>CM052813.1:30704728-30777447 GCA_028533885.1 Nasua narica | reverse complement strand
AGTGAAATAAGTCAAGCAGAGAGAGGCAATTATTTTATGGTCTCACTTACGTGTGGAGTATAAAGAAAATCATGGAGGGCATCATGAGAAGGAAGGGAAGGGCGAATGGGGGGAAATTGGAGGGGGTGATGAACCAGGATAGACTGTGGACTCTGAGCAACACACTGAGGGTTTTGGAGGGGAGGGGGTAGGAGGGGTGGGTGAGCCTGGTGGTGGGTATCGAGAAGGGCACGTACTGCATGGAGCACTGGGTGTGGTGCATGAACAATCAACCTTGTAACACTGAAAAATTAAAATAAACATATTTGGGGAGAAAAAAAATTCTCAATAAATAAATCCAAAACCATGTACTAAGAATTGAAAATTTAACTACAAATAACTGTTTCTCTTTGACAATGTCATATTTATTGTGGTATACTTCTTATTTTTCATAAACAATTCCCCAAAGCTTTCAAGGATTAGTTTTACTTCTTGTGACAGTTTAAATACAGAAGGAAGAATATGTAAAGAAATATTGTAATGATATCTAGCTGTATAGAATATCGGAAATCCTGGAGAAATAGTTTAATCTAAATATTTTAATGTGGAAGGCATAATGAACACAGGCATTGTTTACAGAAGCAACATAAAAACCAGGGACCTTTTACTTTCCGTAGAGATATAAAAAGTATCTCAGTAATCATTGTTCATCCATAAGTGACAGGATTTACAGAGACCTTAAAGATCATGTAATTCAACTCTTTCATTTTAGGAATGAAAAAGCTAAGGAATAGGAGATGAATGACTTTTCCATAATGACCTCATGAGTTTCTGGAGTAATTTGAGTGGGAGAGCCAAGGGGCCTGACAGATTAAAATCTTCCACTGCACCCCAAGCCAAGCCTTCTCTTAATGGTTATGGCATAAGAAATGTGCATGTGGTCATTTAGAAGTGGGCTTTTGGCTCAAAACTATTATAAACTGTACAAATATATATAGGCTGAAGTATGTTAAAATCCATATTTTGGAGTCAGAAAGTTAGCTAACCACTTTAAATAAAATTTGCAAAAGCCTTCCCTCACATTTAGGACTTCCTTTTGAATGTTTTTTCTGATGTTATATAGTTATATGTTTTTTCATATAACTATATGAAAAATATATGTTTTCATATTCAAACATATAGTTATATGTTTTTTCTGATGTTATATAGTTATATGACTATACCAATAAATAGTCACAAAATGTGCTATTCCAGAAGAAAATGACGATGTTTTTAATACCAGTGTATATCATGGATATGAAAACTCAAATCCCAGGAGGCAGCATGAGTTAACCATTTTTATAAGACACATTCATCTCTGGACCTATTGCTAACTATGTAGCATCTCTCTTACAAGTCAAAATAATATCTACTAGTTCACATACCCCTATTAAATGCCTTTCCATTTACCCTGGCTTTCAAATAGTCAAGTGTTCATCACACTATAGATGGTATGGAAGAACAAATGGACTTCACAGTGGGATTACCCAATTTTATGTGGCTTTACATCCTTTAAATTAGACTTTTGTTTTTATTGCACTTGGTGATATAGGAAAATGAAAAAATTAATCTTGTATTTCTCATGGCCTCTATTTCTTATTTAATCATATTAGTATACTCTTTATGGTAAAGTGTAGGAAATTCTTAGGCTGTTATCTGACAGCAATTTATATATCCAATCTATGCTAGTTATTAAGCCTTCATTTGGTAATAACGTCAAGAAAATCACTGCCCGGTCATACTGGTTAAATTGATACAATTGACATTTAATGTTACTCTGAGTTTGTTTCACAAGTATACCTAGTAATGGAAAATAATAATAATCACAAAAGTCATCTATTGGATTTATTAAACTTTCCCGTTATTTAATTAGTTATTGTATATGCTTATCTCTAATTCTTACAGAATTATGAGGAATACAGAGTGTAAATTGGTACTATAATCAGCCTCTTTGTTTATATCAGGAAGCTGAAACAGAAGATCACACATGATATAAAGAACAGAGCTAGGCATCATTTCCATCTTTTCCAGACTCCAAAGCCTGCATTTTTCTACTATAACCCTCATAGAAATAAAAGCTGTTGAGTCAGCCTTTATAAATCTCTGTTAAACATCTAAGTGTTTATTCTATTTTTAAATCCGGGAAGAAAGTTTGATTTAGCAAGTATATATCTAGAATTTACAATGTCACCAGCCTTATGCAAATAAGGCAATAAAATTTACCAGTGAATATTTTCAGGAAGATTTTTATTTTTGGCTTTACTGTGAGACAAATCATTTGTAACCTAACCTAAATCCACAGTTTTGTATGTGTGCAAACACACATACATACACAGGCATACAAATTGTATTTTTTTAAATTCTAAACAGAATATATGTTTGTGTTGCTCATATGCCATATGTGGAGTGTGTAGTACAACCTTTCATATATATTGAAATCCCAGATTTTTTATCTACCAAATAATAGTTCAAATTAAGTTCTTCCTACAAAGATTTAACTTGTCACATCTTAGTTATGCCCTAATGAGAATTCTATTTTGGTCCCACATGTTCCAATTTGTTACAGAAATTAAATTAGTCAATCATAATTCATTTTTCACAAATTAGTAGTGATAACTATACTCAGCTGACAACTATATTTATTCACAGTTGATTTATATTTTTAAAATCAATATATTGTCTAGATAAGTAAACAAGCTAGGCTGACAATGCTTATTTTCCTGTACTCCACATTCATGGAAATTAAGAGAAAATGAACAGTATATCATCTCTCCTATTCTATTTTCAGCCATTTCATTAGTTTTTTATGAGGTTCTATAGAACTGGCTAGACAGTCCAGAGAGCAGTCAGGCCCAGAGGCTTATGCAGTAAATTTGTGGTTTAGAAATGTGAAAAGGAAAGATTCTGCTGGCAAATATTTATTGTCAGACGATATTTTGCAGACACTTTATGGGGAAAATCCAGGATCAATACATTTGGGGAATGAATGAATGAATAGAGAATAAACAGTCTTGAGTGTTTATTGACCTGCCATCTTAGTTAAACTCTGTTATTAGAATCTGTGAAAAACTAAACTGAAAATTAAATAATTTCTATGAAAATTGAAGTAAAGTAATTCTTTTAAGTCATTATCTATTTAATAAATCACTATATAATAACTTTTCTCAATGATGTCAATAAGTGCCCTCTTCTTTTCCCTACCTACATTCAGAACCAAGTGAAGAATACAAAGAATAATAAGACATATGGATAGCAAAATGTTACTTTTATAACAGATGTGACTACATGCCCTTAAAGGACTTACTTATATGTTTCCCATGCTTGGAATTAGAATTATTTTTTGAGACAGGAGGTTGAGCCCACAGGAGCATAGCCAACCAAATCAGGCTACTATTTATTAACAAAAAGTACTATCGCAGAGTTGGAAGTAAAATATGAGGTATTGGGGCTGGGAGAGATGAGCTATGCATCCCACTCCCTACTACCAAATTCACCAATAGAATAAGACCAGGAGTAATGTTGGCAGGAGTATTACTCAAAAACTACTCCTCACACTACATTGTAAGACACCTGAGGTCTGTTTTGTTCATTGCTGCTTCTAAGGACCTATGACAATCTGATACAGAACAAATGCAGTATATTTGTTGAATGTTAATTACAGTGAATGAATGAAAGTTTTCATAAGAAGCCTGGGGAACAATCACTTCTATCTTATGAAATCATTGCACATTAAATCAAAATTGATGTACAGCAGAATATTCATTACAAATCAAAATCTGATTTAGATAATTAAGGACTACCTCCTTTTCAAAGTCCTAAAAGAATGCGACTTTTTACTTTATAAAATTTTAATAGAATTAGTTAATGCATTTTTATTATAATCTGTGCAAGATACAGTGACATATGATTAACAAAAGTAAAACTCCATAATCTTAATAAATGGGATTCTAGGGTGCCTGGGTATTTCAGATGGTTGGGCACCTGCCTTTGTCTCAGGTCATGATCCAGGTTCCTGGGATTGAGTCCCACATCAGGCTCCCTGCTCAGTGGGGAGTCTGCTTCTCGCTCTCTCCCTGCCTCTCCCCCTACTGGTGCTCTCTCTTTCTCTTTCAAATGAATAAATAAAATCTATCAAAAAAATAAATACATGTCATCCTATTATCCCACACATACTATGTTTTGTTTTACTTAATGACATTAGGAATATTTTTATATACATACACATCTGCCTCAGTATTTTAAATGGATTCATGAAAATGTAACACATTATTTTATTGATCTATTTTCAGTTTATTTTCTAATTATTTTGAAATGATTCAATCATCAATTATATGCATGCCATTTAAGAAATAGAGGGAATGATTTCTCTGGAATAGATACGCAGAAACTAAACTGCTATTTCAGTTTGGGAAATTTTCCTTCAAAACAGTATGAAGCTAAGATGTGATTTTGCCAAATATCTTTGCTACTTTGGCCAATATAATAGATGAAAAGTATTTTATAATGATTTATTTGACACATTCTGTATTATCAGAGAAATTTTATCATGCATAAATTGCTTATGGTAATTTGTAGCTCTTAGTCTGTAAATTGACTAAACAGTCTGCACTATGCTGCCTAAGAGGTTTCTTCAGCATGTTTCCTTCCTGCTAATAACATTTCTGTCAGCATTCTTTCCTCTGATCATCCCCTAAAGTTACTTAGTGAATTTTGGGAGTCCAATCTCAAGTTTTGCTCTGCTCCCAGGGCCTTATATCTAACCTCCCTAAAAGCCTCCCTCTGCCAGACTGGTAGTTCATTTTCTCTTAGAGCACAGTTTATTATTTTGATTATTGATATTCTTGGATCCATCAAGAGAATTAGATGAAGGACAAATTGGCCAAGTTTCTAAAAATGTAGCTGTGTAATAAATTACTCTGTTAATTTTTCCAACACCTTCCTTTTATTTGTCACTTGCTCTCATTGAACTGAGTTTCTCTAGACCACTTAGAGAATTTTTGTCTTCTATATGTGTTCTTGCTTATGTTTTACTTTCATCTTGTTAGTGTGATTTTATCAAATTATACTTTCTAGAGATTTATCACCCCTATTAGTTTGCCTATGGTGCCTCATCTTGTTTTTCATATTAATAATTTCATTTACATTTTCTATGATTTTAAGAGATTTGGAGCTAGAGGAAAATATTTTACTTAACATACCATCTCTACACAATTTCCAAAATAAAATTTCTGAGAGTAAGAAAGAAAGAGAGAAAGAGAGAGTGATATTATATAGAGATCATCAAGATTGATTCATTTTTAACTTGAAGTTATGGGAAAGGGAATAAAAAATTGAATACTCACAACTGTTATGGTACAGACATCTTAGAGTCACAGACAGCTTCTAGAAAAACTGAAAATGACATTGTTCTAGAAAGCTCTTTGACCCAGATCAGGAGAAACAGACAAGGGTTATTAAGATGCTATGACCAAGGGCTTCCGGGTGGCTCAGTAGGTTAAATCCTCTACCTTCCGCTCAGGTCATGATCTCGGGGTCCTGGGATCCAGCCCCACATCAGGCTTTCTGCTCAGAAGGGAGCCTGCTTCGCCCTCTCCCTGCCTGCCTCTCTGCCTATGTGTGATCTCTCTCCTCTCTGTCAAAAAAATAAATAAAATCTTAACAACAACAACAAAAAAGATGCTATGACCAGAATAAAACAACAGTGCTTCAAACAAGAATCATGAATCAGACATCAAGAGTATAGATAAATTACATCTATACTAATTACATATATACTTTGAATTATACATGCTAATTTTTCAATTCACCTGAATCTGAGTAAGCATTTATAGTGCACTTTGGGATGAGAAAGAATTAAGATTTATTTATTTAATGATGATTAATGACTTTGTAAATAATGCTTTCCAACAAACTCTTGGGAAGACAATCAAATGCAAACTCGTATTAAGCAATAACAGCAATATTAACAAAAACATTACTAATAATAGTATTCACTAAGTGGTTGCTAATAGCCAGATGCCTTAATCCATTAGGGCTGCTCTAACGAACCATAAACTGGGTGATTTATAAACAATAGAAATTTATTTCTTACAGTTATAGAGGTTGGAAAATCTGAGATCAAAGTGCGAACAGATTTGATATCTGATTGATGGCCCACTTCCTGGTTCATAAATGTTTGTCTTTTTGCTGTGTCCTCACATGGCAGAGGGTTGAGTTTTCTATGCTCTATTTTATAAATACACTGAACCCATTCAGGAGGGCTCTGCTTTTATGACCTAATCACTTCCCCAAGGCCTACTTCCTGATACCATCACAGTGGACATTATGTATCAACCTAAGAATTTTGCAGGAGAAATAAATATTCAGACCATAGAATCAGATATTTCAATTTTACTATTATATAATGTAATTCTTTATTTTTTAATATATCATTTTTAAGTAATCTCTACACCAAATGTGGGACTTGAACTCATAACCCCAAGATCAAGAGTCACATGCTCTCCCAACTGAGCCAGCCAGGCACCCCCTGTTATCTGATATAATTCTTTAAGAGACAAGTAATCCTATAGTCTGATCCTACAAAGGGAAAAAACTGAGGCTTAAAGAGACTATAAAGGTGCACCACAAACAAAGCAAGTTCTCAAGATAATTAATGTGTCAAGAGAAAGAAAAGCCATGTCAGCAAAAATTGCATAGTGGACATTGAGTATTTACCGTAGCTTTCTGTGATAAAAGGTCAGCGATATTGCTTTCAACTTTACTAAAACATACATTTAATATGTATTCACTGCGAAGTTGGTGCATTGGAGTAATAACTACTATAGCATTGACATATGGGTATGATTTTATTATTTCTTTTATTTATTTATTGGGATTTTATTTATTATTTTGAGAGAGAGAACATGAGTGGCGGAAAGGGGATATGGAGAGGGAAAGAATCTCAGCAGCTCCATGCTGAGCATGAAGCCTGATGTGGGACTCAATCTCACAACTCTTAGATTATGACCTGGGGGAAAATCAAGAGTCAGATGCTTAACCATCTGAGTCGCCCAGGTACCCCTGATTTTATTACTTTCTAATATATACAGTATAATAGTAATTTTGGAGAAGTGATGAGAATAAAACAAAATAAAAGAAAAAAATTAAATCATGATTTTTTAATGAAAAATGGTCTCTAGAAATTTAACTCTTTCATTTGGAGATATAGGAGATAAAGTAAGGCTTTTTAAAATTTTATAATTTATTTAATAAAAATATTTATTAAACAGAAAAGGAGGTATCAATGTTGATAGATGTTTGGATTTCTTATAAGAGCAAATCCTCTATTAGCAATAAAAATAAATAGAGATGTGTGTAGTAAAATAAAATACTTGTAGATATTTATGAGAATTGGAAATGCTGCTTTTGAGATTTTTCAATTTTTATATTTACTTTTGAAATTTGAGTATAAAAACCTGCGTAATATTTCTAGCTCAAACTTTAATATTTTTTAATATTTTATTTATTTATTTGAGAGAGAGATCACAAGTAGGCAGAGAGGCAGGCGAAGAGAGAGGGGGAATCAGGCTCCCTGATGATCAGGGAGCCCAATGCAGAGCTGGATCCCAGGACCCTGAGATCATGACCTGAGCCAAAGGCAGAGGCCTTAACCCACTGAGCCACCCAGGTGCCCCTCAAACTTTAATGTTTTAAATCTGTGAGCTTTAGAGTTCAAGTGCACTTGTATTTCATTTTCAGCAAAATTAGCTGCTTAGCATTGAAATCTATTAGTGAAAATTTTAGTTAGGATTCAATCTAGCTATAATATTTTAATTTTAATTATGATCAAGATTGGCAAAGTTTTCAGGTCAGTTTACAATACTGAACTTAAACTGTGTTACTCATGAAAACTGCCATGTATTT
Organism: Nasua narica; assembly: GCA_028533885.1. Lineage (NCBI taxonomy): Eukaryota > Metazoa > Chordata > Mammalia > Carnivora > Procyonidae > Nasua > Nasua narica. The sequence continues at coordinate 30,769,527 of CM052813.1, read as the reverse complement.
CTGTACTTGGTAATCTCTACACCCAATGGTTATTTAAGGTTATTTAGTACTTTCTGAAAATTTCTTAGCAATTAGTTAACAATTTGTTTTAAGTTAAATATTAACATGAACAGTGGATGTATCTACTATGTTACCTAAGTAGAGAACAGGAAATTTTGAAATACAAATTTAAAAACATAGTTTTGTTCATTTCTAACAAATACAAGATATAGGACTAATGTTATCTAAATAGTACCAAAGTAATCAATACAGCTGGAAAAAAGCAGTTTAAATAGTGAATGGAATTATTCTTTCAGTAAGATTCAAAATACCTAAGTTCCCAATTCAACCTACCTATAAATTCTAAGACTTTCTAGAATTGAACTTATTGTTCATGTGACAATTAATAAAATATCTTATTATAATATTAAGATCATAAAGATATATAAATATAGATATAATGATATAGATACACACACACACCCACACAGTGAAACATTACTCAGCCAAAAAACAATGAATTTTTGCCAGTTGCAATGACATGGATGGAGCTAGAGTGTATAATGCTAAGTGAAATAAGTCAGTCAGAGAAAGACAAATGCCATATGATTTCAGTTGTGTGTGGAATTTAAGTTTTGATATTTTTTATAATTTTGTAATACATTTAATAAATCATTTAATCTTTAATTTTTATCTTACTCTTCAGTATAAAATGGGCATGCAATTAAAAGAAAGCATTTTGCAAATACATAGAGTTGATAAAACCAAGGAAAATATGCATTAGGATAAGCTGGTCATTTTATATGCCTTTCACAAATCTTAGAGTTCCAATGCATTTAAAAAAAAAAATTCTGCACTTTCTAGTTACAATGTTGTAGTTGAGGTGTTTTAAATGTATTATATTTATCCTAATGCAAGAGTCACTATTTACCTTAGATGTCACTAATTCACTCATTCACTATTGAGTGAATCCCTTAACTCATTGGATTGTTAACTGTTGGATTATTAAAATGTATTTTAAATTATTTATTATGGAAGTTTTATTTTACCTTTTATATTGATAATTTTAGAAGTTTAGAGGAGTTTCAAAATAGGTCTAAAGAGTGAGGATAAATCTCAAGATAATAGAAACTAAGCAAGAAAAAAAAGCTAAGTGAGAAACATGGAAGAATTATTTATTTGGTGGGCAATATAAAATAAATGTTATAATCATGTAGATAGGTAATCTTGGTTGTAAATATTAAATCACATAAGACAAAATCCTTATAGAATTTAAAAAGCAGAAATTTTTATGAGTTTTGTTCATGAGTTTGTTTCTAGTGCCAATACAGTGTCAGGTACATGACAAGTGCTCTATAAATAATGGTCAACTTAAATAATTAAAATTAATTTTTCAGTTGAATGACTTGATGAATTTAAGATGTATCACTTTTGGGAAGAATAATATTAACATATAAATGTATTGTTTAGGATTAAGTCATAAGGAATAAAATCCATTTTAGTTAGTTTTGCAGGAAAAGATATCCTATTGGGTACCAAATAGCTTATGAAGTTATTGGGAAAACCAAGAAAAATGGACTCAAGGTTATCTTTTAGGGAAGGACTCTGAAATTTGTGTTTCAGGACCAGGCCACCAAGAAAGTTGGTTCCTCTATGAAAACCATCATGCTTGGGGTGCCTGAGTGGCTCAGTCAGTTAAGCCTCCAACTCAATCTCAGTTCAGGTCAAGATCTCAGGGTCATGAGATTGAACCTCATATGGGGTTCTGCTCTGGGCATGAATCTTGCTTAAGATTCTCTCTCCCTCTCCTTTTGTTCTCACCCCCTAGTCATGTGAACTCTTTCTCTCTTTAAAAGAAGGAAGGCAGGAAGGATGGAAGGAAGGAAGGATGGAAGGAAGGAAGGAAGGAAGGAAGGAAGGAAGGAAGGGGAGGGAGGGAGGGAGGAAGGAAGGAAGGGAGGGAGGAAGGAAGGAAGAAAGGAAGGAAGGAAGGAAGGAAGGAAGGAGAAAGAAAAAGAAAGAGAGGAAGAAAGAAAAAGAAGAAAGAAAGAGAGAGAGGAAGAAAGAAAGAAGAAAAGAAAGAAAGAAAGAAAGAAAGAAAGAAAGAAAGAAAGAAAGAAAGAAAGAAAGAAAGAAAGAAAGAAAGAAAACCCGACATGCCCACAAAATCACCACAATCAGTTAATTATTATAAGGATGCCACCATAAAAACCAGGCACACAACGACATTTGCCATCAGAAATGGGCAGAAGTGTGCCCTCTTTCTCACTTCTGGAAAGCAAATCTGTTAAAAGAAAAGCAAAAATAACTCATTTGAAAAATTCAATATCTTCAATTTTAAGAAATATCATTTTCTACTTCTGAAAGTTGATCACCTGAGTCTGGGAATACAATATCAAAATTTCCATATCTGTTTATTTTTTATTATTTTTGTGATATCTCTGCATAATTTATAAATTTCAATTTTTTAACAGATTTATTTATTCATCTGAGATAGAGAGAGGAGTGGAGGGGCAGAGGGAGAGAGAGTCTTAGGCAGACTCCAAGCTGATCATAGAGCTTGGAGCTCAATCTCACAACCCTCAGGTCACGACCTGAACTGAAACCAAAAGTTAGATACTCATTGGACTGTGCCACCCAGTGCCCCTAAATTTCACCTTATAGTAGTAAGTTGTTCTGCTTACATATAATAGATCAAAAGTAAATAACATTATTTGGGTGTATGCTAGAAATGCTTTAGCACTAGGCACACAAGATCAAGAGTTTATATACAACCTGCCTAGAGAAGAGACAAAAATACCAAAATCATGAGCAAGAACCGTATTCTTACAGGGCAGTTTACATAAATTGAACATTTAAAATATCATACATATTTATTTCTTGTAGAATATAAGTTCGTGAATGTAGAGTACTCATCTAATTCTGCTTAGGAGATATGTACTCATTTTATGTTTATTAGTGAATGTTTGTGTTTGAAGATCTGTCATGTAGGAGGAGGAATAGAATTGTTTTGCTTTGCTACAATGTATAGTATGAGGAAGAGTACCTGATTAGAGGATGAACATATGAAGTGGAATTTTCCAACTATTATTGCTGTTCAAAAGTGAAATAGGTTGCCAGCCACAATAAGCCGCAGTTTAGCAGAAAACAGGTGACCATCTGTCTACCAGGGATATTGCAAAAAAGATTATGTTTAGGTGAGTAAACTAGATGAACAACTTTAAATTCTACATTCTCCATAAATTTTGTGATCCTATGATTATAAAATTATTTTTGGAAAAAGCTCAAGTGCGAAAGATGAGGATCGGTTTTTTAAACATCTGAATGTCAATCCAACAATTTTAGATAAAATTAGTTTAAATTCAGGTCTAGAATACAATGGATGTGAAGAATAAAATAAAATAAATCTGGAAATACATGCTGGCTCTAGATGTTCATAAGAATATATGGCTACATTCTATTCTGGGGACTTCCACATTGCAGTCTTTAAAAATTCAAGAAATGTGTCACTACTCTACTTAAACCTCAAAATATCATGTTCAAGATATAAGTCTCTTTGCAACAAATAAACTGTGGAATTTATTTCACTTAAGAAAATATCAGACACATGAAGGATGTGACTCATGTCTCCCTTCAAAATTACATGTGGAAAGTTTATAGAAAGAAAGATTATATCTGTCTCAAGCTCTGAGACATTTTAGATTAGTAATTGTCATACTTTATACCTATGCAAATGACAAGACCTTGACATGGTACATAATCCATTTGTCTTTCCTCAAAGAGGCAGATAATAACTCAAAGTAACTTATCAAAGAATCATGCCATGACAGTCACAGACAGAGCAAATACACCTGTCTTCCTTATCTATCATTAGGTGAGTTTGAGTTCATAGTAGTCTTATCAACCCTTGACAGATCTTGCTTTATTTCCAATAGGCACATAGGACAGTTTGTTTACCTTTCATATGATGCACACTTTAGTTGAGGAAACACAACCATTGATTTTAGAGAATATTGAAACAATTATATAATCTGAAGAACTTTTTACAGATGAAATAAAGAAACTCAGTTATATGTTAATAAGCTTAATAAGTTCACAAGCTTAGTAGGGTGAAAATAATAGAAATTATAACTTCTGTTACTTGTTCCATGGTGATCTTATAATAAGAATGAAGATTTGATAGATTGCTTCAATTTATACTACCTGTCATGTTGGGGCTGGAGGCAGAGGCAGTGTGCTCTCTCATTCTCTTGCTCTCACTCTAATTTTATATATCTCCTTGCTACAAAATCTAACAAACTTATTTTTTAGAGCGATTCCTTTAACTCTTGAAAGATCCCTTTTATTAGTGTTTACAAATCTCTCCCCTTTTAATAAATACCTATTCTAAGAGAAATTGTAATTTTACTGAAACCATGTGGGAAATAAAACATAAGAATATATTTTCCTACTTCTCTTTGCAGGACTAGCATAAAGGGTCAGCAGAATATGGCCAAGAAAGAGATTGCTCATTATGGTACCAGGGTGCCCCAAGAAGAATATTTGCTAGGGGTTGTGAAGGTAAACATATTGGTATATATAATCTGAATTATAATAAAGCAGAACCAAAAACCTATCCAGTTATAAATAAATGGAGTGTAGCATTGGCTCAAAATCAAGTGTGAGAATATGTTAAAGAAGCAGTTCAGAACTAAGGTTGTGAACAAGATATGTGTGTTAAATCTCTCCTACATTGCTCTATGCTTAGTACTTGTTGGAGTGAGTGGCTATGAGAATGGAGTGGACATATGCAATGTTTAATTTTAAACCATTCAAAGTAAAGTACAGTACTAGGGATCCTAATTTCATATATATAAAATCTATTGGACAATTTGGCTATTAAGAAAGAATACTCTTATTTTAATCAGACATTTTATATTTAGTGACTTGAGATGTCTACATCACCTTTCCTTTGCTGAAGTTCTGTTCTGCTCAAAACATTGTTTTTTATTGATTACAATATTCCTGTACTTTAAATTAGTTATTTATTATTATTAATTTATTATTAATTTGAAGATCTTAATACTGTTGGTTAGTAGTTGTTATAGTCATTCATTTAATCTCATCTTCCTGGTGTACTGACCCCTAGTAGGGCCCCCAGTACTATATAGTACTACACTTACAATGATTTAACAGGATACAGGAAGCTAAGATACATTGAGTACCTGCCAAGTGCCAAAATTAGGTTATGTGTATGTATTAGTATTATATATAATTAGTATGTGTATCTCATTTAATTCCAAGAATAGTTCTCTAAGTCTGGCATCATTTTCCTTTATTTTTATTTTTTTATTCAAGTATAATTAACGTACAGTGTTATATTAGTATCAGGTGTATACTCTAATTATAATGGTTATACATTACTCAGTGCTCATCACAATGAGTGTACTCTTTCTATTTTAAGTTTTCATTTTAATTCCAGTTAGTTTCGGGTGTACAATATAGTCATTCAACAATTCCATACATCACATAGACACACTTCCATACATCACCAGTGCTCACAAGAAGTACACTCCTGATCCCCATCACCTGTTTAACCCACCCCTGAACCTACCTTCCCTCTGGTAACCATCAGTTTGTCCTCTATAGTTAAGAGTCTGTTCTTAGTTTCTCTCTTTTTTTCTCCTTTGCGTGTGTGTTTTGTTTCTCAAATTCCACGTATGAGTGAAATCATATGGTATTTATTTTTCTCTGACTATATTCTTAATCCTCTTCACCTAATTCCCCCATCCACACACCCCGCTCTCCTCTGGCAAGTACCAGTGTATGCTCTGCATTTAAGAATCTGTTTTTTTTTTTTCTTGTTTGTTTTGTTTCTTAAATTCCACGTGTGAGTGAAATTATATGACATTTGTCTTTCTCAATCTGACTTTTATCACTTAACAATATCTCCTCCAGATCCATTCATGGTGTTGCAAATGGCAAGATGTTAATTTATTTTATGGCCGAATATTATTCCATTGTGTGTGTGTGTGTGTGTGTGTTACATATACACATTTATATACATATCAATCACATCTTCTTTTTCCATTCATGTGTTGATGGATACTTGCTCTGTTTCTATAGTTTGGCTATTGTAAATAATGCTGTCATAAACAAAGGGGTATCTATTTTTTTTTTCGAATTAATGTTTTCATGTGCCTTAGGTGAATGCCAAGTAGTGGAATTTCCAGATCATATGGTAATTCTCTTTTAATATTTTAATATTTTGAGAAACCTCCATATTGTTTTCCATAGTGGTTACACCAGTTTGCATTCCCATCAAGAGTGCTAACAAGTGTTTCTTTTCCTACATATCCTTCCAATATTTGTAGTTTCTTTTTTTTTTAATTATTATTATTTTAGCCATTCTGATAGGTGTGAGGTGATATCTCATTGTGGGTTTAATTTGCATTTTGCTGATGAGTGATGTTGAGCATCGTTTCATATGTCTGTTGGATATCTGTATGTCTTTTTGGAGAAAGGTCTAGTCATGACTTCTGGCTAGTTTTAATTGGATTATTTGATTTTATTGTATTGAGTTGTATTAATTCTTCATATATTTTGGATATTAACCTCTTTTTTTAAAAAAGATTTTATTTATTTGACAGAGAGAGAGAGAGATCACAAGTAGGCAGAGAGGCAAGCAGAGACAGAGGGGGAAGCAGGCTACCTGCTGAACAGAGCCCAGTGCAGGGCTGGATTCCAGGACGCTGAGATCATGATCTGAGTGGAAGTCAGAGGCTTAACCCACTGAGCCACTCAGGTGCCCCAATTTTGGATATTAACCTCTTATGGGATATATCATATGCAAATATCTGCTCCCATTCCATGAGTTGTCTTTTAGTTTTGTTGATGGTTGCCTTTGCTGTCCAGGAGGTCCTTATTTGGGGTAGTCCCAATAGTTTAATGTTGTTTTTGGTTCTCTTGACAAAGGACACCTATCTAGAAAACTGTTTATATGGTCAATATCAAAGAGATTACTGTCTTTGTTTTCTTCTAGGAATATTATTGAGGTTTTTAATCCATTTTGAGTTTATTGAGGTCTTTAATCCATTATGCAAATCATAAGGATTTGCATAAGAAAGTGGTCCAGTTTCATTCTTTCCCCACAACTATGAGCTGAAGATAAGAACTTTTTTCCCATTGCATATTCTTACCTACTTTGTTATAGATCAATTAATCATAAAAGCATGGGTTTATTTCTGGACTCCCTAAACGTGGTGATCTATGCATCTGTTTTTGTGCTAGTACCATGCCATGTTTTGATTACTACAGCTATGAGTATACCTTGAAATATAGGATTGTGATACTTCCAAGTTTGTTCTTCTTTCTCAAGATTGTGATGGCTCTTCAGGTTCCTTAATGGTTCCATACAAAGACTGAGTTTATTTGTTCTAGTTTTGTGAAAAATGCTCTTGGTATTTTGACAAGGTTGCAATAAATCTGTGGATTGCTTTGGTTAGTATGGAATTTTAACAATCCTTAGTCTCTCAGGGCACCTGGGTGGCTCAGTAGGTTAAAGCCTCTGCCTTCAGCTCAGGTCATGATCTCAGGGTCCTTGGATCAACTCCTGCATTGGGCTCCCTCCTCAGCAGGGTGCCTGCTTCCCCTCTCTGTCTTTGCCTGCCTCTCTGCATACTTGTGATCTCTCTCTCTGTCAAATAAATAAATAAAATCTTTAAAAAAAATCTTAAGGCTCTCAATCCATGAGCATGGAATATCTTCCCATTTGTGTCATCTTTGATTTCTTTCATTAGTGTTTTATAGTTTTTGGTGTACATATAGTTTTTGTCTTTCATCTCCTTGTTTATTTGTAGGTATTTTATTATTTTGGGTGTATTGTAAATGGGATTTTTTTTCTTAATTTCCCTTTTGCTATTTTATTATTTGTGTATAGAAATGCAGCAGATTTCAGTATATTAATATTGCATCCTGCAACTTTACCAAATTCATTTACTAGTCCTAGCATTTTTGGGTGTATTCGTTAGGATTTTCTGCATATAGGGTCAGGTCATCAATAAATAGTGAAAGTTTTACATCTTTATTACTAATTTATGCTTTTTTTTCCCCCATGTGTAGTTTCCATGGCTAGGAATTGCAGTACTATGTGAATAAAAGTGGTGAGTGGACCTTCTTGTCTTGTTCCTGATCTTAAAAGAAAAGCTCTGTTTTTTCCCCATTGAGTATGTTAGCTGTATGGTTTTTATTGTATTGATATATGTTCCTTCTAAATCTGCTTTGTTGAGAGTTTTTACCATGAAAGGATGTTGTACTTTGTCAAGTGCTTTTTCTGCATCTATTGAAATGATCTTATGGTTTTTATCATTTCTCTTGTTAATGTGATGTGTCACATTGATTGATTTGCAAATATTGAACAAACCCTGTATCCCTAAAATAAATCTTACTTGATCATGGTGAAATATTTTTAATTAAGTTTTTTTTAATTTTAATCCCAGTATAGTCAACATACAGTGTTATGTTAGCTTCACGTGTAGAATATGGTGATTCAAAAATTCTATACATTACTCAGTGCTTATCATAAATGTATTCTTTAATTCTCATTGCCTTTTTCATACATCTCACAACCCACCTCCTCTTCATTAACCATCGGTTTGTTCTCCACAGTTAAGAGTCTATTTCTTGGTTTGTCTCTTTTTTTTCCCCTTGGTTCATTTTTTTTATTTCTTTGTTTCTTAAATTCCACATATGAGTGAAATCATATGGTATTTGTCTTTCTAGGACTGTCTTATTTCAATTAGCATAATACTTTTTAGCTCCATTGATATTTTTGCAAATGGAAATATTTTTTATGGCTAAATTATATTCCATTGTATATATATACAAATTCTTTATCCATTCATGTATTGATGATGGACACTTATGCTGCTTCCATAATTGGCTATTGTAAATAATGCTTCAATAAACATGAAGATGCATGTATTCCTTTGAATTAGTGTTCTTATATTTTGAGGGTAAATACCTGGTAGTCCAATTATTGGATTGTAGTGGATTATAAGAACCATTTTTTAATTTTTTGAGGCATATCCATACTATATTTCACAATGCACCTGTTTTTACTACCACCAAGAAGCAGTGCAAGAGGGTTCTCCTTACTCCATATCCTCCCTGACTCTTATTGCTTCTCATCTTTCTGACTTTAGTCATTCTGACAGGTGTGAAATGATATCTCATTGTAATTTTGATTTGCATTTTGCTGATGATGAGTGATGTTGAGCATCTTTTCATGTGTCTGTTCACCATCTGAATGTCTTCTTTAGAGCAATGTCTCTTCATGAATTCTGCTTATTTTTAATGGGTTATTGTTTTTTTCTTAAATGCTGAGTTGTATAAATTTTTATATTTTTTAGATAATAACATTTCATCAAAGATGTCATTTTCAAATATCTTTTGTGATTCAGTAGGTAGTCTTTTATTTTTGTCGATCATTTTCTTTGCTGTGCTGAAGATTTTCATTTTGATGTAGTCCCAATGGTTTATTTTTGCCTTTGTTTCACTTGCTACAATTGGTTCAGAGAAATTACTGCATGTGCTCTCTTACAGAATTTTTTTTTAGTTTCAGGTCTTACATTTAGGTCTAATCCATTCTGAATTTATCTTTGTTATGGTGTAAGCCAGTGGTCCACTTTCATTCTTTTGCATAAAGCCATCCAGTTGAAGAGGTTGTCTTCTTTCTATTGCATATTCTTTCCTCCTTTGTCAAAGATTAATTGACCAATAAACATGGGTTCATTTCTCAGCTGCCTATTCTAGTCCATTGATCTATGTGCCTATTTTTGTGCAGTACCATACTGGTTTGATTACTGCAGCTCTGTAGCAAAACTTGAAATCTGGAATTTTTGATACCTCCAGCTTTGTTCTCCTTTTTCAAGATTGTTTTGGCTGTTTGAGATATTCTGTTGTTCAAAATAAATTTTAAGATTGTTTACTCTGCTTCTCTGGAAAACATTATTGAAAATCCTTTGCTAGGGATTACATTAAATCAGTAGATTACCTTAGGTAATACTGACATTTTAGCAGTATTTTTTTTTCTTCATATCCATGAAGTTGGAATATTTTTCTACTTGTTTGTGCCATTTTCAATATCTTTCATCAATGTTTTATGTTTTTCAAAGTACAGGTCTTTCATCTTCTTGGTTAAGTTTATGCCTAGGTATTTTATTATCTCTGGTGCAGTTGTAAATGTGATTACTTTCTTTATTTCTCTTTATGTTTCTTCATTATTAGTGTATAAAAATGCCACAGATTTCTGTATGTTGATTTTGTATCCTGCAACTTTACTGTTTTCACTTATCAGTTCTAGTAATTTTTTTTTTTTTTTTTTGCAAGACTTTAGGGTTTTTCTACGTATAATTATCACGACTCTGTAAAGGAGTGAAAATTTTACTTCTCCCTTATCAATTTGGAGGTCTTTTACTTCTTCTTCAGAGCTAATTGCTTTGACTAGAACTTCCAGTACTATGTTAAATAATAGTGGTGAGAGTGGATATCCTTGTCTTGTTCTTGACCTTAGGGAAATCAGTCTGCTTTTCTCCAATGAGTATGATGTTAGCTGTGTGTTTTTCATATATGACCTTTATTATGTTAAAGTATGTTCTATCTAATTATATTTTGTTGAGGGTTTTTATTATGAATGGATGTTGTATTTTGTCAAGTGTTTTTTTGTGAATCTATTAAAATGATTATATGGCCTTTATTCTTTCTTTTATTAATTTATCACATTGATTTGTGAATCTTGAACTACATTGCATCTTAGGAATAAATTCTATTTTCTTGTGGTGAAAAATGTTTTAATATATCATTGAATTCAGCTTGTTAATATTTTGTTGAGGATTTTGCACATATGTTAATCATACATATTGACCTGTAATTCTCTCTCTCTCATTTTTTTTTGGTAGTATCTTTATCTGGTTTTTGTATCACGGTTATGCTGTCCTTATAGAATGGATTTAGAAGCTTTATTTCCCCTACTTTTTTTTTAATAGCTTAAGAAGAATAAGTATTAACTCTTCTTTAAATGTATGGTAGAACTTGCCTGTGAAACCATCTAGTCTTAGGATGGTTTGCTAGGAATTTTTATTGATTTAATTTTCTTGCTGGTAACAAGTCTATTCAAATTTTCTATTCCTTTTTGATTTATTTTTGGAGGCTATGTTTCTAGGAATTTATCCATTTCTTCTACATTATCCGATTTGTTGCCATATAATTTTTCATAATATTCTTTTATAATTTTAATTTCTGTGGTGTCAGTTGTTAGTTCTCCTCTTTCATTTCTGATTTTATTACTAGAGTCTTGTCTCTGTTTTTGTTTTATTTTGTTTTGTTTTTGATGAGTCTAGCTAGAGTTTATCAATTTTGTTGATCTGTCCTGTGAACCAGATCCAGGTTTTTTTTTTTTATTGTTGTTGTTTTTGTTTTGTTCTGTTTTTTAGTCTCTATGCCATTTTTTTCCCCTTGCTCTGATGTTTATTGTTTCCTCTCCTCTCCTGGCTTTGGGTTTTGTTTGTTCTTCTTTTTCTATGTCCCTTAAGGGTAAGGTTAGGTTGTTTATTTGAGACTTTTCTTGCTCCTTGAAATAGGTCTGTATTACCATAACGTTCCATCTTAGAAGAGATTTTGCTACATTCAGAAGTTTTGGAACATCGTGTTTTCATTTTTATTTTTTTCTATGTAATTTTAAAAAATATTTTCTCTTTGATTTATTGGTTGTGCCATTCATTGTTAAGTAGCTTGTTATTTAATCTCCATGTATTCGTGTTTTTGATATTTCTTTTGTGCATGTGGTTGATTTCTCTTTCATAGTGGTGTGATCAGAAAGTATGCATGATATGATTTCAATCTTTTTTAATTTCTTGAGTCTTTTTTTGTTGGCCTAATATGTGATCTATTTGGAGAATATTCAATGTATACTTGAAAAGAATGTGTATTCTGCTGGTTTGGGATGGAATGTTCTGAACTGAATATATTTGTTAAATTTATCTGGTCCAATGTGTCATTCAAAAGCTTGCTTGCTTTCTTTCTTTCTTTCTTTTCCTGAATAATCTATCATACACTGATGTAAGTAGAGTGTTCATATCTCCTATTATTATTTTATTACTGTCCATTTCTTCCTTTATGTCTGTCAGTAGTTACTTTATGTTTTTGGGTGCTTCCATTTAGGTTCATAAATATGTACATGTATTATATCTTGTTGAACTCTTCTTTTTATGATTATGTAGTGTTCTTGTTTGTTGTTACTGTCTTTGTTTAAAGTCTAATTTGCCTAAGTTTTGCTACCCAGCTTTCTTTAGGCTTTCATTTTTATGATGATTTTTTTTACATCACTTCATTTTCAGTCTCCATGTATTTTTAGGTGTGAAATGAATCTCTTGCAGGCAGCATATGCATAGGTCTTGCTTTTTTATCCAGTCACCCTATGTCTTTTGATTGGAGCAATTCGTTCATTTAAATTCAAAGTAATTATTGATAGGTATGTAGTTCTGGCCATTTTGTTTCTTGTTTTATGGCTGTGTTTGTAGATTTTCTCTGTTTCTTTCTTCTTTTCTCTCTTCTTGTGGTTTTATAACTTTCTTTAGTGATATGGTTGGATTCCTTTTTCTTTATTTTTTCCCCTCTATTATAGGGTATTTGATTTGTGGTTACCATTAGGTTTATATACAACATCTTGTGCATACACAAGTCTATGTTAGGTTGATGGTCACTTAAGTCTGAACCCAAGCTAAAAGCACTAAATTTTTACGCCCTCTCCATATTTTTCTATTTTGTGAAACCCAGCCCATGACTGATTTTTATAGACATAATTGATTTTAATGCTTTTGTGCTTTAACTTCTGCACTGGTTTTATAAGTGATTAATGTAGTACTTTTATTATGCTTATACGTACCTGTGAATTTTTTTCCTCTCCTCATTTTCTTATTCTTGATTGTGGCTTTTCCTTTCCACTTAAAGAATTATCTTTAACATTTCTCATAATCTTGATTTAGTGAAAATGAATTCCTTTAACATTTTAACATTTGTCTGGGAAACTCTCTCTATTCTGTATGATAGCCTTGATGGATAGGGTATTCTTGGTTGTAGGCTTTTTCCTTTTAGTACTTTGAAAATATCATGTCACTTTCTTCTAACCTGAAAAGTTTTTGCTGAAAAATCAGGTGATAGCACAACATACAAGGTTTCCCTTGTATATAAATGTTTTCTTTTGCTTCTTTTAATATTCTTTTTTTTTCTACTTTTTGCCATTTTATTTTATTTTTAGCTTCAATTTCCGTATTCTTATTTATTTATTTACCTTTTTGTTATTTTAATTATTATGTGTTTTGTTCTGGACTTTTTTGGTTCAGTTTTGTTGGGTACACTCTGTGCCTCCTGGAATGGAAATCTGTTTCCTTCTCCAGACTAAGGAAATTTTCAGGTATTATTTCTTCAAAAAATATTTTTGCATCTTTTTCTTTCTTTTCTTCTTCTGAGATCCTTATAATGCAGATGGTATTAACCTTGATGATGTCTCTGATTTCCCTTAACCTATTCTCAGTTTTTATTATTCTTTTTTCATTAGTTTGTTTGTTTGGCTTACTCTATATTCCACCTTATTGATCTATCATTTTGCTTCCTTTTAACATTTTTATAGATTTTAGTTCCTTTAGTAAAAGTCAGTTCTATTGAAATAAGTTTTACAGTACAGATAATCTTTTTTTTCTTAAATCCAGAAAAAATCTTAATAATAATGACTCATAAAATTTAGTCATGTAGTACTATCTTATTCAAAGAAGGACAGTCTAAACGGGATCTTGATTTTTAACAATTATCTCAAAAATTTTAAAATAATTCAAGTGTAAAACTATAATCACCCTTTAAAATGCCCCACATTTTCCAATTCTCTACTACCTAAAAAGTTACAGGGCTTTTGACTCTTATTCCTTAAAATGAACCTGTTTTACACAGTTAGCCTTTTCATAACACCAGCTGTCTCACAATGACTAATCTCTTCCTGGTCCCCATGTTCATGCCCTTTATGATCTTAGTTCTAACAACAGTGAGCACCAGGAATTTACTAAAAGTAATATCATTTCCAAGGAAACTTGACCCCTTATAAGGTCCTTTTTTTTCCTGATAAAGTTTTGAGAGTAATTCTTGACTTTCTTTTAAGCAGAAAATTTGTCTCTCAGCAACTGAGAATGTCTGTGCTAGAAATTTTTAGTTTTTAAATTAGGTAGATACTTATGAGTCATTTGAATATTGTTCAAGAAGTAGGTCTATAGATATACAAATATATTTATTTTTTTACTAAAGTCCATATTATAAAAACATTGATCCCAATCAATGGTCAAATGAAGTTTTCCAATGCATATAAATATATTTCTGTATCTTCTAGATGTGGTTTTCTGAATATTATTTAAATTATTTCTAAAATTGTTCTAATATATTTTTAGCAGTGTGTTGTAGTTAGCTTTAGACAAGTAATTAAGATTTATGCAATAACCATCTATCACCAGATTTGAAATAGAAAACATACTACTGCCTACTTTGACCTTTGGTTTATCTGTTTCTATGAACTATACTTAGGCATTCTGAAAATATTAATTATAGCACTTTACTATTATGTTAAGTATATTGTGAGTTCTATAAAATTATTAACTAAATTCTTGTGTAGAAGATTTGATTTTGCTTCTCTGTGTGCTATTGTTATACTTACTAAAAACATCTATTTCAAATTCTTCTCATTGAATCTTTTTTTCTCTTGGTTGCATTTTATGTGGAAATGTAATAAAATTTAAAAAAAAAAAAAAGTGAGTTCAGGGGCACCTGGGTGGCTCAGTTGGTTTAGCTCAGGTTTTGAGATCCTGCCCTGCATCAGGCTCTGTATTCTTCAGGGAGTCTGCTTCTACCTCTCCTTCTGCTCCTCCCTAACCCTATTCATGCTCTCTGACTCTCTCTTACTCTCTCTCTCAAATAAATAAAATCTTAAAAAAAAAAAGAAAATGAATTCATGATACATTTTCTATTCTGGGTGGCAGGGAAAGATAACAATAGGAAGGGATAGTGTAGAAGAGAATATTAAGAAAATTACAAATGTATATAACAATATATCCAAGTTACATTACCTTTTTTTTTCCTATATATTTTGTCCTTCATCATCAAAATTTCTTCCCAATTTAAAATTCTGGTAACACTAAATTGTTTTTTTTGTGTGTGAGATTGTAAGATCTATACATTTAATCAATGGTGGTTAATTATTTTATACATTATAACATTGCTTTTATATTATTATATTTTTTGTATCTTATACATCATCACTAAAAGTCAAATTATATTAAGTGTTTATATTAGTCACTTAAAGCTGCTATAACAAAAAACTATACTGTGTGGATTAAACAAAGAATTATTTTCTTACAGTTCTGTAACTGTAAATCTAAGATCACTGTGTTAGCACAGTTGGTTTCTGATGAGATCTTTCTGGCTTTCAGACAGCTACCTTCTCACTGTATCCTCACATGGCCTTTGCTCTGTACAGGAGCACTCCTAGTGTCTCTTCTTTTGAGAACACAAGTCCTATTGGATTAGGGCCTGCAACAGACTGAATGTTATACATGTTTTTTTTTTTTTTTTTTTGACTGTGTGGAGTATCAGTGCTTCTAACCCCATGTTGTTCAAAGATCAGTTATATAAATAAATAATACTTTTTTAAAACTATTGTCACTGAATTACAGAGTGGGTAGTGTCCTTAGCAATAGCCTGATGATTAAGTGATGTCCCTCACTGTGACATATATGAATGCACAATTTAGTGAAAGCTATTAATTGGTATTTCATATGAAATGTCCTTGGATTAAGTAATTCAGAACCAAGACAATAAATTCAAGTACCAAGAACACTATATAAATTTGTAAAATTGCAGAGCATAGAGCCATAGAAAGAGGTAGTATCTGTATACAATGGAAATATATATTTTCCACCTGAAGGCATTCAGAAATGTTAAACATTTGAACAAACTGTGTCAGGGATAAAATTTAGCCTGCAGATCCCCTACTTTCTATTCTCTCCTGTAGTCTATAAAGAATGGTGAAGTGGTTTTTCCAGATATCCTTCTAAAATTTCTATGATTTGGGGCTTTGGATAAAATGCAAACTGTTCTCAGTCTATAATATAGACTTATTTTCCTGTCTAGTACATGAAATAAAGGTTTTTTTGGTAATGATTTCAAATTCCTGAGTCTTGAAAATCAAGGCATATTAGTTTTTTATGCTCTCATAATAAATTAGCAAAAACTGGGAGTATCGAACATCAGAAACATTAGTCTCACAGTTCTGGAGGTTAGTAGTCCAAGATCAAAGTGTTGGCAGGATTGGTTCCTTCTGAGGGAGAATCTGTTAGACCTCCTTCCTGGCTCTGTGGTTTATTGGAATCTTTAGTGTTCTTTGGCTTCTGCTGCACCCCCCTGATCTTTGCCTTTATCGTCATATGGCAGTCTTTCTGTGTGTATCTGTGTCCAAATTTCCTCTTAATAAGGACACCAGTCATGTTGAATTAAGGGTTCATTCTATTCCAGTATGACCTTACCTTAACTAGTTACATGTGCAATGACTCTTTTTCCAAGTAAGGTCACATTTCTTATGTACAAAGGAATACATACTTCAAAATATGAAATTTAAGGAAACACAATACAACTCATAATACAATGACTGTATCAACTAAAATTCTTGACTGAAAGAATTGCCACAGTGAGTTCTGACCTTCAGGCATGCTCCTGCATTTTCCTTCATTCATTATATAAATTAATGAATAACTAAAATTAAAAAAATAAAAATCCATTCCTCATATAATTAAAAGTTTCTGAATTTCTGTAACACAAATCATTCAGAAGCTGATTAAAATGATATTGAAAATCCCTCCATAGCCATTGCAATTGTGGATGGGTGTCAAGGAACAGATATTTGTATTGGAAGGGGTATGTCAGGGGCAAGTGTGGCTATTCCTGCTGGATATAGGGAGATGATCTTTGAAATGGAAGTAAAGTAGAAAAGACATTTCACTCCAGAGAGAATTAGGGGTGAGCTGTAAACAGAAATGCTTCACTTATATCGACATAGGTCATGGGAAATGGATTTGTGTCTCAGGAACTTGCAGAGTTTTGCAGCAAGTTTCCTGGAATTTGTAAGAGAAATGATGCTGGCACTGATGAAGAAAAGAGACAATTGACCCCAGGGTCCATCAAGTGAATTGGTGAAACCAAGAGTACTTCAGAGGCTTTTAACTGATTGATTAGAGAAGGGCTGGTTTACAGGGATACATTTTGCTGGCCAATCCTCATGTAGACAGCTCCTCACTCAGTACACTTCTGACTAAAACAAACACAAAAATAGACTTCCATAACCTTCACCTTCATGGGGGAGTCTGAGGGCTCTTAGTTCCAGGCAATTGTGCTCCAAATCGAAGCTCCTGTATTTAGCTCTCAAATCTAGCCTAACTAGAACCTCATTTCCCTCCCAAATTTGGCCTATTATAAGTAGTAGATAAAAACTTTTCACCCTGGCCAGCTACCAATGTAAGGATCAAGTAAAGATTTTTTTATAGAATCACATAACTTTGGAAGAGCTGCTTCTGGGAATTGGTGGGGGGTGATGTGAGGGAAAAGTAGCCACTTGTGCTTATGTGGGAATTCATGGAACAAGAGTAGCTCACATGTGCCTGGATTGAATAATGGTTTTCAGCTTCTTAGACCCAACTGCCCTACTCCTGGCTTGGATAGATCTTAGATTCTCAATGTCTCAAAATCACATGGTGAGGCAGTTAAAGTCCAGCTTCATAGATTTCACCTTAGAATATCCAGTATCAGGCCAGATGTAGAACATTCATTTTGATCTTGATACACATGATAGATTTAGTTTCTGATTTAGGTATTAGACAGTTTGATTAGATTAATTAATATTACCTTCAGTACTCCATACATTGATTATGGTTATCAGTACATAATGAATACATGGAGAAAATATTTTTTTAAATTAATAGAAAGCAAAAATTCTCACTTGAGCTTAATAAAACTTAGACCCTACCCCTGAATTAGTTATTGGTATGTTATGTGGCTTTTTAAGACTCTTTTAAATGTATTCATATATTTATGATTGTTTAAAACATCATTTTGTTGTATTGAGGTGGATCTTTCCATATGTATGGATACTATATTAATTTTTTGGAAATTGTTGGACACATTTTTACTCTATGTCTCAGATTGATTATATTTCAATCAATGCAAAAATTGCAATATTCTAAAAAACAATGCTTAAATAAATTATATATCTTTGTTCAATTGAATTTTTTTTATTGAATTTTTGCGAGTAATTCCCCAAGTCACTTAAAAATATTAGTGACAGTTTGTACTAATTTTCTTGCCAACAGTTGGATAAATACAAGCATTGATGTCCAGATGCTGTAATTCTCAAAGTCCTGGTTGCTTTGGGAATATTTACACTTTATTAAGTGGATGACAAGATAAATTGTATCTACTGTATATTACTATACAGACATGTTATTGGTTTTATAGTAGAACTGGTATTTTTATATTAAATATGATATTTATTTTCAATTATAAGATTTTTTCTGGAAGCAACACTTTTGTTTTAAATATTTTATTTATTTATTTGACAAAGAGGTGAGATATCACAAGTAGGCAGAGAGGCAGGCAGAGAGAGAGGGGAAAACAGGCTCCCCACTGAGCAGAGAGACCCACGTGGAGCTCGTTCCCAGGACCCTGAGATCATGACCTGAGCTGAAAGCAGAGGCTTTAACCCACTGAGCCACTCAGGTGCCCTGGAAGCAACACTTTTGAAGCAAATTATAATGTTATAGAGATAATTTATGTAAATCATACATCATCTTAGAGAACATTGAAGGGCTGGAAGGTGATTTTATTTATAGTATTGTTTTCTGTTTTTTCTTTAATTTTGGCACATTTTTCTATATTATTATGTAGTTAATTTATATTTATTGTACAGATGTCATCTTCCTAATATCCTGTAAAATTCTTGAGAGGGGAATCTTGTTTATTATTTTTCTAATATACCCAAGAGTGAATTCCAAAAACTGCATTTTGTCTATGATGGATGCAGAAAATATAGAGGGATTTTTCTGTGAAGTGCTTTTTATCTCGGTCCTCAGTGGGTCTTTAAATGCTTCTTGTGCCATTTAGGAATCTCTCACTGTAGATATTATTAACAACTCATTCACCGTTCTGCTTTTTTGTACTGAACACTTTCCAATGTGCAAAAGACCTTCAAACTCTGTATCATTGTTTAATATTCCTTATTTTCTGTGTAATTTATGCCCTGCTTCATTTTATTGCCAGTAGTCTACCATAACATTACTGTAATTAATGCCAGCCCTCCTTTTCACACTACACTGCTACGTATAATCCTCTCTTGGATGGGGATTCTGCCTCTGTTTGGAGTATTTAAAGTAGATCATCCTGTGTGTATGAAGGTAAAGCTAGAGACTGTTCTCACAGTGGAGTATATTTTTACTTTTCAGTTGCCAGCTAACTTCTCCTATCACAATGTTTAACCTCAGTTACTCAATTTCTTAGTTGGAAATTATGATAATAACAAATGGTCAGTTGGAATAGTGGAAGTAGTTGAGAGAGCTATACAGTGGAATGAGTTTTTCCCTGATCAGTTGGGTAATAAAGTTTTTTTGTGCTTTATGTAAAAACAATAATATAACTCCAGAAAAGTCTTAACGAGTGCTTTAACTCTGTGTGTGTTTTTGTATCTCTGGGCATATATCTAGTATCAGATAATGTTTGAACAAGAAAGAACCTTACCGTAAATCACTTTTTAGGTAAGGAAGCTGTGACTTACTGGTGTTCAAAAGATCTGCTAAAGTTAGCATACAAATAATATTTTAGCTTTATCCTGTTTCCCATAAATGTCAAGAATAGCTTTTCTCCATCCCTACACTACGATATATAAGTCATCCTTTCTAAGATTAATAACCTTTGCCAAGATTGGAGTTGATTTATGCTCTGGCTCTGTTGGCAACAGAGGCCTCCCTACCCCAACTCTCATCAGCTACATTGATTGGGCACCAGAGCTTCCCCCAGCCTGCTGCTTAAGCAGATGCTAATGGGCAAATGAGCAACAGCAGGGGGGCAGGCTGGGGTGATCTTCATTCATTAGCAACTGTTCAAGCAGCAGGCTGAGGGAACCTGCAGATGCTGAGAAAAACTCTAGGAAGAACATTGACCTCAAAGATACTTGTGAACAAAACTTGAATTTTCGGGTTACCAGAATGTCAGGTTGCTGTGTTACCAAAACTTATATCTTGTGATATATGGTATTTAATGGGGTGCATTCTTTTTAACTCTTTACACTGATGTCAATGCATGAATTAAACTCAGTCAAGGTCAGATTTTTGGTTCTAAGCCAGTGTCTTGTGAAATTGCCTAGTCATAATAATCACATCAGGTCTTGCAAGTAGCAGATTCTAAATCAGTGGGACTTAGAGAATTTGTATTATAAAAAGATTTGTTGTGGGATATTTTATGATTGAGTGAAGATGGAACACATTTTCTTTTTCCTTTTACAAGTTTGATAAAAAATTTTATTTTGTTTTTTTTTCCAAATATGTTTATTTTATTTTTTCAGTGTTACAAGATTAATTGTTCACGCACCACACCCAGTGCTCCATGCAATACGTGCCCTATTTTGATGGAATACATTTTTCTAAGCAGATACCTCAAAATGTGTTCAGTACCTCCTTTGCTGCAATTAACCAAAGGATCACTAAGAATGCAGCAGACCCACATTTCCCTGGATCTACTGAACGAGACTCTCTCGGGAAGAACCTAGGAATTTATGTTTTAAGCAAGGATTTTTGGGCTCAAGTTTGAGAAGTGTGGGTGAATAACAAGTACAAATCTGGTCAAAAGGGCAGATTCCAAACTATTTGAAAGCACTAAGAATGTCTTCTTTGAAAGGAGTTATTTCCTCCTAAAGAATCAAAAGCAGATTTATAACACCAGCTGTTAAATTATCAGCTAACTTTCTGAACATGAAATGCCTATAGAATTGTTTTATCCTTCCCTTGCTTACTTGATGTGTGTTTTTTTTTTCTGAAATACATCTAATGCTATCTTTGAATTTTCTCAGGAAACATTTCCTGTTTTCACCTCTGTAGTCAAAGTATGCGCACATTAGGAAATGGTTCTTTTGGATTATTTGGATTGCTATACATAATTATCCTTGATTTAGACATTGCAGATAGCTAATTAAAATCATGATCAGATGTTTTTAATTTAGTACTGGATCACTGTACTAATTTCCTAGAGCTGTGGTATTAAGTTACCATCAACTTGGTGGTATGAACAACAGAAATTTGTTCTCTCGTAGTCTGGAGGCCAGAAATCTGAAATTAAGTTGTCAGAGGGTTGCTTCCTTCTGGAGGATTTAAGAAAAAATCTGTTCAATGCCTCCTCCTAGCTTCTTGGGGTGCTGACATCTTTGATGTTCCCTGGCTCTAAGATGCATGACTTCAATCTCAACCTGTGTCTTCACAGGGCAGTTCTCATATCTCCATGTCACCGGTCTCTCTTTTCTCTGATAAGGACATACATCATGTCCTTAAGGGTGGGTCCTAAATCCAAGATGACCTTATCCCGGTATCCAAATAAGTTCATATTCATGGGTATCTGGATTTAGGATTTGGACATACCTTTTCAAGGAACATTGTTCAATCCACTGAATCACCAAATGCTAAAGATACACACCTAGGGAAAGACATGTAGCCATTATTAAACATATACATATAACTATGTTAATTATATCTTATGTATATTTTTTCAAGACTTTCTTTTTAGACAAAGCTAAAACAAAATAGTATGTTTAAGCTTTTTTGAAAGAGTTTAAATGTTTCCCTAACTTGAAATATATTAACTACCTTCATACTTATATGATATAAGCATGATTTATAAATTAAACTGTAACTTTGGAATTGAAATATATTTAGTATGTGCATTTTATGTTAGATACATCTAATTATCAAACCCAGTCACCCACAATACTGAAATTTGTGCTATCCAAATATATTCATATCTTGTCAATTTTTTAGAACCGAGTATTATTCAAATTTATTTTTATGTGAACTTAGAAATATTTTGTACATTGTGTCTAATATTTGTTCAAATCCATGCAAATTTTTGCTATTCAAAATAACCTTAACACCAAAAAACAATCCTGATTTTTATTTCAAGAATGACAGTGATTGTAAGCTGAGATGTGTATTCAACCAATGATTTTGTTTTATGTTTACATTTTTTAGCTAACATAATTCCACAGTGAGCAGAAAATTTCAAGAAAACCATTAATACGTTCTTTTGTTCTCGTTCTTCCCTCTCCCCTCAGTATTAGAACACATGTATGGCATCTTTTTAAAAATTCTCAGTTGGTTCAGTTGCTAAAGGGAGAAAATATGTCTGCCAGCACTCTTTGCCAAGCACTGGGAGTATAACTTTCCTATTAAATTCACAAAGTGTAGTCATTTTGGCCCCAGGAGGCTTGGGCTGCTTTACCTTGCTGCTGTAATGAGAATATACTGACACATTTTCATTATTAGATCAAAGGAGAAAGACGTTACATGAAGTCACTTGGAAATGAAATATCAAAATTGGCCAGAGTATACACTTTCATTCTAATCAAATACCATTCTCTTTTTCCAGAATCAATAGAGGAAACCAAAGAAAGGAGACATGCGGTCTGAAATTAATACAGCTGGTGAAATCAGACTTAAAACTGGTCCACTTATTCACAGTTGACTTGAATAACTGAAACTTGGATTTTATAATTAGAATGTCTCAGAAAAGCAACTTAATTTATAGAGGGACACAAAAAAGTAACAAGTGGGCTTTATTAGTCTTAGTAGTGAGTTGTACTATATTCTTGGTAATTCAATGTGAAATGGGTGAAAAAGATTATTTCAAATAATCATTTTCTTCTAAAATATAGCAGCAGCATCTTTTTCAATTACATATGCATTTAATCTAAGTAATTATCTTTATAACATTCCTTATCTTTAGTGAGCCTAATCCGGTCACCCAAATTTGTGTTCATTACTATTGTCATTTGTTCATGACTAGTGTCATCAACTGCAGCAAATCAACAAAATGTTTTATTAGAGAAAAATGAGACATGTTTTTGTCATACTATCCAGAACTGATAAGAACATACCAGTTATGTCAACTTTACATGTGAAATCCTTGAAGCCTTTAGGACATATTCTTTGAAAAATTGCTTATATTGTAGAAAATTGAGAAATCTATAATTTGCTCAAGGTATTTTTTTCTTTCTCCTTCAGATTGCAAAATCTGAATGATATTAGGTATGAATGCTTGGATTTATGTAAAAATAATGTGTGGCATATTTGTGGGGATATACTTACCCATTTTCTTTCCTGACAATACATTAAAAAAACACATATGACTAAATATGTATTATATGCAACACTTAATATTTCACCATTAACTATTATGCATTTATACTTCTAAATAATCAAATTGGTGATAATAAATATCACCAATATGCTTATGGTTGTGATTGTCCTGTTGCTTAGTCAAAATGGGTACAATAAATTTCCATCTAGGATCTTTTTTTCTTTTTTCTTTTTCTTTTTTTTGAATCTTTTTCTCTTAAAGCTGACCTGAAGTGACCAGATTTCCAAATGAAAGTCAATGGACATATAATTATATTTGGTAGTTACAGGTACTTTGCATTATCTATGGTCTCGCCAAGATATTGCTATAGTCACTAGATTTGTACAAAATTGTGAACAGTATCAAAGGCTGACAGTCACATCTTCTTTCTATTAGCAGATTTTATTTCAGAGTTGAGTTCTCATGGAAAGGTCAGAAGTTACTATAATTTCAAAGAAGAATATTAAGATAAGTAACAGTGCCATAAAGTCATTTTATCTAACCAATAAATTCTTTTTGTCCATGGGAAGAGGAGAAAGAGGTCAGAAGCAATGCCCACTACTTGGCCTGTATTTTTTCAGGCATTTTAGCAAAATTTGATTTACCTCCAAAGCAGTTAATCTGAATACTTGAGACCGAATCAAGACCATAAAATTTTTTCATGGTTCTTGTTCACCATTTAAATGATAACAGTATAACTGATATGTGGATTATATGTAATAAATGGAAAATGTACATATAGTTTTCCTAAATCTACATTTTTTAAAGAAAATATTGAGTGAACATTGAAAAAAAAAAAACAGGGGTGCCTGTGTGGCTGAGTCAGTTAAGTGTCTGCCTTTGGTTCAGGTCATGATCCAGGTGTCTTGAGATCAAGCCCCATGTCTGTCTCCCTGCCCAGCAGGGAGTCTGCTTCTCACTCTTCCCCTTTCCCCACTCATGCTCTCTCTCTATCTCAAATAAATAAAATCTTTAAAAAAAAAAAATAGTTCATGGTCTTTGAAAATATTGATAGAGGTTAAAATAAATAAAAATTAATGAACAATGAGGACACTGGAAGATTCAATACAATTTTACTTCAATTATCTCCTCTGAAATCCTGCTTCTGATCAAAAATTATTTCAGATTACTATGGCCCCAAAATAAGATGACAAAGACTTTTGTATGTGGAATACTCTATTAGAAAACATTTACCTTATGCTTAATTACTAAAAGCAGGTAAGGATAATTGCTACTCAGATATACTAGAATAACTTACTCATAATATAATCATCATTAAAGTAATATTAAGGGGGCTAGCTCTGATGTGAAATAAAGAGTTTTCACCATATGATTCATTTTATTCTTAAGTGTAATCACATGGCTGTAATCGTAGACAACATAAAGAAAATGGGTACCCAAGTGTTTGACTTTATTCTTAAAACTAAAGTATTGAACTGGATCATTACTCTTTTGTTTTTAATCATTTGGAGTAGACATTATGACAATTTAATAATTATGTATCTCATATTTCTCCACAATACCTAATAATTAAATTATTGTGTACTTCATTTGGGGACCTTTGAAATTCATATTACTTCTTTAAAGATACTTCATCAAGATGGACTTAATTTTATGTGGCAGACCGTTGAACAGTCTGTGTCAGGAGACTAGAAACCAGAGGTAGTGTAAACTGCATAAATATCTCTTGCCTCAAAGGTAATCTGCCTGGCATTGAATGCTCTAGCTTCTGACATTTTTGTTTATTTGTTTAAAATGTCAGCATTGCATGGATAGCTGGTCTGGTGTAGTGTGAGATCAGTTAATCTGAATATAAACCTGAGTCAGTTGGTTTTCTTGAGTGGACTGAGAATTTAAAAGAGATCTAGCCACTATTGGAGAAGCCAAGGTAATTTTTTAGATCTGAGTGCTTTCCTCTGAGTAAATGAATTTTATGGAATTTTACCTCTCCAAGCCTTGAAATTACAGGATAATTCAGTTGGATTTGAACTTTTTTTATATATATTTTATTTATTTTTTTGACAGAGAGGTGAGAGATCACAAGTAGGCAGAGAGGCAGGCAGAGAGAGGGGAAGCAGGCTCCTGACTGAGCAGAGAGCCCGATGTGGGGCTCTATCCTAGGACCCTGAGATCATGGCCTGAGCCTAAGGCAGAGGCTTTAACCCACTGAGCCGCCCAGGCAGCCCTGGATTTGAAATTTTAAACAATTTCTGTAAATGGATCAAAAAAGTCTAATTTCGGGCGCCTGGGTGGCTCAGTTGGTTGAGCGACTGCCTTTGGCTCGGGTCGTGATCCTGGAGTCCCAGGATCGAGTCCCATATCGGACTCCCGGCTCTGCGGGAAGTCTGCTTCTCCCTCTGACCTTCTCCCCTCTCATTCTCAGTCTCTGTCTCTAATAAATAAATAAAAAAATCTTAAAAAAAAAAGTCTAATTTCCACAGCGTTCCTCAAAGTCATTTCCTATGCTAGATCTTCATGTTCATATTTCAGAATAAATCTGAAAAAGGAAAACAAAAGTGAAAAACTACCACTATCTAGTTTCATTCCTAGTTTTATTGTAAACTTGTAATAATCATGACAATTCGATATTGCTGTAAAGATAGACTAATAGATTAAACAATGAGCTGAACTTTATCCAAATTAAAAACTGTTTTTCAAAAGACACTAGTAAGAAAGTGAAAAATGAAAGCACCAATTAGGAGAAAATATGTATAAATCAAATCCCTTATAAAAGACCCCTTATATGCAAAACTTATAGACAATCCTTAAACTCAATAATCAGAAAACCAACAACTTAGTAAATAAATGAGCAAAAGATTTGAACAGAAAATTTCCCATGGAAGATACAGGGATTGAAATAAACACATGAAAAGATTTTCAACATCATTACTAATTAGGGAATTGCAAACTAATAATAAGTTACTCATAGACATATATCGAACTGGCTAAATTAAAAAGACTAACCATACTGAGTGTTGAAAAGATTTGAAATAACTAGAATTTTCATATACTTCTACTAGAAATGTCAAATGTATAACAACTTTGAAAAAATAGTTTTGTACTTTCTTAAGATGGTTAACAATTATCTGTCATATGACAGTAATTTTAATTCTAGATAACACTACCCATCAATGAAAACATACTTATACCGACTTGTATGTGCATGTTCATAGCAGTGCTATAAGTAACTCACAGTCACAGTAATAGAAACGGCCCACATGTCCAAAAAAAGTATGAATTAATAAACATCTGTGAATCAATAGGCAGGTGAATCAATAAACATTTGTGGTGTATCCTTTTAATAAATGATTACTCTCAAATAAAAAGAAATGGCCTGTTGGTACCTACATCAGTATGGATGAATCTCAAATAATGCTGTGTAAAGAAAGTGAGATTAAAAAAAGTGTATACATCTTCTGATTTCATTTAATGAAATTATTGGAAATGAAAAATGATATATAGTGATAGAAAACAGATTATCTGGAGTTTGAGAGGTTGGGTTAGAGGGAAGGACTACAAAGGGTTATGGAAGAAACTTTTGGAGCAGGATAGGTATGTTCATTTTTTGACCTATTGATGGTTCCAAATTTTCTTCATATTACAGATCTTATCAAGCTGTACACTTTAAATATATGCAGTTTATTGTATGTCAATTATAATTAAAAGTATTAGGCAATCATAAGGCTTTCTGTAGGTGAAGATAAGCAATAGAGCTTCTAAGGGAGTCAGATAAACCTGAGATTAATACAAGCTCTAGCATTTATTAGCTGTATTGCCATGATAAAGTTTAAAAGCCTTTGTTTCCTCACCTATAAAATGGAAAAATAATATTTATCTAAGAGTCCCAGCTTAGGATTTAAATGTGATATTGTATACAAATGCTTTATGTAACACCTAATATATTAGATTCACAATAAATACCAATTCTCTTCCCCATGGTATTTCCATCTCTAACAGACATAGTGTGCCACAAGGAAAAAACATTGGGAGAAATGCTGTTAAGAATTGTACAAATCATAATTTTTATTTTCCCCAGAAATGTCATGAACTACTAAGTCATGGCCCTAAGCATGTACATGACAGGCACCACTTACAGGGAAGTTTTAAAAATCATCATTGTCATTTAAAATCATACCCGGAAGGAAAATGAAGTGTCAGAGATAGCACCCAAATAAGAAACACCTACATGCCCAGATGAAAAGACAAGGCCTAAAACAGGTAACAGACCCTGTCATGAACAGGAGGAATTAGGTTATGACTAGAGACAGTAATAGTCCTTCCCTACAACTTAAGAGTTGGAAAAGTTTAAGCACTTTAAAATAAGTGTGTGACCAAAAGCACTGGAATGAAGAATGGCTGAGTCAGTGATTTTGGCAGAGTTAATGACAGAACTAGATCACCTGAAAATTCAGTCTGGCCCATTATGTAAGGGTGGATCATTAAAATATCAGGAGAAAATGGAGCAAACTTCTTGACCTTAGAAGTGTGACCTAATTAAATAGATGGCATAGACAAAAAGCCACTGTTTATAATATATACACTAACATCTTTAGAATGAATCAATTACTTTATTCAGAAAATTCAAGTTCATTGATTAAAAAGTGCTTTCATATACAAAGCTTTAAATGTATAGGAAAACTCTCTAGGTATCTGTTCAGATGATATGAGGAAAAATCATCATGTGGGGATAGTTAAAAATAATTTCCTACATCACTTCATGTAGCACTGCATCAGTTTATATAATGGAAATTCTCTTTAAAAGAGAGCAAATTAGATTCTAGAAATAAAAGCATTCTCCCAAAACAATCTAGGTGATCATCTTTTGAGGGACTCTTTGCTGGATCATCTTTTGCTGGAATCATACCTTACAATACTCAATTACCTTTTGTGAAGAAAATAATCACCTCTGCATTGTATTTTGTGTTAATTTAGATCTGTTCATTTTCTTACATTCATACAACATTTTGCAAATTATAAACGCATTTCATCTACATTGTCTCATTTATTTGACTTTGCTTTGGGGAAGTTAAAATATCCAAAATACACAAAGAACTTTTAAGATTCATCAATAAGAAAACAAACATCCAGGTTAAAAAATCGACCAAAAATCTTATCACACACCTCACCAAAGAAGATATACAGATGGGAAATAAGCATGTAAAAAGATGTTCCACATCATATGTTATCAGGGAAATGAGAATGACATATCATTCTGCACCTATCAGAATGGTCAAAATCCTGAACAAAGACAACACCAAATGGTGACAAGGATGTAAAGTAACAGGAATTCTTATTTATTTATTTATTACTGGTGGAAATGCAAAATAATACACCAAATTTGGAGGATAATTTAGTGATTCTTTACAAAACTAAAAAATATTCTTACTATATGTACCCGCCATTGTGCTCCTTAGTATTTATTCAAATGAACCAAAAACTTTTGTTCACAAAAAAACTGGACACAAATGTCTATAGCAGCTTTATTCATAACTGCCAAAATTTGGAAGCAAACAAGATGTCCTTCAGTAGATGAGTGAATAAGTAAACTGTGGTACTTGCAATGATAGAATGCATTCAGAACTAAAACAAACAAAAAAAGTCATGAAAAGACATGGACAAAAATTTAATGCATCATACTAACCGAGAAAAAGCCAATCTAGAAAGGTTATCTTCTGTATAGTTTCAACTATATGATATTCAGATGAGGCAAAACTTTGGAGATAATAAAAAGATAAAGGTGGTCATGTGTTAGTGAGAAGGGAGGGATGAATAGGTGGAACACAGGGTTTTTTTTTTTAGGGTAGTGACATTATTCTATATGATACTATCATGATGGGCACATGTAACTATAAATCAGCCCAATCCCTTAGAATGTACAACACCAAGAGTAAACTCTAATGTAAATAATGGACTCTGGTGATAATGATGTGTCACTTCAGGTTTACTAATTGTAACAAATTTTACCAACCAGTGGGGGATGCTGATTATAAGGAGGTCCTACCTGTGCAGGCGCAGGCGTTAATATGGAAAATCTCTGTATCTTCCACTTAATTTTTAACCTATAACTGCTTTAAAAAATAAAGTCTATTTTTTGGGAAAAAAAAAGGAAAATAGCATAGACTCCTGAGACAAGAGTATAAACAGATCTCTGTAAATTAATTTGACTAGTAATAAAACCTGGATAAATAAGACAAAAAACAAATCGTATAGTATAAAAAACACAGGGAATACTCTGTAATACAGATCTCAAAACAAATGTGTATATGAAGATAAAATCTATATTTATGTGTACTTGCAAGCATGTTTAAATATGGGTTTAATGGGTGAGGAGAAAAATACTAAAAATGTAAAAGAGTAAGGATTAAAAGCTAATTATATTCAGGCATATTTCAGTAGATGGTAGGAATATTGACTCTTTCTGAGCTTGGAGAACTAAATGTCTGTAGTTTGTTACTGATCTAAAGAGAAAATGACATAGTGTCACATTTTCCTTGGTAGCAGGAATTTTGACTACCTAAAGAGAAAGGAGAATTACTAAATACAATATTACTTTGTAAAGGATGCTTCAAAGGAAGTTTGTTCTCCCTGCACTGGTAAAAAGATATTCTTTTCACAAGCTCTGGGAAATATATTATCACTCTTGGAGGAAATTGATACTGTACTCACAGCAAAATGGTGCACTTTTATGGTAGTCTTTCCATTGTTAGAAAGGATTTTGTCTTAAGCACTCCTCCTTTGACATTGGTCAACACCAGCATCCTCAGAAAATTCTTTGGATAAGGATATACCCTTATCTGAGGATAAGTTTTTGTCTTTTTCATTAAGCAAATGTAACTGAATAAAAAGTATTGACCCTGTGACTTCATCTCTTTAATATCACATTCTAAACTAAATTGAGTCGGTAAAGTAATTCATAACATAGACTCGGATAGGAAAAAAAAAAAAAAAAGGCTTTCACATGGTTAGGAAACCCAGTCCCTATTCCTAACTTATAACCAAATGTGTGAATTATTTTACAAAATGGACAGCTTAAGGCTCACTCACATATTGAACACAAAACAATTGATTCAGTGACTTCTACATATACACCCTCATATCAATATTATTACTCTGAAGAATTGGAAGTCATTTCACAAAGGAGACTCTTCTATCTGAAAGATGATACATTTTAGCTATCCTTTCTAGACCTTTGAAAAAATGATGAAAATATTAAACTATCAACTATACTGTGAGGAAAAAGGATATATGCATTTATTTTGAATTTAATTTGATTGAATTAGTATTATTTTAATAGCTTATACTGAAATTTCTTGAATTAACAAGAATTTGTGAAGAGTCAAAGATTCATTTGTCATGAATCAGAGTATGACTAGAGAACCACAAGTATATAAATATTTATATAATTCACATATGCAGTAAATAATTCTATTTTGTTTTTTGTTTGTTTGTTTTTAAAAGATTTTATTTATTTCTTTGAGATAGAGACAGTGAGAGAGAGCATGAGAGGGGAGAAGGTCAGATGGAGAAACAGACTCCCCGTGGAACTGGGAGCCCGATGTGGGACTTGGTCCCAGGACTCTGGGATTACGACCTGAGCCAACGGGAGTTGCCTAACCAATTGAGCCACCCAGGTGCCCAATAATTCTATTTTGGAGTTGTTATTAATTACTCATATCCAGTTTTATTCCTATCTCTGAAATACCATTTGTAATTTACTTGTTTATTCATTATCTTCCTTCCTACACTGCACTGTCTTTGAAAGCAAGAATTATTTATTTAATAATTAGGGTAGTCCAAGTATTTAGTGTGTGTCTAGCACATAGAGAATGACCAAAATAATAAATATTACATATATTTGCTTCACAATTACATGAAGAATGGATATTAATCCTTTGGTCCTTTGACATGAAATTATTATTTAAGTTTTAGTTCTTTCCTCCAATACTTTTTTTCTATTTTGGAGGATTATTTTAGATCGAGGGAAATTAAATTAATATACACCTTAGAGAAAAGTGATTGAGTAAGTTTTAAATTGGTAAACATTCCCCAAGACTGTGATTTAATGCAGTTACTGTCCTGCAGGTAGCTTTTAATGGTTCCCATTCTCTGTAATTATTAAAGATCATTACTTTGCTGTTTACATATTCCTTTCTCACCACCTAAACTTATAGTTCCTGCTTCCTATTCAAGGCATGTGTGTGTGTATGTGTGTGTGTACCAATATTTATGTGTGCTGTATAGCCCAAATTTAGAAAACATTTTCAGGTATAACAGAAATCTTTTTGATATATATAGATTAATTTAAACTAAGAATCCTGTTCTTTATTAGTCCTTACATTATGATATTTATGTTGTATATTTGTTTACATAACTTGAAAAGATTTACTAAAAATAAAAGGATTGTGTTCCTTGAAAAATACATAAGGAATTAGTTATTTTTACAAAAATATAAGCAGCCTTTTGTTAAACGTTATTGAACACATAATTGAAGTTCTTTTGATGTACATGCCCTGCATATAGGTTATTATGTTGCTGGTTTATTTAAATTAAAAAAAATAATTTATAGGGGCACCTGGGTGGCTCAGTGGGTTAAAGCCTCTGCCTTAGGCTCAAGTCATGATCTCAGGGTCCTGGGATGGAGCCCCACATCGGGATCTCTGCTCAGCAGGAGCCTGCTTCTCCCTCTCTGTCTGCCTCTCTGCCTACTTATGATCTCTCTCTCTGTCAAATAAATAAATAAATTCTTTAAAAAATAATTTATATAATGGGAAGAATAGGAAACCATTTTTATGTTTGGTTTATTTTAGTTATCCAAATGCTCTAAGACATATTTACTGGTTTAATAATCTCTAGTTTGTTATTTTATGAAGTGATGCTCATTTTAGTCATGAGAGCAGAAAAGCAAAGACACTATTGACAATATTTTCCTCATTTAGCAATTTGAGTTGCAAAAGGACTTTACTAATCTGATTTAAAAGATCTACCTGCAAACTTCTAAGTTGAGATGGCTGGGGAACTAACTGTGCAGTGGAAAATGTACACTATTTTTGGAAATTTATACCAGTCATAACCATTATTTGTTAGTTTATTTTTTTAAACTTATTCCTTCAAAACTGATGTTCTTCAGAAGATATTTCCCCTATAGGTAGGGGAAAAAAAAACACCAACTGATTTTACTTCTTCAAATGACAGAAATAACATTATGTAGCATTATTAATTCAAAGCAAAGATGAACGAGAAATTAATAATCAGGGATTATTAAGCCAGTGACACCAAAAGTGAAACAAACAAACAAAGAAAATTCACCCAAAGAGCATGTTTCAGTGTGGACAGTGTAGAAAATAATACCAAGATCTTGGTAATTCCAGAATAAATAGCATTTTGCTGAAGCAAAAAGATTAGTGAAATCTACAGGCTGGAATAACCTTATTAACAAGATGTAGAATGAAAGTAAGCATAAAATTTGAAAGGAATTGATGTGAGGAGATGTAAAAATCTAAGCACGCTATAAGTGACTGTCAAAAAGGGAAAAATAAATTAAACTTTAAATTTGTACTGGTTTATAGTGTGCAAAGTATAGATTAAACAGATACACAAAAGCTAGTCATCTTGAAGGGGATGTAAGAATAAATTCCAGGAAGGAGGATGTTAGAAATACAGTTTCTGTATCTCTTAATTTTCTCACGTCAAAATACTTAGAACAACTTCACTGACTCCCCACTAAGTAGGGAGCGCAATACAGGGCTTGATCACATGACGCTGAGATCATGACCCCAGTGGAAAACAAAAGTTGGCTGCTCAACTGACTGAATCACCCAGGTGCCCCTTAAAATACTTTTCAACTCAAATAAAGATTTTTCACACATTAAAAAAAAAAAACTACACTAGAAGAGATGTTAAAGGAAGTCCTTCAGGCAGTAGGAGAGTAATGCTTGATGAAAATCTGGATCTGTACAATGAAATGAAAGGCAGAGAAAGTAGTATGAATGTGGGTAAGCATAAATAATTTTTTCTTTAAATATATTTACAAAGCAATGGACTGTTTAAAGAAGAATTTTGGGGGCACCTGAGTGGCTCAGTCCATTGGGAAGTTCATTCTCTTTTCAGCTCAGGTTGTGATTTTCCATCATGAGATTGAGCCCTACACTAAGGGTTCCAGAGTCTGCTTGAGATTCTTCCCCTACCCACACCCTCCCCTTTCCTTCCATCCAATTCTTCTCCCCCTTCTCACTCTCTCTCTCTCTCTCTCTAAAATAAATTTTAAAAATCTAAAAAAAAGGAAGAAGAAAATGGTATAACATCCATAAGTAAAATGTATGGTAACAATAAGGCAAGGGAAAGGAGAAAGTAAAAGTATACTACATTGTTCTTATACTATAGATGAAGTGGAGAATTCTCACATGAAAACTGACTAAAAGTTACATAAAATACTATCAACTAGAAAGCAATCACAAAAATATTATAGTTAAAAACTGACATATGAGATTCCAATCATAATTAAAAGAATGTAAAACGGAGAAAGCATTAAACAATAAAAAGCAAGACTTTGTTAGGTCTAAACCCAATAATACCTATAATTACGTTAAATGTAAAAGTTCAGAACACTCCATATGAATGGCAGAAATTGTGAGGTTGTTGAAAAATAGGTTAAAAGGAATGAATGTAAGAAGATAACACCACTCTAACACTAATTAAAACAAGATGGAGTGCTGTATTAATACTAATCAAGTAAATTTCAGAGCAGAGCACATTATCACGGATAGTAAAAATAATTTAATAATTACAGTGTACATAAAAATTCTAAACATTTATGTACTCATTAAACTTATTAAATTCATGTAGCAAAATCTCTTTGAGCATGCTTAATTATGAAAGGCTGAATGCAATTTTCCTAAGCTGCATAAGGTAATGATGTCTGCTCTCATCTCTTGTATTCCACAATGATCTAGAGGTTATAGCAAGTGCTACAAGGCATGAAAAATAAAAAAAAGCATTATTCACATTAGAAAAAAAGAAGTGCAACTTCCCATGTTCATGTTCTATATAGACAAGTCTATATAGAAAATTCTAGAAAATCTGAAGAATGCCTTTAGTAAAATGCAGGCAAGTTTGGAGGATAGAACATCAATCACTATAAATAAACAATTTTTTTAACATTTAGAAAGAATGATTTATAAGATAATAAGATATATACTGGGTTTCATCTAAATTAAAATCTGTTCCTTGGGAGTCACTGTAAAAGAATGAAAAACACAAACCACAGACTGGAAGAAAATATTTACAAATCATACATCTGACAGTAAATTTGTGTCCAGAATATATTAGCAACAACTTCCAAAACTCAATAGTAAGAAAATAATCTTTTTTAAAAAAATGAAAACAAACAAACAAAAACCAAGGAATTTTGTGGGTGGAGGAGCTAGAACTCAAACATTTACAGACCTCATTTAAGAAGCTCTGCCAGGCAACTTGAAGGACCTTCTCCTCTTGTATCTTCTTTATCCTCTCTTTGAATTCTTCTAGGTCTTGGGGCTGGTCTTCTTTCTTGAGTGTCCACAGCTCCTTCTTTTTCTGTATAATGTAGTCTTCAAGCAACTCCATCTGATTAGCAATCCAGAGCATAGTCACAGAGACAATGAGGTGTAGTGTCATCTGAAGCATTTCCAGCTTCACCCTCACAATGTGGAAACAACTAGATGCTTTAACTTTCAAAGCACCTAAAGGCAGCTTTATATTCAGATCCTATAAAATTGTAGTAACTTTTTTCTTTGCAGCAAAGGAAAAATTTGAATGAAAGATGAATATCTAGGGAAATGTGAAGTTAACAGCTAAGAGAGCAAACACATCCACTGAAACAGAAAGTCAGCCAAGGTCCCTGTGCTGCTTCTTTTTGTGATGACTTCTCTGGATAGGGAAAGGGAGTTCATACAGGAAGGATGAAGATCTAGGATATCAAGGCTGTCATTAGTTTTCTATATAAAGTGACTGAAAATAAGAATGGACCAGTGATCAGGACCAATTGGGCCCTGCTATAGCCATTATGATACTACTGATGGGGCTTCTTCCATTCTTACTGGCAGTAAAAACTGCATTGTTTCTCTTTACTTTTATTCAACCATAAGCTGGTATCACACCAGTTCAGGCTTTGTTTGTTTTATTGAATACCTTTTTGTTTAGTTTTACTTTAAAACATGTCCATTTTCTTTTAAGGTGGGAGTGATAAGGCAAATTTACCTTTTGCCACATCATATACTAACAGTCAGTAATTAAGTCTGTTACTCAGATGTCAAGTCTGTAAAATGGAGGCACAATATATAACCAAATGTTTGCAAATTAAACGAAAATAATGTATATAAAATAATTCTTACTATGAGTGATATATAAAAGTACTCTGCTTCTTTCAAATCATTTCCTTACAGGAAAGTTCGCTTTAACCTATAGGTTAAAATCAAGAGACCTATTCAGAAAATACAAAGTTGTTGCCTGAAACAATAGTTTAAAAGACCAATGACCACAAGAGTAATTTATCAAATAAACATAGGAAACTTGGTTTTCATATATGCTTCAAAGGATCACAATTCATATGAGGATTTTAAAGACTTCTTTCTGCTCTTCTCTAATAAACTCATTTGATTTTGTTAGAGACAGCATTTCCCAAATTTATATGACCTTTGAACATATTTTTCACGTAACACCTTTTAACATCACTACAAATAGGGAATATTTATTAAGAGAGACACTATTGGAAATTTCTTTTAATTTGTGGGATAGTATAAGAAAAAAAGAAAGAAAAAAAGATAAAAATGTGTAAGAAAATTTTCTGAATAGCTTTCTAGCTATAACCTAAAATATTCTTTGGGCTTTTAGAAAAATAGCTTTACATTTCTGGACCTAAGTACTCTCTCTAAATTAACGCTGACTTATCACCTTGAGCTAAATCTAAGTTTTCCACTATCTGGTGTTTTATGGTTCCATGCCCTGTATGACTTTGAACTTAAAGATTTTAAAGTCATCATGGAGAAGATGAATAGCAAAAGAATGTAGTAAAATGTTTATATTTATCTAAAAATTAGCTTGAGGGAAAAAAGATAATCACAATAATCCTCGGGTAATAGTATAGATAAGGAGAATCTAATAAAAAAGTTTTGTTGTATATAACGAAAAGAGTATGATTTAGTAACTGAATTGTAAAACATAGAGGAAAAGTCACCTATGGCTTCCCATTTTCCTACTGAGAAAGTGGAATTTGTATTCTTATTTTGTCACTTATTGGCTACTTAACTCTGTTCAGACTTTGTGACATGGAATTTATCTGGTGCAAAATGGTAAAAATAATGTGACCCTCCAGGGTCAGGTCAAGACTTGAATACAGTGTACGACACAGGGTAGACCTTCATAATGCCAGTTGGATTTCTTTCCTAATAATGTTCAAAATTGCAGCATTATACTAATTACAAATTTTCAATCTAGTCCTCAAATATGAAACAATGACAGTATGTTTAGAAAAAAAACTATGCATAAGACATAATACCACTCTGACAACATTTTAAATTATATGGGATTTAAGACAGTGATGCTTAGACAGTTGACAAAAATGATAGATATTTCAAAAAACAAATTTTCTATAAAAATGTAAGAAAGTAGAGATGATTCTAAAATGCATTGGACCTCTACAGTTATCCATGAATTTGATGAGGTTTAAAAAGGAATTTTATAGATTAAGTAACATAAGAGTTGCATTCTTATATGATGACATATTCCATATTTGAAAACCCTAGCATTGTGTGATTCATCTTCCTAAATAATTATTCAGCTTATGGCTACAGTCAGTTCTTCCTATTGTCTCCAAACCAGGCAGATCTCTTGACACCACTTTCCAAATTACTTCAGACCTAGACAAGTTTTATGGTAGATTTTCAGAGTTAGAACTGGACACAGTATGGCAACTGATAGGTTATTTAAGCATATTACCATTAAGCTAACATGGACATAATAATTCAAAGATGAGTTATTTTGTTAGACTTCCAAATATCATTCCACAGATGACTGAATCAGCCTTCGTTATTTTCAGCTTTTCATATACTTTCTTTTCAGTTTGGAGTATTCTTACTGTCTTTTAATTCACATTTTTAGATCTCTTTGTCATAGTCTTTAAATTACCGTTGTTCAATTACTATTAATCCTATCCTTATATTTATCATTTATAATTTTGTGTTTTCCACATAGTGTTTTCTATTTAGTTTGTCCACATACTTTCCATTTACATACTTGATTTGTATTTGATTTCCCTTTGCATTTTCCAGTTCACCCATTATATTTTTTTTATTTTTTATTTTTTATTTTTAGATTTGTGTGTGTGTGCATTCACTGCTACTTTGGATTCCCTCTCCTCTAATTCTAATATTTCTGTCATCTCTGGATATGTGTCTATTCATTGCTTATTATCTTTGTTATTAGGCACCTTTTCCTGCTTATCATAGTTAGTAACTTTTTATTGTTTTTCTATAAAGATTTTATTTATTTATTTGACACAGAGAGAGAGAGCACAAGTAGGCAGAGGAGCAGGCAGTAGTAGCAAGCAGAAGTAGCAGGGGGAAGCAGCCTCCCTGCTGAGCAGGGACCCCAATGTGGGGGTCAATCCCAG
This sequence comes from Nasua narica, assembly GCA_028533885.1. Taxonomy (NCBI): domain Eukaryota; kingdom Metazoa; phylum Chordata; class Mammalia; order Carnivora; family Procyonidae; genus Nasua; species Nasua narica. Next base: position 30,731,411 of record CM052813.1, on the reverse strand, counting down.
GACTCTAAGATCATGACCCGAGCCGAAGGCAGAAGCTTTAACCCACTGAGCCACCCAGGCACCCCAGTAACTTTTTATTGTATACCGGACCCTATAAATGCTATATTTTGAGTGTCTTGATTTTTTTTTCCATTTAAGAATGTTAATGTATCTTTTCTTCTTGACACTTAATTTTCTGAAGGGTCAACTTTATTCTGTCAAGGCTTGTTTTAGGTTTCCTTATGGCAGATCTAAAGTAGTCGCACTCATAAAATATAATTTAGTCTTGACTAAATGCCTGATATATTCGCCTATGTCTGCTGACCTTCACTACTTAGTTCAGCACTTCTGTTTCTCCCAATACCTTGTGAGTTCAAGATCTATTGTTAGCTCCCAGTACCCTCTCTTTCCAGAAGCTGTTTTTTCCAATTCTCATAGCATCTGGTTCTCAGCATGCATACACATGTGAAAAAAAGACTCAAAGGGATTCTTATGTAAATTTCTAAAATGCCTTTATTCAAATGGCCACAATCACCAAACTGTGGAAAGAACCAAAATGCCCTTCAACAGATGAATGGATAAGGAAGATGTGGTACATCTATACAATGGAATATTATGCCTCCATCAGAAAGGATGAATATCCAACTTTTTATCAACATGGACAGGAATGGAAGAGATTATGTGGAGTGAAGTCAAGCGGAGAAAGTCAATTATCTTATGGTCTCACGTGTAGAGCATAAGGAAAGTCATGGAGGGCATTGTGAGAAGGAAGGGAAGGGTGAATGGGGGGAAATCAGAGGGGGCGATGAACCAGGAGAGACTGTGGACTCTGAGCAACAAACTGAGGGTTTTGGAGGGGAGACAGTGGGGGGTTGGGCGAGCCTGGTGGTGGGTATTGAGGAGGGCACTTATTGCATGGAGCACTGGGTGTGGTGCAAGAACAATCATTCTGGTAACACTGAAAAAAATAAAATAAACATTCATTTGGGGAAAAAATGCCTTTATTCAGTGCTCTCCTTTTTGTTATTTTATGCTACATATTACTGCCACCTCAGCAGCCCAAAACTGTCATCTTAGCCTAATGGGATCCTAGTGAGATCACAGCTGACTATAAAGTACTAGAAGGCAAAAATAAACCAATAACCAAAAACAATGTGAATATGGACCTCTTCACATTTCCTTATCTATAGGATCACAACTTTAAGCTAGCTCTTAATGCCTGAAAATAGATGTTTCATATATTTTAATGCAATTTTATAATTGCCTATGATGGGCAGTTATCAGAAGTCACTCAAACTTTTGAAGTAGTGCTAATTTGGTATTTTTGTAGAAGAGAAAAATGGAAAATGAAATATGAATTCCCAAAGTGAAAGTGAAACAAAGTGTCCTGAACAGGATTTCAATGAAATTCCATGTCAAATAGCTGAAGAATAGAGCACAGTACCCTACACCCAACCTTATCTTTTGGGTAAAGTTAAAGAATGGGTCTAAATGTTTCCTTTAATTAGATAATGTGAACCAATGTACTGCTAACCTAGATAACAGGATCAACAGGAAGTTAAATTAAGGAGAACTGTGTTTTTATCCAAATTTTTGAAAAGAAAGTGAAGGCAAATCTTTAAAAAAAATGTGGGGGGGCATGCCTCGATAGTTCAGTTGGTTAAGCTTGGGACTCTTGGTTTCACACAGGTCACATTCTCAGGCTTGTGAGATTGAGCCCTGTGATTGGCTCGCACTCAGTGGAGAGTCTCCTCCAAGAGCCTCTCCCTCTTCCCCTCCCCCAGTCTCTCTCTCAAACAAGTAAATATATCTTAAAAAAAAAAAAAAAAGAAAAGAAGAAATGAGAGTGAGCCCTAAAGGACTAAGCAATACAATTATGGATTGTCACCTGACAACATAGCACCTATTAATATTTTTACGATTGACTTACTTCATTACATTTATGCATCAATCTGTCTAGCTGTCCATAACATCTCGAAGAGCACTTGCATTTTGTTATTTACCTAAATCGCACCGTTATTGGGGCACCTGTGTGGCTCAGTCATTAAGTGTCTGCCTTTGGCTCATGCGATGAGCTCCACATCAAGCTCCCTGCTCAGCAGGAAGCCTGCTTCTCTCTCTCCCCCTCCCCTTGCTTGTTTTCTTTCTCTTGCTGTTTGTCTCTCTCTGTCAAATAAATAAATAAAATCTTAAAAATAAACAAACAAATAAATATCCCCATTATCTAGTCTATGGCCTAGTTTACAAATACTTTTTAAATGAATGGATGACTGCATTTAGATTTACTTTGTTTCAAGAGAGATGTCAATTTTTTATTTGTTGTGAATTTATAATAATGAATGGGCAAAAAACAGTGAATGCTACTAATGAGCTTGTCATTTTTCTAAATATTTATATTTAAGTGATATTTATAACATAATAATCTTATTAGAAGGGTATAAAAGCATAAAGTTAAGTCACTTGCCCTATTTCATGTAACTGTGGAATAATATGGATAAGATTCAAACTCTAATAGTCTGACAATAAGCTCTTAACCAGTGTGATATAATACTTTTCAAACAAGAGAGGATATATTTTCTTTTTTTTTAAGAGAGGATATATTTCCAATATATCCTTTCAAACAAGGATATATTCAATAAAGTATTCCAATGATAAAAGGTCACTAAAATATGGTGGGTTTTGTGTGTGTGTCTGCTGAATGCTAAAATACCCTAAAAAAGATTTTAATGGTGGTAAATATAAAACATTAATATCTGTTGTCCAGTAGCTTGGCAACATCAAACTTATCAAAAAGAAGAGTTTTATGTATGCTTGCAGACCTTGCATTATGAGTAAAAGCTGCTTAATAAAGTAGTTTTATAAAATTCAAAAACTTGGGTAAGTTGGAAGAGGTGGGAATTATGGGGCAGAAGTCAACTTTAAAGTTTATGCTGTCTACTCATCTATTAAGAAAACAGAACTGTTTGGTGTTTACAAGTTATCAATATTGGGTATATTTTTCTTCACAGTTATTTAATTTTTACTCTAAAAATTTGAGTCCTTTGGCATTTTTGTTAAAATAATGTCTACTTAGAATGGTTTTCTAACAACATCAATAAGTGCCCTTCCTGACTTTGGATCTAATGTGGAAACCCAGAAGCCTACATAGCATCAAAAATTAAAGTGAATAATTTTACAAATAAACCTTTATCATTCCTGTCATTTTTATGGAATCTAATCTAGTAAAAGAGAATATTGCAACTAAATGACTGACAGGGAAAGTCTCTCTTTTAATTGGCACTGTATGATTTATCAGACTCTGATGTCAGGGACACTCCATTAGGCTGTGAGAAAGTGATTGGTGGGATAACATTCAATTGAAAATCTCTGTGGATGATAGTTCATGCCACCATTACATCAACTTAATGAATGAGACCCAATAGTGTCCTCCTCTTTCTAGAAGGAACACATCCATCATGGAACAAAAGATTCCCCAGTGCCAATACGATGTCATGTTTTCTCTTCTCAGTCTGTCTGAGGACAAAAAGATTTCAGAGTCTAAACTACAGAAAGTATAGCATCCTCATCCCTTGGAAAATAATTTCCTGGACTAGATCAAGTTACTACTTTTGTTATATCTAGAAGATTATTCTACATGGGTATTATCATACCTCAGGCAAACATATGCTTGTTTTCATGTCTTGTTCTTTGAATAGATGAACAAGTTCCTTATTGTGACGTTTGAAAAACTGCATAAATTCTTTTTTTTTAAAACTGCATAAATTCTTAATTGGTATCATTGCTATGCCTCTTGCTGTAGCATCTGAATGTAGCCAATAAAGTCTTGAAAATATAATAACCAACCATAGTTAGCAAAAATACTTCTTACTAACTTTACAAACTTCTGTATCTAGTCCTTATGCTTCTAAGGAAAAAAAAATGTATGGGGCAGTGTTTCCTTTCCATCTTTACTTTGTATTCTATTTCTTTTATTTTACTTTTTCATTTATCCTTTTTTTTTCTTGATTTTTTTCCTCTATCTCCTTTACCACACATGAGAAAGCGTCCCAGAGATTATAGGCTTTGTGTAAGTATGCTTTATTTTGGAAAAGAAAACGAAATGGCACTTATTCCTGACAGTGTGATACATGCACTATTACTGTGACATCTTGATCTGGCCCAGATGAATTCTTTTAACTTCTACACTCCATATGATATATTTACATTAGCAGTTTAAGTCACTACACCATCTATTTTTATCAACATCTATTACACAGATGTATAGTCAATGTAAAAATGTTCACAATAAACTCACCCTGTATCATAATCAACTATTAATGAATATTGTATTAATATTTACTTTCCCTTTTGCTTTAATCTTTATACACTTGTTATCACTGTCATCTTGGTTCAAATTTCATTAGGTTCAAATTAATCTGACAGTGATCTCATTGTTTAAAGGTTCATTCTAAAATTTATGCATTCTATCTGATATTCAAAATTATTTTTAGATTATAACCATTCAGTACTAGAAAAATATCTGAAAACATATTTTTAATTCTTACTAGAATGGTTCTATCTAGGTTGGCTCGAGGTTATATTTTTCTTTATTTTATTGTATTATTTTTTATTTTTACTGTTGGTAAGCTGCTGTGTCAAGAATCAGAGTTTAATGAAAAATAAATACCACCAGTGGAGTCTTGCCAGAAAAGTTGTGCTATAATTTCTTAGAATTGATGTGAACTACTGTTATTCAAGCCAACATTATTTCTTTTTTTAAAGATTTTATTTATTTATTTGACAGAGAGAGAGATCACAAATAGGCAGAGAGGCAGGCAGAGAGAGAGAGGGGGAAGGAAGCAGGCTCCCCACTGAGCAGAGAGCACAATGCTGGGCTCCATCCCAGGACCCTGAGATCATGACCTGAGCTGAAGGCAGAGAGGCCCACTGAGCAACCCAGGCACCCCTTCTTTTTCTTTTTATATTTTCTTTCCTTTCACCATTCATACATTACATATATAGTCATATATGCAAAGTAGAAATTCCACGTTGGGATAAAAGAAGTTAAAAGGGGAAGTTAAGAACTTTTGGTGGACTTAATTACATTAAACTATTCATTTTCAATAGGTATTGTGTTCAAATTTTGTATTGTCTCAATGACATCATGTAAAACCTATGTTGAGTATGTACTATATTCCTATGTAATAACCCCAAGCACTTAGAATTACCAAAGATACAGTCCCAGCTTTTGCAGTGATTAAAGTCTAAAAATATATCATATTGAGGGTAGATTTCAAGCATATAATGGTTCTTTTTGAATATTTTTGACCACTTTTATAATTTCCTTTGCCTAAAGAACTGGTTAGGTGTGATATTTTTTCAATATTGGTCATCACCATTTGTCACATCAGGGAAAAACTATTTAATAGATTAAAGCAGGGATTGTTTTGCAACCCAACTATAGACCTCTGATTAAACCAGTCACCTATTTTTTTCAGCTTTATTGAAATATAATTGGCCAGTAACATTGTGAATGTTTAAGGCATGTAAAGTGATAATTTGATATATGTAAATATTGCAAGATGATTACCACATAAGGTTAGTTTACACTTCCAACTTCTCATATAATTTTTTTTTCAATTAGTGATGAGAACATTTAGGATCCACATTCTTTTTTTTTAATTGTGTTATGTTAGTCACCATACAAGTAGTCATAGTTTGCTAGTATTTATTGATGGTATTTCTTTCTATATTCATTGGGAATATTGGCCTGCAACTTTTTTTTTTTTCTTTTTTAGTGTCCTTTGGCTTTAGTATCAGAGAATGCTGGCCTTGTAAAATAAATTTGGGAATGTTCCCTCCTCTACAGTTTTTTGAAAAAGTTTGAAAAGAATTTATGTTACTGTTTAAAAAATATTTGTGTAATTCACCAGTGAAACCACCTAGTCCTGGGCTTTTCTTTATTGTGAATTTCTTGATTAATGATTCTATGTCCTTACTTGTTATTACATTGTTCAGATTTTATATTTCTTCATGATTCAGTCTTGCTAAGTTGTATCTTTCTAGGAATTTATCCATTTCTTCAAGGTTATCTAAATAGTTGGCACATAATTATTCATAACAGCACTTTATGATCTTTGCATATTTACTGTATCAGATGTAAGTACCCTTTTTTCTTTTTTTTTAAAGATTTATTTATTTATTTGAAAGAGAGAAAGAAAGTTGAATAGGGGGAGGAGCTGAAGGAGAGAATCTCAAGCACAATCCCTGCTGAGCATAGCAGTGTTTGCAGAACTTGATCCCAGGATCCTGGACATAAATAAAGAGTCAAATGCTTACCCAACTGACCTGAACCAAAACCAAGGGTCAGACACTTGACCAACTGAGTCACTCAGGTGCCCTAGTATCTTTTTTATTTATGATTTTATTTATTATTAAGTCCTCTTTTCTTTGTCTCATTAAGGTTTGTCAATTTTGTTCATCTTTTGAAAAAACCCAGCTTCTAGTTTTATTAATCTTTTCTGTTGTCTTTCTTGTCCCTGTTTTATTTACTTGTGCTTTGATATTTATTTTTTCATTCCTTCTGAAAACTTTAAGTTTAGTTTGTCTTCTTTTTCTAGTTGTAAATTTAGGTTGCTTACCTGAGATTTTCTTTGTTCTTATATAGGCATTTAGTGCTATAAATTTCTTAGAACTGCTTTTGATTCATCCCATAAGTTTTAGTATGCTGTCTCTTTTCACTTCTTTCAAGATGTATTTTATTATCTTTTGGTTCTTCTTTGACTCATTGCTTTTTCAGGAGTGTTTTGCTTAATTTCCACGAATTTCTGAATTTTCCAGTTTTCCTCCTATTATTCATCTCCAGTTTCATACTTTTTTGGTAGAAAAGATACTTTGTATGATTCTCGTCTTTTTGCATATGCTAAGACTTATTCCATGACCTAACATATAATCTATTTTTGGAAAATGTTCCATGTATCCTTGAGAAAATGTATATTCTGCTGCTGTTGGATGGAATGCTTAATACATTTCTGTTAGGACCATGTGGTCTAAAGTATATTTCAAGTCCAATATTTCCCGTTAATTTTCTGTCTGGCTGATCTAACCATCATTGAAAGTGGATATTGACTTATTTTTCTACTATAGTACTGTTATTTATAGTAATAGACAACACCTTCAGGTCTGTTAGTGTTTGCTTAATATATTTCAGTACCCCAACGCTTGTTGCATATATATCTACAGTTGGTATATCTTCTAGATGAATTAACTCCTTCATCATGTAATAACTTTCCTTGTCTCTTGTTATAGTGTTTGACTTAAAGTCTGTTTGGCTGATGTATGTAAACCTACTCCTGTTCCCTTTTGGTTGGGATATCTTTTTCCATACCTACACTTTGTCTTATATGTATTCGTAAAGCTAAAGTGAGCCTTGTAGGCAGCATATAGTTAAGACAGTTTCTGAATCTGTTACCATATTCCTCTTGATTAGACAATTTGATTCATTTAAATTTAGAGTAATGTGGATTAGTAAGGACTTATTTATGCCATTGTATTCTTTATTGGCTGTTCTGCTTGTTCCCATGTTCCTTTCTGCTGCCTTCCTTTGTAAATTGATTATTTTCTGTAGTGGTATAACATGACCCCTTTCTTCTTATTTTTTGTGCATCTATTATGCTTTTGCTTTGTGATTACCCTGAGGTTATATAAAATATCTTACACATATAACAATTTATTTTAAGCTAATAACAACTTCAATTCCAAACCAACAATATCCTTATATTCCCCCCATTTTATATTTTGATGCACAATTTACCTCTTTTTATATTGCATATCCACTTACAAATTATTATGCATATACTTATTTTTATTATTTTTTCCTTTAACCTTCAGAAGTTAAAGGTTATCACTTAACTGCAATTAAGTGGATATCACACCACCATATTCTAATGTTGAAGTATTCTTTGTTTGACTATATACTTATTTTACCAATGTGTTTTCTATTTTCATATGTTTCATATTATTAATTAGCTTCCTTTTATTTCAGCTTGAAGAATCGTTTAAGCCTCCCTATCATACAGGTTTATGACGAACACCATCCCCTTTTGTTTGTGAAAGATTTTATCTCTTCTTCATTTCTGATGGATACTTTGCTGGGTAAAGTGTTTTGCAGGTATAAAGACTATAGAAAACACTCAATTATGGCACAATAACACATGCACGCTCCTCTCCCCCACAAAACCATAGATAATCCCAATGAAACATTATTTACTAAAACTGGTGGTTGCCAATGTGGAATGACATTATTATCATTGAAAAATTATAGTTTCCTACCATCTTCCCTCCGTAGGCTACAAATTAAGGTCTAAAGTATACTTCATAGTATACTTTCTTTCAGCACTTTAATAGTATACTATTAGAGTATACTTTAGTATAGAGTATACTCTATACTTCAGCACTTTAAATGCATCATTCCACTTTCTCAGGCTTGCAATGTTTCTCTTGATTAACACAGTGATAGCCTTATGTAGATTCCCTTGTATGGGTTGAATTTTTTTTCTGCCTGTAAAATTCTTGTTGGCTTTGTTTTAAACAGTTTTCTTATGTGTCTCAGAAAAGGATGTTTTAGGTTGAAATTGTGATGGGATGATGAGCTTCATGAATTTGGATATTCAAATCTCTCCCCAAATTTGGAAAGTTCTCAGTCATTACTTCTTAAAATTAAGTTTCTGTCCCTGTATCCCTCTTTTCTTTCTGAGACTCCAATGTAGATATTATTTCTTTTGATGATACCCCATAATTCATTTAGGCTTTCTTCATTCTTTTTCATTCTTACTCTGATTGGATAGTTTTGTTCTTCTCTGACTGATACATTCAAAGGACCTACTTTCTACTTAATAGATTTGTTCTTCTACTTGATCCATTCTTTTGTTGATGCCTTCTAATGCATTTTTAATTTTATTTATTATACTTTTCAGCTCCATTATTTCTGTTGGCTGATTTCTATGTTTATTTGTTAAATGTTTCAATTTTATGTACATTTTTTATAATTTTGTTAAATTGTCTTTTTGTGTTTTCTTGTAGCTATCTCACAGAGTTTCCTTAAAACTACTATTTTAGATTTTTTATTGGTCAAATTTCAGATTTCTGTTTCTTTGGTGTCAATTATTGGAAAATCATTTTATTCCTTTTGTAGTGTCATGTTTCCTTGATTTTTCATGTCCCTTGAATTCTAGTGTTATTGTCTTTGCATCTTAAAAAGCATGCACCTCCTTTAGTCTTTACTGCCTAACTTTGAAAGAAAGATACTTTGCTTCAGTCCTTTAGGAAATACTGAGACTTTCTGAGAACTTTTTATGCATACACTTGTGGCATATTTTTATTCTTTCTTGTGTTAGAATTCTTAATTATACACCTTCTTTCAATCATACAGAATGAAGTCAAATGCTGATAATCTCCCTTTTGCTTTTGCTAGGGTGGAGCTAAATACTTAAATTTATATGTTCTCTCCCAATCCCTTAGAGTTGGACATGGCTTTCTATGTGTGCTCAAGAGTCATCTGCAAAAGATTATTCTTGCTTTCTTCAGGATTCTTCACAAGAAGTTGGCCATGAGACAGGTGTGTGTGTGTGTGTGTGTGTGTGTGTGTGTGTGTGCGTGTGTGTGTGTAGTGTGCAGAGTACTGAAGTTGCCCATTGGCCAGTTGGTATGATCCACAGGTGAGGTATCCCCAGCAGCTCATGAATGGGGTTGCTGATGGAGTCTGTGACCTAGTTAGTAGGAGTCATGTCTCTTTCATTCATGCCTAATCTTCTGTTTTCCTGGTCATTTTCCATCCCTAAGTCACATGGCGTACCTCCATATACTGAGTAGAGAAAATAAACAAGTCAAACTTTTTGGCATCACCTCACATAGCTCTCACTCACATGCTCTCACTTACCCTCATAGGGATAATCATGGGCTAAGATGTTCTCACCTAGTACTGAGTTGTATCACATTATGAAAGGGGTTACACAAGTATAGTAAAACTGTCTCTCTTTCTATCTTCAATGCATCCTGTCTTAAATTGCTTTGCTCCATTGGTATGCTGGAATTTCTCTTCTTGGCTCTGAGATTTCAAAAAGACTCTTTAATTCATGGGTGATAGCCTTAATTTGTATCCTATTGAGGGAAGACGGTAGGAAACTATAATTTCCCAATGATAATAATGTCATTCCCCATTGGCAACCACCAGTTTTAGTAAATAATGTTTCATTGGGATTATCTATGGTTTTGTGGGGGGAGGGGAGCGTGCATGTGCTATAGTGGCATAATTGAATGGTTTCTATAGTCTTTATACCTGCAAGACCTCAAATATTTAAGGAAAACTTACTGACCTCTAGAATAAACCATGTTGAAATCATAGAATTTTGCCAGTAATTTTGTTAGATAAAAATGTCAAATGTTTTAAGAGAGAAAAAATCAGGTCCTCTTTAGTGGTGTTAAAAATAGGGCACCTAGGTGGTTCAGTAAGTTGAACATCTACCTTTGGCTCAGATCATGATCCTAGGATTCTGGGATTGAGCCCCACATCAGGTTCTTTGCTCAACAGGAGACTGCTTCTCCCTATCCTCCCTGCTTCTGCTCTCTCTTGCAGAAGAGAGAGCACTATCTCTCTCTCTCTCATAAAAAAAATTAAAAAAAAAATATTTTTATAAAAGTGTTAAATTGTTTTACAGAAAAAATTATTTATGAAGATTACCAAAGAAGTACATCTTTTCACCCAAAAATAATCCCATATCAGTCATCTTACTGGAACCTGGTAATTACAAACAAAAAATATCCACTCAATATTATTATATATGTGTTTTCAAGCATATACTATAGATCTGAGTTGTAGTAACAAGTGTGTTGTCAGTCACCATGAGTGAATTTTAAAGTAAGCAACCAATCCATGGCATGTACAGCACCTATGACAAATAAATTCTCTAAAATTGGGTAATATTGTGTATCACTGTAATGTTTATATAAACTTAAGAACTAGGGAGAATAGCTGTCCCAATTTTGCCAATAACCAAGGATAAGATTGATTTAAGAAAATTTATAAGTTATCAGCCAGTGAATTCATTAGAGTTTCTATTAATGAATTATATTTTAAAAACTCTTTTATTGCTATTTTCTTTCTGTTTAGAATGTCCATTCTCCTCTTGACATTTATGATAAAGCTTATTTATCATCACTTGTGAATTCTGGCATAATGTCCCTAGGAAGAAGTCCCTAATTTCTCTCCTATGGCTGAAATCAGAAGCTTATATTTCCATTATTGCATCTGTGTTGATATTACTTACTGCATATTTGACTTCTAGCAATATATAATATGCTTAAGAGTATGAGCCATGACTCATTTTATTTTATGTCACTAATAAATGCAAGAATGTTTTCCAGTAAATGTTTACTTAAATTATGTGGATACCTAACAGATGAGGAGTTTTTTCAGATGGTTTATATCTCCCTTCAAAGTTGTTGTTTAATTATATTATCTATAGTCTTAATTATCATTTTAATCTACATTATAATTATACTGGCTGAGGAATTCATTTATTCATTGCAAATTGTTATGTGCCCTTGGTTTCTCCTTTCTCTTATATAACAAGATTATGTGACAAAGAACATCAATTTTGATCTGAAACAATGATTCAGTTTCTTTGTAAAATCTCTGACCTAGCAATACAAACTAAAATACACCAGAGAATCTTGGAAGAGCTTTAGTTAGGGAATTTTCAATATATTGGGGAAACCAGTCATGGCTCTTTACTTTGTTGGTGGATAAAAAGGAGAATTACATAATAATAGAGCGATCAATTCTTCAAGAAAACAATAATCTTTAACATGTATATATTTAAAAACAGAGTATCTAATTATGTGAGACAAAAAGTGATAAACTAAAGGAGAAAGAGAAAAATCCACCATTAGAGTTGGAGATTTTAAAACCCTTCAATCAATGATTGATGGACCAAGTAGCAGAAAATCAGTAAGGATATAGTGAAACTGAACAAAACTATCCATAATTTGGATCTTATTGATATTTGTAAAATACTTCATCCAACAACAGCAGAATATACATTCTTCTTAAACTTACGTGGAACATTCAACAACATAGCACACTTTCTGATCCATAAAAGACATCTTAATGTTTTTAAAAGAATAGAAGTCATGCTAAGTATACTCTTTGCCCACAATGGAATTAAACAAGAAATCAGTAACAGAGAGATAGTTTGAAAGTCTGAAATTACCTGCTGACTAAACAACACATTTCTAAAACCCATATGGATAAATGAAGTTATCAAAATAAATTTAAAAATATTTAGAACTAGATGAAATTGATAATAACAACCTATCAAAATTTGTAGACAGAACAAAAGCAGTGTTTAGAAGAAAATTTATAATATTGAATGTATATTGGAAATATGAAGACAGACCTAAACTTAATTTAAAATTTGATTTAAGAAACCATAGCAGCAATATTTTTTGTTTGCTTTAAGTTCATATCAGTATAGATATTTGAGAAAAAGAATATTTTGCACTCAGGAAACCACTTTTTATGTTAAAAGAGTATATAAACTGTGTGTGTGTGCTTTCAAGTATACTTAATTTATTGCTACAGAAAGAACTCTAAAATTTTAGATCTAAAAATTGTATAAGGTAGCATGTAACCTACTCCCTATTTCTTTGTCGATGAGGAAATTCATCTAGAGATCTGAAATGATTTAAGCAAGAGCAAGTTCAGTCAAGAAAATAATCCAGATATATTCACTTCATGAAATATCTATTATATTTCTTCTCAGATTCAGTTAACTGGCTGCTATAAAATGTGTAATGAGTTCAGAAAGATCTGGGTTTCCTAATCTTGAATTAAAAAACGTAATGAGTTTTACCCTTACAATTGTTGCAAATTCAAAAGCTAACTAAAAATTAAAGAGGGGTGCCTGGGCGGCTCAGTTGGTTAAGCAACTGCCTTCAGCTCAGATCATGATCCTGGAGTCCCAGGATCCAGTCACACATCGGGCTCCCTGTTCCATGGGGAGTCCACTTCTCCCTCTGACTTCTTCCATCTCATGCTCTCTCACTCTCATTCTCTCTCTCTCTCTCTCAAATAAATAAATAAATCTTTTAAAAAATAAAATAAAGAAAAATTAAGGAAAGTGTACATTCCATTTAGACCCATCTGGGTTAGCTGGAACTAACTAGCTCTGAACTTCACTAGTTGATATCCATTGAGTTCTTGTTAATTTCTCAATCAGAAAATTAGGAGATTAATAATGTTAATGTTAATTATTAGTATTAAACAAACTATATGTGTTTAGGAAGCCAGCTTCTTTTTCTTTGAATTACAATCTAAAACAAAACAAAATAGAAATGGAAGCAAAATATGAACAATATTAAAAAATAGCAATATAGCATATGTATTCTTTTTTTTAAAATTTAATTTTATTTTTTAAGTGTTCCAAGATTCATTGTTTATGAACCACATTCAATGCTCCATCCAATACATGTCCTCCTTAATACCCACCACCAGTCTCACCCATCCCCCCACCTCCCTCTTTTCCCAAACCCTCAGTTTGTTTCTTAGAGTCCACAGTCTCTCATACTTCATCTCTCCCTCTGATTTCCCCCAATTCACTTTTCTTTTACTTCCAATTCCTGCATGTTATTACTTATGCTCCACAAGTAAATGAAACCATGATAATTGACTTTCTCTACTTGACTTATTTCACTCAGTATAATCTCCTCCAGCCTCCAGTCCCATCAATGTTGACACAAAAGTTGGGTATAAATGTATCATATGTATTCGTAAATTAATTTTTAAATTGTGCTTACTATGCTTCATACATAATCCAAAATTCTTTATTTTTAAATAATCTTCAAAATAGGACTTTGAAGTTATATTATTATCCACATAAATAATATCTTTATAAGATAATATAACTGAATTAAAAACATTAAATAGTCTAAGATCCCATAGGTGGTAGCGCAGAACAAACTTAACAAGATGAGTCCACAATACAAGATATAAGGTAAGACCATGAGGTGGAAAGATGATTAAATTAGAAGGCGGGGGTTTAAATTACAATCCGCTACTTAATCTAGACCTTGAACAAGTAATTGCCCTCTCTGAAAATAAACTACCAGCTAAAATGATCCTCTGTTTGCCTCTCAGGATTAAGAAGCAGATATAGTGCAAAGAAGGGCCACATGTTGTACCCCAACATTCATAGCAGCAATGGCCACAATTGTCAAACTGTGCAAAGAGCCAAGATGCCCTTCAACAGATGAATGAATAAAGAATATATAGTAGAGGGGTGCCTGGGAGGCTCAGTGGGTTAAAGCCTCTGCCTTCAGCTCAGGTCATGGTCTCAGGGTCCTGGGATCAAGCCCCGCATCAGGCTCTTTGCTCAGCAGGGAGCCTGCTTCCCCCTCTCTCTCTGCCTGCCTCTCTGCCTACTTGTGATCTCTCTCCCTTAGTCAAATAAATAAATAAATAATATTTTTTATAAATAAATAAATAATAAAAAAATATATGATCTATATATACAACGGAATAGTATGGCTCCATCAGAAAGGATGATTATACAACTTTTGTATCAACACGGATGGGACTGGGAGATTATGCTGAGTTCAATACGTCAAGCAGAGAGAGTCAGTTATCATATGGTCTCCCGTGTGGAGCATAAGGAAAAACATGGAGGACATTGGGAGAAGGAAAGGAAGGGTGAATTGGGGGAAATTGGAGGGGGGAATGAACCAAGAGAGACTGTGGACTCTGATCAACAAACTGAGGTTTTTGGAGGGGAGAGGTGTGGGGATCAGCTGAGCCTAGTGGTGGGTATTGAGGACTGCACGTATTGGATGGAACACTGGGTATGGATAATGAACAATGACTCTTGGAACACTGAAAAAATAAAATTAAATTATTTTTTTAAAAAAGAAGCATATGTAAAATCGTATACATGGGCACCTGGGTAGCTCAGTCAAGTAAGTGTCTGACACTTTTTTCTGTTTAGGTCATGACCTCAGGGTTATGAGAAGGAGCCCCTCATTGAGTTCTTCATTTGGTTCCATGCTTAACAGGGAGTCTGCTGGAGATTCTGTCCCTTTTCCTTTCTCCCTACCTGCCCCCTCCAAAAAATAAATAAATAAAATTTTAAAAAGAAACATATATAAAATTATGTTTCATATATAAAATATATAGTGATATAAAAATTACTATATAAAGCATTTTTCAAATACATAAGAAATGCTATGATGCACTTGATTTAAGGAGTTGATTGTGGAAGGGCCCTTTTGGGAAAAACAAAAATAAAAATAAGATTTTCTAAATGTCAGCTAAACTCAGAGAACTCATCAAAAGATAAGACTCCATTTTTCACACTTTAAAATATGATCACTGCAACTTCAGGGAAAGTAAACATTGCAGAATTAGGCTGTTGCAGAGCATTCCTATGTTACTCAAATCTGCAATCATGTGCCTATGAACTTCATAATTTTTGCTGTGTATGCATAACACCTATACTCTTATTTTCTTATTACTTTTTGTAAGTAACATTAAATAAACATTTTAACTTAACCATATCCTGAGAAGTAATATTATAAAAGTTTGTTTAATATGTTAGTTGGAATTTCAGCCATGAAATAACATAAAATAGAGGCCTATGCACATTTATTTATTCATTTTAATGTTTTCTTCTTTTAAAGTAAATGATATAATTAGTGCACATTTTAAAAGTTACAAAAAGGGGGAGCCTGTGTGGCTCAGTCATTAAGCATCTGCCTATGGCTCAGGTCATTATCCTGGGGTCCTGGGATAGAATACTGCATCAGGCTTGTTGCTTTGGTTGGAAGCCTGCTTCTCCCTCTTCTACTCCCCTTGCTTGTATTCCCTCTCTCACTGTCTCTCTCTCTGTCAAATAAATAAATAAAACCTATATAAATAAATAAATAAATAAATAAATAAATAAATAAATGGTTACAAAAGAGTGTATAATGAGAGCAAATTTATCTTTCTCTATTGTCGTCCAGACACCTACATCTTCTTCCCTAAGATGAACACTGTCAAAGGTTGCAAGTATCTTCACAGATATAGTCTAGGTTTGGTGATTTTTAATTTTAAAATATTCAGTCAAATAGCTTTTCTAAAATATAATTTATGATCCTGCCATCAGTGGGTGTAAATACCTGTTTTAGCACTTGCTCACTGTTAACAAATCTTTTAGAAATTCTTCCTCTAACTTCTGGGTAAATATGCATATCAAAACTTTTGATCTTATTTTAGATGTTAATATTTTGATGTCTTTTAAATTAGTTTATTGGTAAATTTTTTACTATCATTATCTAAAATATCAGAAATTTTATCCAATTTAAAGTAGATATTCTATTCCACTGGCTTTGAATTTTATACTTAATACAAGGTATATTTACATTTCCTCAATTTCTTAAATAACACTAAAACAATTACTTTACTTGCTTTGTGTGATTAATACTGTGTTTTGAGATTTATTCTTCTTGTTGAAACATATAGTATTCTTTTTAAAACCTGCATAATATTCCTTTGTATAAATATAGCACAACTTTTTTATCATTTTCCTCTTGATATACATCTTTATTATTGCCTATATTATATTGTCTACATATATGTATATATACAAGTAATATTTACAATGTATATTAATTATCTGTTAATTAATTTGGTAACATTTTAATTAATTTCTTTAATATGTTAATTAAGGATCAATTGGAGCAGCAACCAAGATTAATCCATTGGACCAACAACCATTATTAATAGCCAATTAATAAAGTTATAGATAACTTTGAGGCCCTCTGTTGGCCCTTCCCTGGTTATGTCCATTTCTTAGTCATTAAAAGAAACCTCTTTTCAGAATTCTGGTATAAGCATGCCCTTGCCTTCTTATTGTTCTAATCCCTTTCTTTCTATATATGTATAACTAAACAATATATTACTTACCTTTAGCTGCCTTTGAAAAATATACAATGCATATTGTCTGATATGTGTCAGCATAATATTCTTTAGTTTCTTGTTGTACATTATTCATTCACTATAAATGCTAAATTATTTCTCACTTAATGTATGTATCAAAATTATTTATCCAGTAATTTGATTGACATTTGTTCTAACATCTACATTTCAACCAGTTAATTGATAGTATTAAACTTTAGTTCATTAACTAAAAATAGAAAATAGATTCTAAGCATAGTCACAAAATTTGGTAACATATTAATCTAAAGAGAAAACAGTCACAAAACAACAAAACATTTAAGTATTAACCCCATACCCTACCACCACAAACAGACTCTCCTTCCTGGAAAATAGTATTTGCCCTATTCCGGATTTTCCTTAATCTCTTTTCCTGGCTTCTAAGCCAATTAATAAGATCAAGTCTCAACAAGGCTTATGTTATTTTGGTGAAAAAAAGAGTTATAAAACATCACTAATATGCACCAATAGGAAATGGGAGAACATTTCTGGTAGTGGATTTTTTTTGATTATTTATTTATTTTATCAATTTTGCTTTATGTTATTTCAGACTTTAATATTATGTCTGTACAAGTTTAGAACTTTTGTATCTTCCTAATGAGTTGAACTTTTTATTCTTTTACTTTATTTTTTAAATTATTAACAAATAATTATTATTTGTTTCAGGGATACAGGTCTGTGATTCATCAGTCTTACATAATACACAGGGCTCACCACAACACATACCCTCCCCAACGTCCATCACCAAGACACCCCATCCTCCCCACCCCCCTCAACTCCAGAAACCGTCAGTTTGTTTCCTGAGATTAAGAGTCGCTTATGGTTTGTCTCCCTCTCTGGTTTCATCTTGTTTCATTTTTCCTCTCTTCCTCTGTCTTATTTCTCAAATTCCACGTATCAGTGAGATCACATGATAACTGCATTTCTCTGATTGACTTATTTTGCTTAGCATAATACCCTCTGGTTCCATCCATGTAGTTGCAAATGACAAGATTTTGTTTCTCTTGATGACTGCATAGTATTCCATTGTGTGGGTGTGTGTATATATATTATATATATGTATATTATAATACATATATATGCATATATATAACATATATATAAGCCTATATATATATGTGTGTGTGTGTGTGTGTGTGTGTGTGTGTGTATCTCACATCTTCTTTATCCATTCATCTTTAGATGGACATCTGGGCTATCTGGGCACCTTCCATAGTTGGACCATTGTGGACATGGCTGCTATAAACATATAGATGTATGTGCCCCTTTGGATCATTATATTTGTATCTTTGAGGTAAATACACAGTACTGCAATTGATGATTGTAGGAAAGCTCTATTTTCAACTTTTTGAGGATCCTCCATACTCTTCTCCAGAGTGATTGGACTAGCTTGCATTCCTACCAATAATGTAAGAGGGTTTTCCTTTCTCTGCATCCTTGACTACATCTGTCATTTCCTAACTGGTTAATTTTAGCCATTCTGACTGTTGTGAGGTGGTATCTCATTGTGGCTTTAATTTGTATTTCCCTGTTACCAAGTGATGTTGACTACTTTTTCATGTGTTCTGTTGACCATTTGGATGTCTTTGCATAAATGCCTGTTCATGTCTTCTACCCATTTCTTGATTAGATTATTTGTTCTTTGGGTGTTGAGTTTGATGAGTTCTTTATAGATTTTGGATACTAGCCCTTTATCTGATATGTCATTTGCAAATATCTTATCTCATTCTGTTGATTGTCTTTTGTTTTTTGTTCTTTTTTTTGACTATTTCCTTTGCTGTGCAAAAGCCTTTTATCTTGATGAAGTCCCAATAGTTCATTTTTGCCTTTGTTTCCCTTGCCTTTGGTGATGTGTCTACGAAGAAGTTGCTCTGACCAAGGTTGAAGAGGTTGCTGCCTGTATTCTCCTCTATAATTTTGAGGGATTCTTATCTCACATTTAGATGTTTCATCCATTTTGGGTCTATTTTAGTGCTTCGTGTAAGGAAATGATCCGGTTTCATTCTTTGCATGTGGCTGTCCAATTTTTCCAACACCATTTGTTGAAGAGACTCTTTTTTCCATTGGATATTTTTTCCTACTTTGTCAAAGGTTAGTTGACATTATAATTGAGGGTCCATTTCTGAGTTCTCTATTCTGTTCAACTGATCTATGTGTCTGTTTTGATGATTACAATTTTGTAATATAGCTTAAAGCCTAGAATTGTGTTGCCACCAGTTCGGGTTTTCTTTTTCAACATTCCTCTGGTTATGCAGGGTCTTTTCTTGTCCCATACAAGTTTTAGGGTTATTTGTTCCATTTCTGTTAAAAAAGTTGATGGTATTTTGATAAGAATTGCATTGAATGTGTAGAATGCTCTAGGTAGCATACACATTCTGACAATATTTGTTCTTCCAATCCATGAGCAAAGGCAGTCTTAAGAGGGAGGTACATAGCACTACAAGCCTTTCTCAAAAAAGAAGAAAGGTTTCAAATACACAACCTAATACAACACCTAAAGGTGCTGGAGAAAAAATAGCAAATAAAGCCTAAATCTGGCAGGAGAAGATAAATAATAAAGATCAGAGAAAGAATCAATGAAATATAAGTCAAAAGAACAGTAGAACAGATGAAAGAAACTAGGAACTTGTTCTTTGAAAGAATTAGTAAGATTGATAAGCCCCTGTCCAGACTTATCAAAAAGAAAAGAGAAAGGACCCAAATAAATAAAATCATAACTAAAAAAGAAGAGATTACAATACAAAAGAAATACAAACAATTATAAAAGTATATTATGAGCAACTATATGCCAGCAAATTAGACAATCTGGAAGAAATGGATGCATTCCTAGAGATGTATAAACTACCAAAACTGAACTAGGAAGAAATAGAAAACTGGAACAAATCCATAACTAGCAAGGAAATTGAAGCATTAATCAAAAATCTCCCAACAATCACAAGCCCAAGGCCAGATGGCTTTCCAGGGGAATTCTACCAAACATTTAAAGAAGAGGGGTGCCTGCCTGGGTGGCTCAGTGGGTTAAAGCCTCTGCCTTTAGCTCAGGTCATGATCTCAGGGTCCTAGGATCGAACCCTGCATCGGGCTCTCTGCTCAGCGGGGAGCTTGCTTCCCCCTCTCTCTACCTGCCTCTCTGCCTACTTGTGATCTCTCTGTCAAATAAATAAAAATAAAATCTTTAAAAAGAAAGAAGAAATAAAGAAAGAAAGAAAGAAAGAAAGAAAGAAAGAAAGAAAGAAAGAAAGAAGAATTAATACCTATTCTCCTTAAACTATTCCAAAAAATAGAAATGGAAGGAAAACTTTCAAACTTTTTTATGAAGTCAACATAACCTTGATCCCAAAACCAGAGAACAACCCCACCAAAAAAGGAGAATTACAGACCAATATCCTTGATGGACATGGACACAAAAGTTCTCACCAAAATACTAGCCAAGATGATCCAATAGTAACTTAAAATAATTATTCATTATGACCAAGTGAGATTTATTCCTGGGCTGCAAGTTTGGTTTAACATCTGCAAATCAATCAATGTGATATACTACATTAACACTAGTATTAATAAAAGAAAGGACAAGGACTATATGATTCTCTCAATAGATCAGAAAAACATTTGACAAAGTACAACCTCCTTTTTTGATTAAAACTCTTCACAGTGTAGGGATAGAGGGTGCATACCTCAATATCATAAAGGACATCTTTGAGAAACACACAACAAATGTCATTCTCAATGGGGAAAAACTGAGAGCTTTTCTTCTAAGGTCAGGAACATGGCAGGGATGTCCACCATCACCACTGCTGTTCAACACAGTTCTAGAAGTCCTAGCCTCAGCAATCAGACAACAAAAAGAAATAAAAGTATCCTAATTGACAAAGAAGAGGTCAAGCTCTCATTCTTTGCACAGATATGATACTCTATGTAGAAAACCCAAAGACTCTACCCCAAAACTGGTAGAACACATACATGAATTCAGTAAAGTGGCAGGATACAATATCAATGAACAGAAATCAGTTGCATTTCTATACACCAACAATGAAACAAGAAAGAGAAATTAAGGAGTCTATTCCTTTTACAACTGGACCCAGAACCATAGGATAGCTAGGAATAAATCTAACCAAAGAGGCAAAGGGTCTGTACTCAGAAAATTGTAGAATACTCATGAAATAAATTAAGGAGGACATAAAGAAATGGGAAAATGTTCTGGTAGTGGATCTTGAGGATGTTGGACCAGAGAAAGACAGAATATAAATCTGGATAAAGAAACATAAGGAATGTTTTCCCTTTTATTTGAAATCAAATAGGTTAGTTCTTTATGTCTTTAAGTGTTGCTCTTTCTGGTATAAGTTTTTAAGTACCCTTTAAATACTTTTGATATATAGATTTAGGTCTCTATTTTCTCTTGGAAAGTTTTCTCAGATTTTCATTAAATTGATTAGTTTAGTTTTGTTTTGCTTTGTGTTATATTAGTTCTTTTCTTCAGGAAATGAAATAATAAAATGCTTTCCCCACCCCCCAATTCTTGCCTTTTATTTCCACCTCATTCTCTCTATTTTTTCTTCTTTACCTAATTTTAATTGATTGTTTGATTGTTGATTTTTTAATGATTGTTTTAATGCCTCCCTTCAATGTTTTTACTAGATTTTAATTTGAAACTACTGCCTTTTCAGAACTTTAAGTTTATCTTATATATCTGTCATTTTATTGTTTCTTCTGTTTTTTCTTGATTTCAATTAATAGTCATATTTTCCTATTGTCCATTTTAAAAAATTTATTTTCATAAGTATTTAATGTTTGATATAGGAGTTTTTCATATATAACTCGGAATGCTTGCTTGCACATATTTAGTTTGGAGGATTACAGTTTTGTTTTTGTTTTGTTTTTGCTTGTTTGTTTTATTTATTTTTTTACTTAATTGTTATATTGTGATGGGAGGTTGATTTAACATGTTTGGGTGTTTTTATTTTTATTTTTTAGTTAATTAATCAGTGTGAGTTGGTCTTTTCCAGATGATTTATTTGTTAGGATGGATCACAATATTTCTATCTAGCGATGACCTCTTTTGT
Source organism: Nasua narica (assembly GCA_028533885.1). NCBI lineage: Eukaryota > Metazoa > Chordata > Mammalia > Carnivora > Procyonidae > Nasua > Nasua narica. Next base: position 30,709,367 of record CM052813.1, on the reverse strand, counting down.
CAATTTAGTAGAATCCAGATAATTTTCTGAACATATAGATACTTAGAAGAGCTTATATTTCTTGAGATCTTAGTTCTCTTTTGTCTTGAGGGATACAAATTTTCCCTTCACTTCCCCCTCTCACACTTTCACCAATTGTATCAGTCTGCCAGCGTTACTCTAACAAAATATGACAGAATGAGTGACTTAACAGAACATGTATTTTCTTAAGGTTCTGGAGGCTAGAAGTCCAAGATGACTATGGTGGGTTTGTTTTTTCCAGAGGCCTCTTTCTTGCCTTGCAGATGGCCATTTCATTGTTTCTTCACATGTCCTTTTCTCTCTGCATGCAATCTGTGGTGTCTTCTTCTTCTTTTTAAGAATATCAGTCCTTTTGAATCAGAGTCCCACACCTTTGACTCATTTAATGTTATTCATTTCCTTAAGGGCCCTGTCTGCTAATGCAGCTTCAGTATATGGAATTCAAGGGACCATGGTTCAGCCAGACACAGCAACTTATTGCCAAAGTGCACCTCTTCCTTCTATTTGGCATTCCCCACTCCCCCAAATCGATGTGCTTAGAGGATTATCAGAACAAAACTCATATACTTTCTTGTTAAAAGATCTATTGAAGTATGATTAACATAAATTATATTTCACATATTTATAATGTATACAACTTATAAATTTTGTAACAAATGTTAAACTACCATCATTATCAAGATAATTTATCCATCACCCCCATAAGTGCCTTGTGCTCCTTTTTTATTTATTTTATTTTATTTTTTGGTGCTCCTTTTTTACATCTCTACCTCACAACCTTTTCTGCTATCCCTGTCCTAACCCCCAGACTTTCTACGACTGATTTACTTTCTCCAACTAAATATTAATTTCAAGAAGGTAATATAAGTTGCATTTTATTCTCTTTTGTCTGATTTATTTCACTAAGTGTAATTATTTTGAGATTCATCTATGTTGTTGCATGAATAAATATTTCTTTCCTTTCCAGGATGAATAGTATCCCATAGTATGGATGTATCACAGTTTATTGCTATGAAAGTTCATGTTCTAGTCTACATAAAACCATATGCTTTCATTACTCTTATGTATAAACCCAGGGATAATGGCTGGGTCATGTGATAAAGGCATGTTTTTTTTTTTCACTTTTTTTCACTTTTTAAAAATTTATTTTATTTAGTTTTTATTAACATATAATGTATTATTTGCCTCAGGGTACATGTCTGTGAATCATCAGGCTTACACATTTCACAGCACTTACCATAGCACATACTCTCCCCAATGTCCATAACCCAGCCACCCTATCCTTACCCCCCTACCCCCCAGCTACCCTCAGTTTGTTTCATGAGTTTAGGAGTCTTTTATGGTTTGTCTCCTTCCTCATCCCATCTTGTTTCATTTCCCTCCCCCACTCTCAACCACCCCCTGCCCTGCCACTCAAATTCTTCATATCAGAGAGATCATATGATAATTGTCTTTGTGACTGACTTATTTCACTTAGCATAATACCCTCTGGTTCCATCCATGTCATTGCAAATGGCAAGATTTTGTTTCTCTTGATGGCTGCATAGTATCATTCATCTGTTGATGGGCATCTAGGTTCTTCCCATAGGGCTATTGTGGACATTGCTGCTATAAACATTTGGGTGCATGTGCCCCTTCAGATCACTACATTTGTATCTTTAGGGTAAATACCCAGTAGTGCAATTGCTTAGTCATAGGGTAGCTCTATTTTCAACTTTTTGAGGAACCTCCATACAGTTTCCAGAGTGGCTGTACCAGTTTGCATTCCCACCAACAGTGTAGGGGAGTTCCCTTTTCTCCACATCCTTGCCAACATTTGTCATTTCCTGACTTGTTAATTTTAGCCATTCTGACTGATGTGATATGGTATCTCACTATGGTTTTGATTTCTATTTCTCTGATGCTGAGTGATATTGAGCACTTTTTCATGGGTCTTTTGGCCATTTGGATGTGATAGAGGCATGTTTAAGTCTATGAAAGCATTGACCTATCTTTTTACATAATTGCAACTTTCTTTTCTCTCTGTTTTCTCCAGACGGGTCTCTGTCTCTGTCTCTCCTATTAGAGATTTCCTCAGGTGATTGTTGGCTGTCTGTTGATATTCATAAATAAGCCTTAGAAGTTAATTGGACGTTTTGTGCATATGGATGAAGCTAAAAAGCTAGAGGTGGTTTTGTTAGAGAAATTCCAATATTGACATATAATATCTTTTCTCTTGAGTTAGTCATATTTTCCAGAGAAGAATCTTTCAAACTCTCACTTATCTTCTAGCAATTTGTGATTTGCAAGAAAATGTCTGGGCATTATAATGTTTAATATATAAACCATTATTTAATTCTCCACTTTCAAATGGACCTTATTTCCTTAACTAAAATAGTCTTCATTTTACAATTTCCCTAATTTTATACCAGGAACAAAGAGGGAAAATACTATAAACTGGGATTTTGTGCCTCTCTAAAATCTACATGTTGATACCTAATCTTCAATGTAATCATATAAGGAAGTGCATCCTTTGGTAGGCAATTAAGTTATGATGGTGGAGCCCTCATGAATGGAATTAGCTCCCTTATAAAGGAGACCCCAGGGAGCTCCTTTGTCCCTTTCACCATGTGAGGGCAAAGCAAAAAGATCACCATCTGTGAACCAGGTAGCAAGCTCTCACCAGACACTAAATCTGACAATACCTTGATTTTGGCCTTTCCAGCCTCTAGAACTGTGAGGTTTGTTGCTATTGTTGTTGTTTGTTTGTTTGCTGTTTATAAGTCACCCAGTGTGGTATTTTTTATAATAAAAGCCCAAATGACTACAATAGAGAGTTAGTTATCTCTGCAAAGTAGGAAAAGAGGTCATTAACTAGGGAGTGCATTTTTTTCTCAAATGGTGTACCAAAATCCTTTTGGTTCCATGGTCATCTTTATCTCTGCATCACTCAGGACATGACTGATATCACCATTTACTAATTACTTGGTGGCGGGTTCTGTAGTACAAATTGGATGGTTTCTTGTTATCAAAACTTATCTCAGGATTTAGGTTTTTTTCAGATCTGCTTTCTAGCTTTTGCATTTTTTATTTTTGTTTTTGTTTTGCTGTAGTCTCCTCTCCCATTCATTTTGCCTTTGTCTTTTCATACCTTCAGAAACACTTACATATTGTATTAAGATATCCATGTATTTGATGAATGGAGTATGCATTTTTCATGCTTATTGAGGTATAACTGACAAAACTTATATGTATTTAAGATGTACAACTTGATTTTTTATATACATGTACATTATATAGTGATCACCATAATCAAGTTAAATTATAATATCTATAATCTCAAGTATTTAATATTTCTTTCAATTTTTTAAAGATCTACCTTTTTATCAAATTTCAAGTATGTCATATATTATTGTTAATTATAGTCATCATACTGTACATTAGATCTCTAGAACTTATTCATCTTGCATACCTGAAACTTTGTATCCTCTGACCAATGTCTCCCTCTGCTCCTCCCATACCCCCAAGTGTTCCTGGAAATCACCATTCTATTTTCTGATTGAGTTTGACTATTTTAGATTACATTTGTAAATGAGATCATACAGTATTTGTATCCATGTGTCTGGGATATGTTTTAAAATATGAATTTATAACATTATCATATTGAATTTCAAAAACCTTTTTTTTTGTGGTCCTTCCTTCTCTTATGTTCAGGATCATTGTTATCATCACATCTCTAGGGAAAAACAATAACAATACTGCAAGATTAATCCTGAGCACATCACAGATTTATTTAGACACATATCTTTATTCCACCTATTATATATATATATATATATATATATATATATATATATAACCTTGAGCAAGATACTAAAAATGGAGAAAATTAAGCTTCAGTTACTTGTGAAATTAGGTTAATAATATCTATTACTCAGTATTGTTCTGGAGATAAAATTAGGTAATACATACATGAGTGATAGCTATACACAGGTTCCTCAGCTAATGGGATATTTGCATCATTATGTTTAATTCAATTTTGATTGGAGATTGAAGTTTATCTTTTAGCTTAGATCTCCACACAGGGTGACTAAAATCTTTGGCTTTCCAAGGGTAAAGGATAGCTAAATGGTTGGTTATCTGCAGATGGTGCTTCGGTGGGAGATACATACTGAAAATTAATTTGGTGCTGGTTTTCTCTGTAGTGCATGAACCTCACCACAGGTGTCCCTTCTTCTTGTTCCCAGATCAGAAATTTGGCTCCATCCATACTGTGCTTTCAGGGTCCATTCACATTTCTTGCTTTCCCCTTTCCTAATCTAACATTATTTCAAGAAAAAAAAAAAAAACTGCTAAGGAAAAATGTATTAATCTGTTTTTCCTGACAAATATTTAGCTATCTCTTTGAGTCTTTTTGTAAGGTTTTATTTAACTAAGAGGTACTTTAACAATAATAGATCAAAGCATAGAGGGCACATTCCTCAACATCATCAAGCCATCTATGAAAACCCACAGCGAATATTATTCTCAATGGGGAGAAGCTGAGAGCTTTTCCCCTGAAATCAGGAACACGGCAGGGATGCCCACTATCTCCACTGCTGTTCAACATAGTCCTAGAAGTCCTAGCCTCAGCAATCAG
>CM052813.1:30655872-30704228 GCA_028533885.1 Nasua narica | reverse complement strand
CATCTTTAGCCATCAGAGAGATTCAAATCAAAACCACACTGAGATACCACCTTACACCAGTTAGAATGGCCAAAATCAACAAGACAGTCAACAACAAATGCTGGAGAGGATGTGGAGAAAGGGGAACCCTCCTCCACTGTTGGTGGGAATGCAAGTTGGTGCAGCCACTTTGGAAAACAGTATGGAGATTCCTCAAGAAATTAAATATACAGCTTTCATATGACCCTGCAATTGCACTACTCAGTGTTTACCCCAAAGAAGCAGATGCAGTACAAAGAAGGGCCACATGTACCCCAATGTTCATAGCTGCAATAGCCACAATAGCCAAACTGTGGAAAGAAACAAAATGCCCTTCAACAGATGAGTGGATAAGGAAGATGTGGTCCATCTCTACAATGGAATATAATGCCTCCATCAGAAAGGATGAATATCCAACTTTTGTATCAACATGGACAGGACTAGAAGAGATTATGCGGAGTGAAATAAGTCAAGCAGAGACAGTCAGTTATCTTATGGTCTCACTTACGTGTGGAGTATATAGAAAATCATGGAGGGCATTGTGAGAAGGAAGGGAAGGGTGAATGGTGAGAAATCGGAAGGGATGATGAACCAGGAGAGACTGTGGACTTTGAGCAACAAACTGAGGGTTTTGGAGGTGTGGGGGTAGGGGGGGTGCGAGCCTGGTGGTGGGTATTGAGAAGGGCACGTATTGCATGGAGCACTGGCTGTGGTTCATGAACAATTAATCTTGTAACATTGAAAAATTAAAATAAACATATTTGGGGAGAAAAAAAATTTTGAGAAAAGCAAAATACTACCATATCTTAAATGAAAAGTTATATATACTTATATAGGGAAAATGTCTTTCAATATATTTTAAGGAAATATACCATAATACAGATCTTCCTCAACTCAAGATGGGTTAGATCCCATTAAACCCATTATAAATTGAGAATATTCTAAGTCAAAAAAGTATTTCTTCCCACTTCTTGCGCTCTCTCTCTCTCTCTCGGATAAACGAATGATTAAATATAAATAAATAAATAAATAAATAAATAAATAAATAAAATCTTAAAAAGAAAAAAGAAAGAAATAGCATTTCAGGGACACCTGGGTGGCTTAGTTGGGTGTGTCTGCCTTCAGCTCACGTCATGATCCCAGGACTTTGGGATTGAGCCCCATATTGATCTCCCTGGTTGGTGAGGAGCCTGCTTCTCCCTCTTCCTCTGCCTGCTCCCCCAGTTTGTGCTCTTTCTGCCAAATAAATAAAATCTTTAAAAAAATGCACTCCACACACCTACCTGTTGAACATTATAGCTTTGTCTATCTTACTTAAACATGCTTAGCTCACTTACATTTGAACAAAATTAGCTAACACAAAGCCCATTTTACAATAAAGTGTTGAATATCTCATGTAATTTTTTGAATACTGTACTGGAAATGAAAAATTAAATTCTTGTATGGGTAAAAAAAAAAAATGTTTTAAGTGTGTGGTTGTTTACCCTTGTGATTGTATGGCTGATTGGAGCTGTGACTCACTGCTACTCCCCAGCATCTTGGGAGAGTATTGTATTTCATGTAACTAGCTCAGACAAAGATCAAAATTCAAAATTCTAAGTATGTTTTCTACTGAATGTTTGTAACTTTATACCAACAATGTTGTAAAATTGTAAGTTAAACCATTATAGATTAGGAACCATGTGTGTATATAAGACATATTAATCTTAATAAATATTAGTTAGCCATACATATATCTGTGTTATTGCAATATTTAATTATATTAATATTTATTAACATTATCAAATAATATTATCAGATCCTTAGTCTAAGATTAATTGGCCATGAATTCTCTGATTTATTTCTGGGCTCTTGATTCTATTACATAGAATTATGTGTCTTATTTTATGCCAATACCATGTTACTTTGATTACTATAACTTTGTAATATAGTTTAATATCAGGAGGCATGATGTCACCAGTTTTGTTGTTCTTTCTCAAGATTGCTTTGGCTATTTGAGTCTTTTCTTTTCAATATGAATTTAATGTTTCTATTTCTATGAAATTTCTATTTCTATGAACAATGCCATTGGGGTTTTAATAGGGATTGCATTGAATCTTTAGAGAACTTTGGGAAATTTGGACATTTTAACATTTTTGTTCAAATCCATACATAAGGACATATTTCCATTTATTTGTGTATTCTTCGATTTCTCTCTTCAATATCTCAGAAACTTTCAGTATACAGATCTTTCACCTGCTTGGTTAAATTTATTCCTAGGTATTTTATTGACTTTGATTCTACTGAAATGATAGTTTTCTTTATTTCTTTTTCAGATAATTCATTGTTAGTGTATAGAAAAACAGCTGATATTTGGATGTTACTTTTGGTAATTGACACTTTGGTTAAATCATTCATTAGTGTTAACAGTTTTTTAGTAGAGTCTTTAGGTTTTCTATATTTGCAAACAGAGTCAGGTTTATCTATTCCTTTCTCCTTTTTTTCTATTTTGTATTGAGGTATAATTACATATAACATTTTTCTTACATATAACTTTTTTTAAAAGATATATTTATTTGTTTTGGAGAAAAAAGAGAGCAAGTGGGAGGGGCAAAGGAAGAGGGAAAGAGAAACCCAAGTAGACTCTGTGCCAAGCACAGAGCCAGAGGTGGGGTTCAGTTCCAGGACCCTGAGATCATGACCTAAGCCAAAACCAAGAGTCAGATGCTTAACCAATTGCACCACCCAAGCACCCAGCATGTAACATTTGATTAGTTCCAGATGTCCAATATAATGTTTTGATATTTGTTAGTTAACATTTTTTTTTTAAGATTTTATTTATTCATTTAACGGAGAGAGAACACAAGCAGGCAGAAAGGCAGGCAGAGGCAGAGAGAGGAGCAGGTTCCCTATGGAGCAAGGAGCCCGATGCGGGACTCGATCCCAGGATGCTGGGATCATGACCTGAGCCAAAGGCAGTTGCCCATCCAACTGAGCCACCCAGGCGTCCCTGTTAGTTAACATTTTAATTAGATTTTTTTTTTTTCTGATTTGAAGGTATTATTAGTTTCAGAAAGAAATTTAGTGATTCATCAGTTGCATATAACACCTACCGGTCACCACATCAAGTTCCCTCCTTATTGCCCATCACCCAGTTACCCCATCCCCTACGCATATTCCCTCCAGCGACCTTCAGTTTGTTTCCCATAGTTAAAGGTCTCTTATGATTTGTATCCCTCTCTGATTTTGTCTTATTTTATTTTCCTCTCTCTTCCCCTATGATCCTCTGTTTTGCTTCTTAAATTCCACACGTGAGACAATATGATAATGGTCTTTCTCTGATTGATTTTTTTTGCTTAGCATAATACACTCTAGTTCCATCCACATATTTACAAATGGCAAGATTTCATTTTTTGATGGCTGTGCAATATTCCATTGTATATACATCTATATACCATGCCTTCTTTATCCATTCATCTGTCAATGGGAATCTTAATTCTGTCCATAGTTTAGCTATTGTGGACATTGTTGCTATAAACATTGGAATGAAAGTGCCCCTTTGGATAACTATGTTTGTATCCGCTAGAAAAATACCTAGTAGTGCAATTGCTGGGTTATAGGGTAGCTCTATTTTCAATTTTTTGAGGAACCTCCATACTGTTTTCCAGAGTGGCTGTACCAGCTTGCCTTCCCACCAGTAGCATAAGAGGGTTTCCCTTTTTCCTCAACCTCACCAACATTTGTTGTTTCCTGACTTGTCAATTTTAGCCATTCTGATTGATATGAGGTGGTATCTCATTGTGGCTTTGATTTTATTTCTCTGATGCCAAGTGATGTTGAACATTTTTTTCATGCGTCTTTGGCCACCTGTAAGTCTTCTTTAGAGGAATGACTGTTCATGTCTTCTGCCCATTTATTGACTGGATCATTTGTTTCTTGGATATTGAATTGGATAAATTCTTTATAGATCTTGGGTACCAGTTCTTTATCTGATATATCAATTGCAAATATCTTCTCTCATTCTGTAGGTTGTCTTTTGGTTATGTCAACTGTTTCCTTTGTTGTGCAGGAGATTTTTATCTTAATTAAGTCCCAGTAGTTCATGTTTGGTTTTGTTTACCTTACCTTTGGAGACATGTCTAGCAAGAAAGTTGATGCATCCAGGATGGAAAACTTCATTCAGAACTGCTTTTGCAGCATACATCATTAATCGGAAAATGTCATATATTTGATGGAAACTCTTTATTATTACCTCACAAACTGCTATCACCGAAAATGGAATTGGTCAGCCTGTTGAAAAAACAGGTTGTGAAGGTGACCATTGAATTCACCAGTGAACTCGTGCCTACCTCGCTGGACAGTTTACGATATTACAACATTCTCTTTAGAAGAATTTTGGGGATGATGAATTTGGAGCAAGTTGGTCGCAACTATTACAACAAGCGTGAGGCCAGGGAGTTCCGCGATCACAAGCTGACAATCTGGCCTGGATATGTTACCTCTATTCTTGAGTATGAAACCAGCATTACCCTCTATGCTGACGTGAACCACAAACTGTTTCGAATCCAAACAGCTTATGGTTTGATATCGAGGCTTTGCGAAGGCTTCCCCAAAAAGCATGAGCTTCGGGAGCAAGTTTCTAAACAATTGGTCGGATCAGTTGTTTCTACAATGTATAACAACAAAACTTATAGAGTGGATGGTATTAATTGGGATGAGACTCCCAGAACTAGATTTAAAACCTCAGATGGTACTGAAATCACCTTTGTAGAATACTACAAAACGCAGTGTGATCAAGTGGTCACAGAAATGAATCAGCCGCTCTTGATTAGCAAAGGCAAATGGAAAAAGAGCCAACAGGACACGCCCCATGAGCCCATACTGCTGGTCCCTCAGCTGTGCAACCTGACAGGTCTAACAGATGAGTAGTGCAAAAATTACAGAATGATGAAAGACTTGGCCCTTCATATGAGGTTGGATCCGGAGAAAAGGCAGCACGAGTTACAAAAATTAATGAAGTCTATACAGACAAATAAGGAGATACAACGGGAACTTCAACTCTGGGATTTGAAATTTGATGCCAGCTTCATATCCTTCTCAGGAAGAATCTTTAAAGAAGTAAGAATTTTTCAAGGAAGACGAGCGTTCAACTCCCACCCACAATTTGCAGATTGGTCAAAAGAGACAAGAAGTGGACCCTTACTCAGTGTGAAGTCTCTAGATTACTGGCTGATACTCTATCCTATAGGAAACCAAAGAGCAGCCTTTTCCTTCCTACAGAGCCCTTGGAGAGTCACGCCCACCATGGGCATAGCTGTGAAAAAGGCAAAAATGATTGAAGTGAGTGATACAGTCCAAGCCTATACAACTGCCTTAGAAAATCACGTGTCCTCCAAAACACAGATGGTAGTTTGCATGCTGTCCAGTGTCCAGTGTCCTCCTCCCCGAGGAGGAAGGAGGGGTCTCTCTGGAATGCCTTATGTGGTCTCCTCTTGAAGGGCCATGGCTACAGTCTAGGGTAAGCCCCAGTTGAAAACGCACTGTGCAGCTCTTTCTCTGCCGCAGGCTTCTCCGCCCGATATCTGGGAGCTCTGCCGCACTCAGACACCCCCGGTCTCTTTGTAACCTTGCTGGACCTGAAACCACTCTGTTCCCGCAAGGGCTAAATCTCCTGTTTAGCCTCTGGAGGGATGTCCCACAAGTTTCCTGACTTGTCAATTTTAGCCATTCTGATTGATATGAGGTGGTATCTCATTGTGGCTTTGATTTTATTTCTCTGATGCCAAGTGATGTTGAATATTTTTTTCATGCGTCTTTTGGCCACCTGTAAGTCTTCTTTAGAGGAACGACTGTTCATGTCTTCTGCCCATTTATTGACTGGATCATTTGTTTCTTGGATATTGAATTGGATAAATTCTTTATAGATCTTGGGTACCAGTTCTTTATCTGATATATCAATTGCAAATATCTTCTTTCATTCTCTAGGTTGTCTTTTGGTTATGTCAACTGTTTCCTTTGTTGTGCAGGAGATTTTTATCTTAAATAAGTCCCAGTAGTTCATGTTTGGTTTTGTTTACCTTATCTTTGGAGACATGTCTAGCAAGAAAGTTGATGCATCCGAGGTTGAAGAGGTTGCTGCTTGTGTTCTCATCTAGGATTGTGATGGATTTCTATCTCACATTTAGGTCTTCCATCCATTTTGAGTTTATTTTTGTGTATGGTACAAGAAAATGATCCAGTTTCATTCTTCTATATGTGGCTGTCCAATTTTCCTAACACCATTTGTTGAAGAGACTGTCTTTTTTCCAATAGATATTCTTTCCTGCTTTGTGGAAGATTAGCTGACCATAGAGTTAGGGTCCATTTCTGGGTTCTCTATTCTGTTCCATTGATCTATGTGCCTGTTTTTGTACCAGTACCATACTGTCTTGATGATTACAGCTTTGTAATATAGCTTAAAGTCTGGAAGTGTGATGCCACCAGCTTTAGTTTTCTTTTTCAACTTTCCTCTGGGGATTTGAGGTCTTTTCTGGTTCTATGCAAATTTTAGAATTATTTATTTCAGCTCTGTGAAAACTGTTGATGGTATTTATACATAACTTTTCAAGAAAATACTAGCAAACCAAACTCAATGTCCCATTAAAACTATCATACACAATGGTCAAGTGGAATTTAACCCTGAGATACAGGGATAGTTCAAAATATGCAGATCCATAATTGTTTGATATCACATTAATAGAATGAAGGATAAAAATCATATCATCTCAATAGATGCTGGAAAAGCATTTGATAACATTTAACTTCCTTTATATAAAAAAGAACTTAACAAATTGTGTATAGAAGGATTCTACTTCAACATAATAAAGGCTCTGGAATTTATATATTTTTAATTTTGGATCTTGAAGTTTTTAAATGAAATTTCAAATATAAAAATAAATTTAGAGACCTAAATATTCCACTCTTCACCTATTTTGTTCTGTCGTGATTTCTTTTTCAAAATAATGCATTATAAAAGAAATAGTGCCTGAGTGGCTCAGTAGTTTAAGTATTTCCCTTCAACTCAGGTTATGATCCTAGGGTCCTGGTATTGATCCTTGAATCAGGCTCCTTGCTCAGCAAGGAGTGTGCTTCTCCATCTCCCTCTGTCCCTAACCCTCATTCTGCTTTCTCTCTCTCTCTCTCTTTCTCTCAAAATAATAAAATTTTTAAAAATCTTTGAAAAAAATGAAAGAAATAGTACTGAAAAAATGTATAAGGTATCATAGTGATCTATAGAAAAGTGGTGGCCCTGAATAGTGAGGTAGCTTTGCAATCTCCACCTGCACCTTTTAATTACCCCACTATCCCAGAGATTTTCCTCACATGTTACATATATTACATAATTCTGTGAAAAAATTCTTTAGCTACACATAATAAAAGTGATCTCCTGGGCATATATATCTTTTGAACACTTGAAATATGAATAATGTGACAGAGGAACACAATTTTAAATTTAAATTTAATTTACTTAATATATTAAACATTGAGTCAGTGTGAAATATTTTTTCCAGTGAACAAACCTTTGTTTCAATGGGATTACATTTCACTGTGCCCATTGTATCACACTTTAGTGGTGTGTGTTTGGGGTAAATGCAGCCTTCTAAATTTGCATATAAATACATCATAGACTAGTGTCAAACTAATCATAGATTAGTTTGGTTCAATTCAAATCATTTTTCCCCTCCACACAGATGTAATATTATAATGTGTCTTCCTTTTTATTTTGAAGCTTTTATTTATTTGACATAGAGAGCAAGCACAAGCAGAGGGAGTGGCAGGCAGAGGGAGAGGAAGAAGCAGGATCTCCACTGAGCAAGGAAGCAGTCATAGGGCTCAATCCCAGGATCCTGGGATCATGATCTGAGCCTCCCAGAAGCCCCAATAACGTGTTTTCTTGAATATTCTAGAATTCTGAGTGACGTGCAGTGAAGCCTATGAAAATTATAATTTGTAATTAAATTGAAGTATATATTATTTTAATTATGTGATAAAATGATTTTTCTAGTCTAAAATACAAGAAAATATTTTTTTGGAAGAAAAAAATTTAAATTAAAACAAGGTATGATACAAAAGGAGACTTGAGAGGAGCTGCAGAAACTAGTATGATGACTAGAACAGTAAAGAAAAGACACTGGAAAAAGTCACAAATTTCGTGATAAATAAAATGCACCTTGTTGCAGTAGAGCAAAACCAAAAAGTATCCTGTCTTTATTTAAAAAACAAAGATAACAAAGTGGGGTAAATTAAGAGACATCTTCAACAATTATATAGTGCATTTGATAAATTTTTTCTCAAATCAAAAGAAAAATTAATGATATTTGATGATATTTGTTTCTTTTTTTTAATGATATTTGTTTCTTAAAATCAGAATTTAATGTCCAAAACATTTTTAAATTACTTTTTAAAATTTCTCAGCTGTATTTTGCAAACAGCAAAATTGCTTAAAGTATTGCTCAAAGAAGAAAACAATTATTACATGGAGTGATAATTAAAAAAATGAATTATATCAGGCATGGAAATACTGTTAGAGAAATATGAGAAAAAACCTCTAAAACTGTTAACTTTCAAGAACTAACAATTCTTTAATTAATCATAAAGCAAATTCCCATAGAATTCCAGGCCTTTTTAACAATATCGATGATCAATTGATTTAAAATTTTCAAGATTACAAATAATGTTCTTTAAATAGCTATGAGGTATAATATAAAAGAAACTAAGAATTATTATTTTGATGAATTTGTCCCCCCAAAATTCCAAATGTACAGAGTAATATTGTCAACTTTTAGCCCAAGACATCATATTTGGGAGATATATATTTGTTCAATTTTTATACTGGTTGATGGAGAATTCAGCTAGATATGAAAAAGTAGTTTTCATCATGGTGTTTGCTGCTCCAGTTAATGTTATCTGAAAGATCTGATGTATCAGAATTTTAAAACAAAAGACTGATAATCCCTTTGCTTTTTTTCTGCTGTAGAATACATGCTGAAAATCTTTTTCATGGTTTTCTTTCTTTTTGTTTTGGTTTTATTTATTTATCTGATTGAAAGAGAAAGAGAGAGAGAAGAAACAAGCAGGGGGAGCAGGAGAGAGAAAGGGAGAGTGAGAAGCAGGCTCCCTACTATCAGGGAGCCTGATGTGGGGCTGGATCCCTGGACCCTGGGATCATGACTTGAGCTAAGAGCAGATGTTTAACTGACTAAGCCACCTAGGCACCCCTTTTCACAGTTTTCTTAAGCACGTTGTATGATAGGTGTCATGGATATCATTATTTATGTGTATGCAGATGCTATGAAACACTGTCAGTTTATGGAACTGCTGAACAAAATAGAAGATTATGAATTTAATAATCTTAAAATGTTCTTTTCTTATAATTATTATTTTGAGTTACAAACAAAAATTTTCCAATATTTATTGTAATATTAACTCCAATTCTAGATTTTCCTGAAACAAAAGAGGTGTGTGACAGACTATTCAATAATCCAAGACAAAAAAAAAAATTCCTTGTAATTTACATTTCCTCAACTATATCACACTGCCATAAGTGAGGTAAAATTGAATCTCTAAGAAAAGGAAAGTTATTTTTGTCTTATTTAGGCAGGCAAAATAACACGTTGAAAATGGAAACTAACAATACAAATCAATAATACTGATTATTTTTGCATTTTCCTATGTGGATCCATACAGAAATTTTAATAATAATTGATTGTATATACAAATTAGCTACAAAATCTAAAAGAAAAATTTGAAGAACTTTATTGATATTAAAAATTTAGAGTTGCTTTTCAATGTATGCAATGATCCTTTGAATTCTGTGGTAATTTAGCAAGAGTTAGCAAATTTACTTAATTTGGACAGATGTAGCTTTGAAAGTAATGTGTTTTTGCTTCACAGTGGAATCAATTTTTTAAAAAGTTAACCTCTTTTGTCAATGTAGACATAAATATTAAAGGAAAGTTATTTTTTTGTTGCTCAATTAATTGGAAAACATCAAAGTATTTTTGCAACAACTTGTGTATGTGAATATCTTTTTCTAAATTTTGTGAAATGTGAACATAAATCAAATATATTCAATGAAGATGCAATGTCTGTATTGAGATGTCCTTTTATTGTAAAATACATATCAATTTTGAAAATTTAGTATGAGAACATGAAATATCTCATAACTTATTGCTAGATTACATTTTGAGTTGGTATTGTTTTATATCAATGTATATACACGTATGCATATAAAAATATATACGATATATAATATAGATATGTGTATATTTAAATATGCATATATAAGTATAAAGCTTATTTTGTTATTATATTATTGTTATTGTTATCATTATACTATTATTGCTGTCATTATTATTACTAATATACTAATATACTGTTAATTATTAATAAATATGTTATTTATATATTCAGATTTAAATACACATATGTATATTATATATTATACTATTAAATTTAATTTTATATATTTTTTAAAGTTTTAATATGGATGCTAGAATATTTAGTATTAGTACGTGACTCACATTATATTTCTATCAGACAGTGCTGTTCTAGAACTTTAATATTCTCAAAGTAATCACATCTTTAAAAGGCTTCAGAACCACTGCTTTAAAGAATAATACTAAAATCATAAATCCTCTACTAGGACTAGTGTATGAGCATTTGATCATTATACATTTTAGTTCATTCACTATAATTTCTTCAGTGATGCTTCCAACAGCATGTAGAAAATATTTAGATGTGGGAAGGTGATTTGATATAGCCAAGATTGAAAAGAATAGTGATATTTGAAGATCAAAGTCAACACTTACATTAACAGAACCAATTTTCAACCTGAGTGAATGCCAGTGTCCAGTGTTAGATGATCTACATAGCTAATACACCTTGGAAAGTGAGCAACTGATTTCAGCACTTGAAGCTGCCAAGAGGCACAATACTTCTATGGAAGAACATTAGCCTCAGTCTCTCTAGCCTCTCACTTTGTCAGTGCACTTACTTCATAACTGTCAAAAGAATAGAACACCCAAAACACTTCATTTTTGAAAACTAGACTATCAAAATCACTAAACTGTGTATGTACATCACTGTCAAAAATGCTGTTACTAGAACCTCCAGTTCTAATCTGACCAAAGAATTTGAGAAAATGTGTGTGTGTGTGTGTGTGTGTGTGTGTGTGTGAGAGAGAGAGAGAGAGAGAGAGGTAAATTTAAAGACCCCTTCAATTGTTCTTCCTCAATCACACAAATACAAATTATCTGGTTATTACATAATTTTTAGGAAACAAAGAGCTATATTTAAATGTAAGTAGGTATTAAAAACAACATGATGAAAAAATCATGCCCTGAAATACTAAAATTAATGATGATAATAATATATATTAATTTAGTAAATACTGACATTTTAGTACAACTATTGTATGTCTGATCTATCTGCTTTATCTTTGTTGGAGTGCTCTCCTTCCTCAGTTTTCACAGAGATATTTTATCAGAAAACATATCAGACAAATCTGTAAGACCATTTTCAACACAGAGAATACAAGATGTATTTTAAGAAATTACATTTAGGCCTAAATCTATTTTGGAGCAAGAAATTCAGAAAACTAGACTAGAAAGGTGAAATAACCAAAAAAGAAATGACAATTCATGAAACTGATATGCATTGGCCATTGTTAAAAGAATGAAGAGATACTTAATAGCAAATTCTAGAAACATACCATATGCTGTCTAGCTGGACTACTAATTTTACCAGGACTTAAAAAACAATAATTTGTGCTATGGGTATTAGCTTGACTAGTTCAATCTCTCTTACTGATTTGGCATATAGTTCAGGAATGCAATCTCTCCAGGTCACCATTATCCTACAGTATTAGTAAAAGAATGTTAAATAAATATTGTCGGTACTTTATAAAAGCAAATATGTGAGAGAATGTTGATTAAAGTAAAATTTAAGCATGTCATAGGGTTGTAAAAGACTTTATGGAGAATATTTTGCTATTTATGTTTGTTTTGTTTTTGTTTTTGTTTTTACCTAGGATATTAAAGATCTATAAGTTCCCTTTTGATCATTTCACTGCCTAGCCCCTGATCTGTCCTCCTAAAATATTTACCAGATGTTTTCTTCAGGGATATTTTCCTCAGAAAGGAAAAGCAAAACTAATATTTTGACCAAAGAATCTCTTCTCCAATAGCAATTTTGAAATAATAATTTATCAATTAGTTCTGCTACTGAATGACTAATTATTTAGGTAACAAATTAAGAAATTATATGTTGAAATGAATCCTGTAATATATTCATAATTTTGAAAATGCTTTATTTTCTCTCTTGAGTTACATAATATAATTTGTAATTAGAAAGACTTTCCATAGCAATTTATCATTTTCCAATTCAAACGTTAAGTCCAATAGACCACCTACTGCAGAAGAAGAACACATAAATCTAGGGAAAAAGCAAAGATAATTAAATCTTTCATTTTGGATCAATGTATAGAGAAAATGCTAATTTAACAAGTAGTCCATATGTCAGAATTAAATAAATAGCTTTTTCCTTCAATTGGCTTAGAACAGAGGAGTAGTGGCAATTAATTATGTAAAATGATGTCAGCAAGTGGCATATCTAAATGTAGTGACATGTGCTCTCTTCTTTTTTAACAGCAAAAAAATGCAGTGTGAATTCTTTGGGTAAATATAAATTTCTCAAATAATAACCTCTACTTTTCTATTTCCACTTTACCTGGCTAGAGCAATGGCATTGATAATTTGTTACTGCTTTTGTTGCGAAGTTACAGAAACAACTCAGTTGTTTCTGAGTTGTGTAAGTAGAACTGCCAAAGTCAAATCTCTCATAATTATAAAACCATGCATTTATTCATATGAAAATTGTTTAAAATTTAAAGCTTGTTAAAACCAGCATGTCTCTGAAGGTTGATTTTATGAAACTGCAAGATGTTTAGAGTGTTTATAGGTAGACCTGGGTTTGAATTCCTCTGCTAACACTTTCCACCTAAGAAACTTCTTGCACAGTTCTTTTACCATTTGAATGCATTGTGTTGAATGTTCTAGGCACAAGATGAGCCATTTTTGCCTGATGTGCCACATCAGCAAACCAAAACTTGTATAATTTGCATGCCTCTGTAAATGTTTTGCTCTACCAGAAATGCAATCTATACAGTCAATTCCCAAAGCCTAAATCAGCTCCTAGCCTTCTAAGCCCCACCAATCATGTTTTCTATGTCTATCTTCCCAGTTCTTGATTCTTTATTTTATAAAAGCCTTTTGCTTCCCTTTTAGTTTGAAGTTCTCTGAAAAGAGACTGTCCATTCTTAAAGTAGTAAATAAAGCTCTCTTGTATAACTTAAATTATCTTCTACAATCATTTTCTAAATAGTTTCTGGTGAGGAAGATAGTATCCAAAGCTGAATGCTAACAGCTTATAAGACAATGAGATGCATAGACAAGGCTTTCACTGAACCCTTTAAGTCCACTGTTCTTGTCCTTACTGGTAACTGTGGGTTAGTCACTCTCAGATCTGAGTTCTGCTTCCTTGTGTGCAGCTCTCCAATTCAAACAAGCTTTATATAAATAAGCTTTGTATATATATAAAGAGAGAGTTTCTGAGACCTCAAAATTTTTGTGGGCATTATACAAATAAACACATACACACCTATGTGTATATAAGTATTGAAGGTTTAAGAATTCTAATTCGAGGTGACTGGGAGGCACAGTCAATTAAGACCTCTGGCTCTTGGTTTCAGCTCAGATAATGATTTTAAGATTGTGAGATTGAGCCCCTCATCAGGCTCCATGCTCTCCCTGGAGTCTGATTGAGACTCTCTTTCCTTATCCTTCTGTCCCTCCCATCAACACACTCTCTCTCTAGCTAAAATAAATAAATAAATATTTTGTTAAAAGAATCTAACTAATATATGAATTGAAACTACTAAAAATAATAAGGGAAGCATCTCTATGCAAGGAGAGTAGAATGTATTTTTGGTAAGAAAAGGGATAAAGGGGGCACCTGAGTGGCTCAGTGGGTTAAAGCTTCTGCCTTTGGCTCAGGTCATGATCTCAGGGTCCTGGGATCCAGCCCCGCATGAGGCTCTCTGCTCAGCAGGGAGCCTGCTTCACCCTTTCTCTCTGCCTGCCTCTCTGCCTACTTGTGATCTCTCTCTCTGTCAAATAAATAAATAAAATCTTAAAAAAAAAAAAAAGAAAAGGGATAAAGTATGGAGCTGTTATTGGTTTGGGAAAAATAGAGTAATTTTGTCCTGAATTAAAACAACTGATCCAGAATGAGAAAGGTGTGTGTGCATGGGGGATGGGGGTTTGAGGGTGGGGAGAGTTTACAACAATATCTGGGTGGATATAAACATTGCAGAAGGTTTGTGGAAAAGAAATCTTGGGAAAGGAATTTTATGTATGGCCATGCTGGCTAAGATTGGAATGGATTAATTAAGTGAATTTTAATATCAAAAATATGTTGGTACAAAGTTAGAATTAGGTTTTCTCTTTGTTAAAAGGACAAAGTGTTCTTAGATTATTGGTCTTTTTGTAGTAAGAAATTGCAGACAAAGTTTTTCCTTTACCTTTTAAGT
Organism: Nasua narica; assembly: GCA_028533885.1. Classification (NCBI taxonomy): domain Eukaryota; kingdom Metazoa; phylum Chordata; class Mammalia; order Carnivora; family Procyonidae; genus Nasua; species Nasua narica. The sequence goes on along the minus strand of CM052813.1, from coordinate 30,689,602 downwards.
AATCTTTCTTATACTTAGAAATAGGTAGAAAACAAAGACTTTATTTCTCACCAAAATAATTTACTGTCTTTCACATTGTATTTATCAGGTCTTTGACTACTTAAGAAAACCTAGTTTTCTTAAAATTAAAATTGCTAAGGTTTTTGCAATGCTATAACTTCCTGTATTTGCCTTAAGAGTCTTTATTTTTTCTGCAATTTTCTTTTACTTTTTTTTATTAACATATACTATTTGCCCCAGGGTACATGTCTGTGAATCATTAGGCTTACACATTTCTCAGCACTCACTATAGCACATACTCCCCCCAATGTCCATAACCCAGCCACCCTAGCCCTACACCCCCACCCCCAAGCCACCCTCAGTTTATTTCGTGAGTTTAGGAGTCTCTTATGGTTTGTCTCCTTCCTGATCCCATCTTGTTTCCTTTTCCTTCCCCATCCCCCCATGGACCCCCGCCCTGCCTCTCAAATTCTTCTTATCAGAGAGATCATGTGATAAATTGTCTTTCTCTGACTGACTTATTTCTCTTAGCATAATACCCTTTAGTTCCATCCACGGCCTTAAGAGTCTGTAACTGTCACATTGGTTAAAGGATATATTTTTTTGCAAACTTAAAAAAATCAAATTTTAAGTAAAGCCTTTTAAACTTCAGACTAATGTTGAAATTTCCCAGAGGGTCCCTGGAAAATCTCAAAGGAATTGACTCTTATTCAGTAAGATGTTAAAATTATTAGTTTTGGGGCATCCGGGTTAAGCCTCTGCCTGCATCATGATCTCAGGGTCCTGGGATAGAGCCCTGCATAGAGCTCTCTGCTCAGCAGGGAGCCTGTTTCCCTCTCTCCCTCTGCCTGCCTCTCTGCCTACTTGTGAGCTCTTTCTCTCTGTCAAATAAACAAACAAACAAACAAAGACTTCAAAAATTATTAGGTTTATTTAATATCTTAAATTACATGGGAAGCATTATCACATAAAAAACGAAGCTTTGATATTTTAGATTATAGTTATGTGGATATGTGTTATTAATATGAGTATTGTAGAAATCGTGTGTAATTCTTCAGAATCTAATATGTCCTTATATAAAGTTATCATTCATAATTCCACTTATTATTTAAAATGTTGTATATCACAGAAATAACCAAATTTCCTTGTCAATTCCATTATAATGAACTCTCATCAAATCCTTAGCTATGGGAATTTTAAGGTGTTTTGTCATTTATATTTATTTTTCTCCAGTGCTTGTACAAAAGTGAGATTATAGAAAATGGACACTACCAAGTACCAAGGTGTTGAATCTGGGTTATATATTTCACAACTGAAAAAAGCTCAACCTGACATCTGGTCGTGTAGAAATTATGATGGCCTCAAAACCAATTTGACTAGAATAAAAGTACCTGACATCAAAATAGATTGTTTTCTCTCAAGACATCAAACCAAGGTGGAGCACCTGTGTGGCGCAGTCATTTAAGTTTGGGACTCTTGATTTCAGCTCAGGTCAAGTTCTTGGGGTGAGATGAGCCCTGTGTTGGGCTCCATGATCAGAGGAGAGTCTGCTTTTGCTTTAAATTCTCTCTCACTCTTCCTCTGCCAGTCCCACTCACTCTCTCTCTCCCTCTAAAATAAATATATCTTTAAAAAATAAAAAGATATCAGACCAAAAGGATCAAGAGTGTTTCTTTTTATTTGCTCCTTTTGTCTCTGACCATCCTTTTTCTAATTCTTATGTCATGAAGGTCTTCATGATTTGTCCCCATTTTTTTCTTATCTTGGCCTGACAAAATAATGCCATTGTTCACATATCTCAATCCATTGCAAAGGAGAATAATCCAACATCCAACTTACTATTGGATTTACTAAGATGCTGGTGATCCTGTATTTCTTTCTATCTATCACAAACTTCTCCTAGATTTCCACTGCCTCAGTTTCCCTGGAACTAGCTCACTGGATAAACACTTCTGGAGAAGCAGAGACACACTACATGAACTACATCAAAAGCCAACTGATTTAAGGGTTCCCCAACATTGCGATCATTTTTGACTTGATTCTAGCTACTTGCAGTCATGGGGATGCTGGTTCAGAAGTACTCTCCAAATCATGGATATTCTCTTGTTGTTAATAATTATTACTGTCTCTCTAATAATATGCTTCATCTTCTCAAAGTTTTATATGCAGGTGGGCAGCCATTGACTAGCCACCACATGGTCTCTCTCTGGAATGACAAAAGAGAACAGAAGAATGTACCAAGATATCATCTCTGATGAATAATGCACTGATACCAAAAGAGACAGTGGTAAGTGAGAGTCATGCCTGATATTTTTGGAGCTGCTGACCAAAGGGAAGGAGCTGCTGAGATAATTTTCTCCAAGGTGGAGCCATTCCTCCTGGGGTGCACATCAACAAATTAAAACTTAAACAACTTTTATGTTGCTGTAAATGCTCCTTTTGACCAGAAAAGCAGTATATTCAGTCATCCAATCCCCAAAGGCCAACCCGACTTTGGGTCTTCTCACCCCATAGTAAAAACAAGTTTTACTATGTAACCCTAGAAAATTAGATATTTTCTATTTGTCTCTTTCTTGTTTTTTTTTTAATATTTTTATATATAAAATATAACATTTTTATATGTTATAAAAACTTCTTGCCTTCCACACCTTTTGCAGTTCTTCAAAAGGACACCATCCACTTCATGAAGTGTTAATTAAGTTTTGTCTGTATCACCTAAATTGTCTTCTTTAAACACTTGTAACCTCTTTGTAAATAGTGTCATTGGTATTTAATTAGATAATGTTTGTGAGGGTTCAACACACTGCCTGACACATACAAATAATTTATTAAAAGGCAGCTACTATCATTATTATTAATTTTGCTACCATTATTACTGGCAAGATAGGAAACATGCCTAGTGCTATATGAGCACTCAATAAATTAGGGAGCACCATTGTGATATAATATAATTTTATTGCTGAAACCAACCTAGAAAATTAAAGTATTAATGACTAACACATGGGAAACATTGACCATATTGTTAGAAAAATTTTCCCAGTGTTATGATCAGATCAATGTAGCTAGAGATGATATTCTCCCATATCACTATAAAAAGCCACACTATCCTTGAATAACTATTTGAAAGTTAACAAACATTTCTGTACAATATAATTAAATTTATTATACATAAAATCTCAAAATGAAGCATAAACTAATGGTAAAACAAATATTTTATTTTGGCATCTCAAGAAAAAATTTTATTTTCATGTCAATACAACAAAGATATCACCTTTTAAAGATATAAAACCCTGGTACTTCAATTAAATTAATTCAAAGCTTTTACATATCTTTATGAATTTTCCATGTAAAATGCCAAGATATCTTAAAAGGATTGCATCAGCTTTCTAAAGAATTATCTACTCTTTTAATTTTCATTAAAATACAGTTTCTTTTGTTCACGAAAAATGTTTTGCTTACATTCAACTTATCCATATTTTCCATTATCATCCACAGACCCACCCAATTACCCACACTTAACAGATCTAAATGAAGTTAATATCTATTAAAGATAATCCTCAACTAATTACTCTCACTGTTCTGTTCATACCTAATAACACTTTTTGATTTGTCTCATCAGGGCAGAGTGTTCCAAACATTATGTTGTTCTAATGTGATGTTATTAATTTTGTTCAATATCTCTCAGTATACAGGAAGGAAATAAAATAAAAATTACCAAGGCTTTTGTTTTAACAATATTATATTCTCTTTGTATTCTGTTTTCTTTTTCCTTTGCATTCTGTTTGCTTACACATGAATCAAAATGGTTTTCTCCAGTTTTGTTATGTTTGTTTCTTTGTGTTTAGTGGATATGAGTTATTTATTCCTTTTAGAATATATGAGTCAAAGATTCAGTTTAGACTGTCTCTAATGAGGGAGTTATTATCAGGCAGCATCTATCAATAAAAGGAATTAGAAAATCACAGGACCCAGAGATGGCCAGAGATCTAGGCTTCACAAAAATGGGAACATAGTTGATGGCTTTGAATAGAGGTCAGGACCCAAGGCGATTTGAATAGCTGTACTATGAGGGTCCCCTAACCATAGCAGGAATTCTTAGGCCTTCACTTTAGTGTACTACAGTAATGTGAATTACCAATTCTTTCTGAATCTATTTTTCATTGAATATCCTCTACTCCATCTCTACTGATAATTGAATGATCTTTTATACATATCACTAATTCAAATTGCAAGAAAGAATCCGTTACTGCTTCTTGGATCTCCTAGCTATTCTCTTTTTCCTATTTAGGTAGAGCTTTCATTTAAAGCTAATTGTCATGGCAAACTTACATTTGGCTTGAGCGGCTCGTGTGTTTACCTAGCCCTAAAAATATTGCCTGTCTTACTTGGTAATGAGTGGGTAATTTCTGCCTCAGATTGCTTTCTAAATAGGGGTTTGGGAATGTATTGATTGGGTTTCTATAAGAAATATATTATATTCAGATTATATATATATATATGAAAAAAGAGAGAGAAAAGAGAGAACCCTCAGTAGGGAAATATTGAACAAAGATAACATCACTTTAGAGCTACAGAATATTTGGAACACACTGACCTTATGATATATATCTATATCTATATATCTATATATCTATATATCTATATCTATATCTATATCTATATCTATATATATATATAATTGGCCACAAAATCAGGGAAGCTGAAAAATCCCACAATATCTGCCCCCTGCAAAATGGAGTCACAAGAAAGCCAGTAGTATAATTTAAAGATTCCAGTCCAAACCAAAAGGCTTGAGAACCAAGAGAGCTGAGAATAAACGATGTTCCATTTCAAATAGTTAGGCAGACAGTAAGCAAACCCTCCTTTCCTCCCCCTTCTATTCAGACCTTCAACCTACTGAATGATGCCCATCTTCACTGGAGAAGGCAAGTCTCTTCACTCAGTCTAACAGTTAAGTATCGTCTCTAATGGAAATGCTCGTATAGATACACCCAGAAATTTTATCCAGATTTCTGCATATCCTATGATCCAGTCAAGTTACCACACAAAATTAGCTACCAAAAATGGCCTAGAAATAGAAAATTTTACATGAGAAAGGTGAACAAATCAACAAACCAACCAATCTGGTAAACTGAAGGTTAGATAAAGCACTTAGGTGTCAGTCCAGAAAGCATCAAGGAATTATGGAATGGGTAGGTTTTCCATGTTGGAGAAAAGGAGGTCAAGAATTTCTGAAGACAAGCAGAAATGTTTATTTGCAAGGTGCAGGTAAAAATACCTGAACAGAACAATGAGTTTTAATACTAGATCAAGCTTTTAATTCAGATCAAATGCTTTATTGCTTTCTAGTAAAATAAAGAGGAAATGAGACTTACAACTAAGGCAGTTATTAAGCTATCACAGGGTTTTGGCATTATCACACATCAAATTAAAAAAAAATAATCCATATCACTCTAAATAAGACTTCAGTTTGTTGTTTCTTTCTTGAAGGACACTGTTGAGTTCACTCTCTGTTACATGATCTTTTGTAATAGTATATGATCTGCTAATTTTGTTGGACTAAGTGTATACGAGCAGTTCAAACTAATCCTTAATATAATCAGCCACAAGTAACCTTGATGAGTGACCTAAAATACCTGAGTCCTTGTTGTAAAAAGGGTCCTAGTAAAGATAACATAGACGGTTTAGCCTAACCCAGGAACTAGCAAACTATGGCCTATAGGTCAAACCCAGGCCTTCCCTTTTATAAATTTTAAGGGAACACAGCCACACTTACTCATTTATGTATTACCTATGATCTCTTCCTCCCTTCTTTCTTTCCTTCCTTCTTTCCTTCCTTCTTCCCTTTCTTTCTTTCTTTCTTCTTTCTTTCTTTCTTTCTTTCTTTCTTTCTTTCTTTCTTTCTTTCTTCTTTTCTTTTCTTTTCTTTTTTCTTTTCTCTTTTACTATAATGACAAGATTGAATAGTCACAACAGTGCCAACATAACCCGAAAAGACTAAAATATTTACTATCTGGCTTTATGCAGAAAATGTTGGCTGATCCAGGCTCAGCCTATCAATGTGCAAAAATACTTTTTAAATATCAATTTATTTACTGTATTTTGAAAATGGAGATCAGTGTTGCAGTTGGAGACGGTATTTGGTGGTACTAACCCTAACCATAAAATATTATGTTTATCACAGAAGAACAGAATGTATTCTGGAGAGAAAGTTAGGGAAGAAGGGAGTGGAGGGTTGGATATGGGAGAAACTGAAGGTAAGGTAACAGGAAGGAAGAGGAAGAGAGGGAGAAAAAGGAGAGGTAACTGAGCATACTAAGGAGCAGAGAAAAGCAAGGACATTAGAATTTGGATCCCTGATCTTTAGTCTCATTTGCTCCTGATGGCCAGCTTTGGTTTTGTCCTTTTGGTTCTGTAAGACATGCCATTATCCTCATTGTAAATATATCTTTTCATGAATTAGTTGAAGTTAGATTTTGCTTTATGTGCAACTGAAAAATTTCCAGTCAGTTTAGGGATGACAGCATACCTGATGTCTTAATGTGGGAGCAGGACTTCTAGTAATAGACCCTTAGCCCATTATGGAGGCAAATTTTACATTCTCACCACCAAAAAAATAGCAGCAAGAAAATTTTCAAGAAGGCCCAAGAGCACACTCAGTAGTGCTGTTGGAAGAAGGTCCCTCCAAAAATGGAACTTAATGGAGCAAAATAGCAGTGGCTTCAACTTCTCTTTATTGTAATTATATCAGGTGGATAAAACTGTATATACTATTTTTTCTGCTATTGGGGTTTTTATTAAAACTGATTGAAGGATTATGTAAGTAAAGGCTTTGATAATATACACTGGTTTATGTTTGCTATGAAATTTCTATTTCTATTAGAAATAACAATGTCTGAATTAGTAGATTAAAAGTAAGAGTTTGCTAACTACAACCTTAAATGTGTAGGATGATTTTATTGCATATGCTTTTGCACATATTTATGACATTCTTTTAGTTTGTTAAAATACTTGGCAATCCAAAGACTGCGCTCAAATAAGCTCCTTTTTATCCCAAAAGCATTCCTACCCCACTCTAAAAAGTAATAAAGCTGGTTAAATGAAAGTGAAACTGGCTCCTTGCGGTTATTCAATTTTATATAAAACACACTAATAGGTATTTAGCGGGGCTAATATAATAGTTTCTGTAGAAACTAATTAAAACTTAAGTAAAGAAAAATATTGGTCTCGCCTTAACTCCTAAGTTTAACTCAAAAAAGCAAAATGAGTTCTTATTAAAAGGCAAGCACTATGCAAGTCATTGAAAAAAATAAGGAAAGAAAAACAAGCCTGTCCTCCTGCAGCACATACAGTTTAGAAGAATTAGGCCAATAATAATTTAAATGCCATATACAATCTTGAAACGATGATAAGAACAAAGTATTATAGGAATGAAAGTAAATTATAACACTTTAATTCCTTTCATCCTTTGCTTTTTAAATAATATTGATTGTATTGCTACGTGTTCATATGAGAAAAATAATCATGCGATATAGGCTCTCCTAGTATTTAAGTGAAACAAATGTTTTTGAAAACTTTGGAGAAAAAGAATTTTTAAGCACTAAAAATATACCCAGTATTTTATATTCCAGAAAAAGTTTAAAAAAATAGTTGTATAGCATATGAACATCTTGTAAAAAAATGGAAAGAGTAACTCTATTGAGGAAATCATGTCTTTTGAACTTGAAAACCATGTATTAAATGTTCACGATTAAGCCGTATTATTTATTTTTTCATGTTTATAATTTATTTATAAATTATAAATATTTAAAAATATTTCAAAACACATAAGAATAGAATTTTAAAATGAGTGAAAAATGTGGGATGCCTGGGTGGCTCAGTTGGTTAAGCAGCTGCCTTCGGCTCAGGTCATGATCCCAGGGTCCTGGGATTGAGTCCCACATCGGGCTCCCTGCTCTGCAGGGAGCCTGCTTCTCCCTCTGCCTCTGCCTGCCACTCTGCCTGCTTGTGCTCTCTCTCTCTCTCTGACAAATAAATAAAATCTTTAAAAAAAAATGAGTGAAAAATGTGATAAATATTTTAAGTAATTCTCTATCTTCTTTTTTTCAATTTTATAATTCCAGTTAGTTAATATATAGTGGTATATTAGTTCCAGTTGTACAGTATATGATTCAGGAATTCCATACATCACCTGGTGCTCATGACAACAAGGACACTCCTTAATTCCCATTACCTAACCCATTCCCCTACACCCCTCCCCTCAGGTAACCATCAGCTAGTCTCTATAATTAAGAGACTGTTTATATATTACCTATGACTCCTTCCTTCCTCCTTCCCTCCCTCCCTTCCTTCCTTCCTCTCTTTCTTTCTTTTTTATTTTCTTTTTTTTTCTTCTTTTTTTTTTTACTATAATGACAAGATTGAATAGTAACAACAATGACAACATAACCTGAAAAGACTAAAGTATTTACTATCTGGATTTATACAGAAAATGTTTGCTTAGCATATCAATGTGCAAAAAATATTTTTTAAATACCAATTCATTTACTGTACTTTGAAAATGGAGATTAGTGTTGTAGTTGGAGATGGTATTTGGTGGCACTAATCCTAACCATAAAATATTATGTTTACCACAGAGAAAGAAAACAGGACCTCAGTATTACAACCACAAGGAAGTCAATTCTCCCCTAGAGCCTCCAATAAAGAACACAGTTTTACTGACCCTTTGATTTTTATCCTAGAGAAAAGTGTGTCAGACCTCTGATCTAGAGAACTGTAGGGTAATAAACTTATGTTGTTTTAAACCACCGAAGTGGAAAATTTTTACAGGAGTCATTAGGAAACTAATGCACTTAATCATTGATCCATGATTTTTTTTTTCCTCTAAAGCTATATACATCCTGATCAGTTTCTCAGTTAGACACTGACAATCAAACTAAACCCTAAGTCAAATATTTAGAGATCATTTTGTTAAACTTGAAGGGATATAGAGTGAAGGAGACTTCATATATACAATCCATTTTAGTAATGGATTTGTCTATATCTCTAGCTATGGCTATAGACCAGCATATATTAGGTGACAAATACATATTCTCAACAATTTACATGACATGACTGATTGATAAGCTAAAATAAATTTTCAAGTTCTGTTCTTAGGTGCTCAAAGAATACGGTTGACTGCCCATTTATTTTTTGTTTTGAGCTAGGTTTTGACCACTCTTGAGTCAATCTTGAACAGATAATAGCAGTGGGAGAAGCCATTCTGCATTCTGACCTTAATAAGACAAAACAAAACAAAACACAACACAACAAAACAAAACAAAACAAAAAAACCTGGCTGAGAATTCTGCTTAGTCCTTTGATATCTACATTCCACAAAGATTACCAGTATTTATCAATTTCTACTATAACTATCATGATTTCTCCATTTACTAGGCCTCAAACATGGTATTATCCTTTCTGGACTAATTTTCAAGGTCTTTACAGTTTTTATTCTAACCATCAAAGTGCCTGACTTTTTCCTCTAAGATTGACAAGTCAAGATGCCACCTTTCAACACTTCTATTCAACATTATACAAGAAGTTCTAGCTAATACAATCAAACAAGAAAAGGAAATAAAAGGTTATACAGATTGGCAAATGAGGGATGAAACTGTCTTTGTTTGCATGTAACATGATTGTGTAGAGAATGCCAGAGAATCAAAAACGACAAAATTCCTGGAACTAATAAGGGATTATAGCAAGGCTAAGTTACAAGCCTAATATACACAAGTCAATTCTTTCTTATATATTAGCAATAAACAATTGGAATTTGAAGTTAAAAATATGGCACGGTTTACATCAGCACCAAAAATATTGAAATACTTAGGTATAAATCTAAAAAAACATACAAGATCTATATGAAGAAAACTACAAATCTGATGAACAAAATTAAAGAAGTAAATAGATAAAGAAGTATTCCAAATTCATGAGTGGAGAAACTCAATATTGTTAACCTGCCTATTCTTCTCAACTTGATCTATAGATTAAATGAAATTCTAATCAAATTGCTAGCATGTTATATTGACAAACTGATTCTGTTTGTGCGGAAAAAGAAAAGACCCAGAATAACCAACACAATGTGGAGGAAGAACCAAGTTAGAAGACTGACACTATTTGACTTCAAGTCTTATTATAAAACTACAGAAATCAAAAAGTGTGATATTGGTGAAACAATAGACCACTAAATCAATGCAACACAATATTGAGCCCAGTAGTAGATCCACACAAATGTACTCCACACATCTTTGACAAAGGAGTAAAGGCAGTTGAATAGTGAAAGATAATCTTTCAACAAAGGGTTCTTGAATAACTGATAATTCACATGAAGAAAAAAGAATCTAGACAGAGACTTTCCAATAGATTTGCAAAAATCTATTGATAAATTTGTGGATAAACAAACTCTGGTACATTCATACAATTGAATTTTATTCAACAGTAAGAAAAAATGAACTAGCAAGCCATGAAAAACGTAGAGGAACCTTCAGTACATATTGGTAAGTGAAAGAAATCAGTTTCAAAATGCTGTAGACTACATAATATTGACTATGTGATAAAGGCAACAGTTTAGAGACAGTAAACAACACATATGGTTCTTGGAATTTGGGGAAAAAGGAAGGAGAGATGAATAAGTGAAACACAGGATTTTTAGCATAATGAAACTATTTTGTATTGTATTGTAATGGTAGATACTTGATGCTATATATTTTTAAAACTGCATAGAACTGCACAAAACAAAAAAGTGTATTAAAATGTAATCTATTAGAATTTAGTGAATCAATATTGTTTGATTAATTGTAACATGTGTACTACACTAATGAGAGAAGTTAATAATTAGTGAAACTGTATGGCTGGGATGTGGTATATGGGAACTCTGTTCTTTCTGCTCAATTTTTCTGCAAACCTACAACTTCTCTGAAAACCAGTCTAGTTAAAGTGTCTGGCATCCATTTTCTTACAGCTGGCTTTCTGATTAGAGACAATAAGTTAATTGAATATAATATGAATATTACTCTGTTGTTCAAGTACAGCCTTGTTGAAATTGTACATTTTTTACTTACATCCCCTACAAGCAATATAGTATGTGTTCTTCTTCTTTCACTTGACAAAGAATGAGACATTCGTTTTCATGTCTACCACACTTTTTTGTTGTCATACTACACTTTCTGGTACAATTAACCACTATCTGTGTTACTAATTTATTGTTACAATTTTATTCTTAAATGATTTTTATAGCAACATCTCCCAGGGGGAAACATTTCACTTTCATTCTGACAATAAGAACACTCAAAATTAATAATAAAATAATCTGACACATTTTAAAACAATATTTCTCATAGTAGATGATTTAGTTACCCAGAAAGTCGCTACCTAGTGTTAGTTACATTGAAGCAGACAGTCCTTTTGATTACATTCAAATTACACGGTAAATATGCAGATGCTTTCTGTATCTCATATACCACTCTCCCCTTTTCCCTTTTCTTTCCTATCATTTTTGAAAGTCTATATGTGCTTCGGGTCTGATGAGGATAACTTGATTAGTAATTCCTAGCAATGACTCTCATAGAGCTAATGGATTTATGAGGGATGTGAAACATATGCACAAATAATTCTAACACATAACAGAATGTAGCAAGTGTTATAATTTGCAAAAGTAAATGTCATGGGCGTTCAGAAAAGGAGAGCTCAATTTCAATGGAAGGACGGATATAAGGCTTTGGCAGGAATTCAAGTTAGGCCTTAAAATTATGGTGGTTTCTGATGTTGACAAAGATAAGAGGTTCATTGAGGTAAAGGTTATTTGCACATGCAAGATTGCAGGAAAGGAAAAGGAAATGGCATACTTTCAGACTACAGAAAGTTATCCATTTTGATAGGATTTTTAGACATATGAAGGAGACAAAAGTAAAACTAAATTGAAATAGAAGTTTTGACCTAAAACAGAGACTAGCCAACTTTTTTTTTAAGAATTTATTTATTTATTTGACAGATCACAAGTAGGCAGTGAGGCGGGGGTGGGGGGAAGGAGGCTTCCTGGGCAGAGAGCCCCATGTGGGGCTCAATCCCAAGACCCTGAGATCATGACTTGAGCAGAAGGCAGAGGCTTTAACCCACTGAGCCACCCAGGCACCCCGCCAATTTTTTTTTAAAGGCCAGAGTAATTATTTTAGATTTTAAAAGCAACACAATCTCTAGCACAACTACTGAACATTGCCATTTTAGCCAGAAAACAGTCACAGATTGAAACATACCCAAATGGGCATGGTTGCATTACAGTAAAACGTAAGTTATAAAAACAGGCAATGGCTACAATTTTGTCCGTTAGGCATAGTTTGCTGACTCCTGCCCTAGCTCCTAATCGGGACTTACATGCCATTATGAAATTTTGGATGTGTATACAAGAAGAATGGATGTGTATACATGAAGTCTGGGTAGGGGTGTTAGACGGTACATTTGACTGAGTATAAGGGATAAAAGGAGCCATTTCCTTTTATGAATCATATAGCAAAGATTCTCTCCTTGTCCAAACTCTAATAGGACTTTTCTAAGCACTTTTTCAACTAGATATCAACTTTTGGACTTCTGTGTTCATTTTACATTGTACACTTTTAGCAAGAATCCTACAAAGACCCTTTAGTCAGAATTCCCCACCCTCAATATCTATCACTCTCTATATCTAATGGGTTCCTAATTCTCCACTACTCCCTAGGTGATATCTAATTACCTTGGCCTTCAAGGCCTTCTTCAGAAAGAATCCAGTTAGGTCAGTGTAGCCAGAACCCTCTCTTAATTAGATGTTTCCTCTTAGCAATTTTCTAGTTACTGATTCCCATCCTGCTCTTTGGCTACATATTCTAACCCTTCCTTGTTGTATTCAGAGTTGAACCCAATCTCTTTCCCCTCTGCAAAGCCTCATTGCCCCTTCTGCCTGAAGAAAGTCTGCCTTACTGTTCCTTAAAAAATGAATGAATAATTTAAAAAAATGTTAGGGATAGAATTTGTAAATTTTATTTTATTTTATTTTAAATATTTAATTTATTTATTTATTTGACAGAGAGAGATCCCAAGCAGTTAGAGAGGTAGGCAGAGAGAGGGGGGGAAGCAGGCTTCCCTCTGAGCAGAGAGCCTGATGTGGGCCCAATCCCAGGACCCTGGGATCATGACCTGAGCTGAAGGCAGAGGCTTAACCCACTGAGCAACCCAGGTGCCCCAAAATTCATAAATTTTAAAGGTTATATATATATAGTTGCAAAATAGTCACTTAAATGATAAAATCAATCAAAACCATGTTACACTTGTTGCTTATTACATTGGCTATTAATCTGGAACCAATTGATTTTTATTCCTAATCATCGAACACTATTTCATTGAATTATTAAACTGAAATGGAATATCAAAACAATCCTTAAATATTTTTTAGTACTTTCTGAAAAGGGATAACTTATTTTATGGGAGTGACTGTATTTGTAATCTGTTGTTTGTGCTATTGTTCTTCAAAAAGCCAGATTCATTGTATCGTAAAAAAATAATTTTTCTTTCCTCTAAAATTATATATTACTTATAGCCATGCAAATAGTTTCTAACACATGTTTCAAACAAAATATTTTACTCATTGATTTAGAATATGCATATCTGAAATTGGACTGTGTTTTCAGAACAGTTTTCAAATTTGTGCATTTATGTATATATTCTTGCTAATGGCATGTTTCAAATATCTATAGTCAGCTCTGAAGGTTTTAGATGTTTATAGAAGTGGGGATGGCTTTAATATAAATCCATAAAGCAGTGATTAAAGTATATAAGAATCTTTAATCTTTGAAGCTATGACCTGTCGATCAGCTTCTGTGGCAGATCCTACCTATGTAGAGAAGCCCTTTTTAAATTAACTATGTGGAAATAATTAATTAATTAATTAACTATGTGGGCGGTAAGAAAGTGGGAGGTGTTATGTTGTACCTTTTTAGGGTAGAAAATTGTTCTTTCCTAACAAGTACTATATATCAATATAATACACTACGTTACTTGTTCATATGTATAGAAAAATTAAGGCTGATTCATAAATATATGCATTTTCTTTCTCTCATTACATATGATTTCAAAGACTTTTTTTTCCTGGCATATACAATCATTGAATATTAGAACAAGAAGTCCATTGCTTTAAAACATGGAAACTGAATTTCACTGAAGTTAAATGACTTAAGTATAATAGGTAAAAAAGGTTTGAGATATTTTGACTCCAAATCAACTGCTCTGTTTGAGAGAATTAATTTTCTTCATCATTCAGAGAGTCTTCGGCAGACATATCCAGTAGAACTAGCATTGTTTCTTATTGTTTTTAAACTTGCCAATATAACATTTTTAAAAAAATGTTGGAGAGAAGGCTATTAACCCTCAAACATGCTTTATGTAATAATAATATCAAGGCTCTCTGTTTTGCTCAGCAGTAATCTGATTCTCTAGCTGTGATAAAATGCTCTGCCTTTGGCCTTCTAGTTTAGCCATTTAAGAATTGGATTATTGTCTCATAAAACAAAGAGGCAATGATATCACTGCTTAATTATAATCATTATTAAAAGTTCTGAATCATGTTATTATCAGGAAAAGGGCAAATGATGGTACTTGAATGAATGACTCACAAAGAACATTTCAATTTATTTTGTGTCAGGAAAAATAAAAACACATTTGGAATGCAATATGCAAAGTGGAATACAGAGCATGCACTGGTTAAGAGCCTGAGATTTTGAAACAGATATATTTGAATTCCTACCACAGCACTTACTCCCTGTGTGAATTTAGATACTTCATCTGAAAAATATAAGTAAAACAGTGTGCCTACTAATGTTGTATATTTCCTGTGATAGTGAGATGAGATTATGTTTCATGTTTAACATAGTACCTGACGTCTAATAAGTGCCCAATAAATTATAGCAATTTAAAATAGCATTCATGGGGCGCCTGGGTGGTTCAGTCATTAAGTGTGTGCCTTTGACTCAGGTCATGATCCCAAGGTCCTGGGATCAAGCCCCACATCAGGCTCCCTGCTTGGCGGGGAGCCTGCTTCTCCCTCTCTCACTCTTGTCTGTGTTCCGTTTCTCACTGGGCCTCTCTGTGTCAAATAAATAAATAAAATCTTTTAAAAAATAAAATAAAATAGTGTTCACAATAATTATGATGTTGATCTTAGTTATTTCAAAATGTCTTTTAATTTGCTGTAAAATTCAATGTCACTGCTGTCCCAGTCATGCTTTTTTTAACCCACACATAAATAGAAAACATTTTGGGCTTGGTATAATATTGTGTAATGCTCTATATTTCAAGCTGACATACACAGAACTTTTGTATAGTGTTCCGAGCTAATTTCTGGTGATTATAACAAATTCATTCATTCAATGAATGTTTAGAAATGTTCACCTAGTACAAGACAAGATGTTAAGAGAAACTGAACTCAGTCCCTAACTTCAGGAAGTCATAAAAGTGTTCTTAGTGCTTTGATAAGAATAAGACATACAAGAGAGGTCTCAAATATCAGGACATTAAAACAGGTAAAGGTACAGGAGTGATTTACCATAAATCAATTGTTAGAGTTAGAAGAGAGCTATTTCTGGGACATACATGCCAGAGAAATTCTACCTGAAGAAATCAGAGACAACGACTTTGACTTTAAAGTAGAGGTAAAGAATGAAGGAAGAGTATTTCAGATTGATTAGTAATGAATAAATATGAAGAGTTATAAAATATTGTAAGTTTATAGAGTAGGTGTTATGTAAATTCAGGGCAAGAAGAATTTATAAATGTCAAATTAGGAGATAATGTAGATTATAAATAGATAAAAGCCAAATGAAATGGGATATAAATTATTACAGATATGGGAAATATAAAACCAAGAATTAATAATAAATATGTTAAAGAGAAACCTATAAGAGTGAAAAATTGATTGTATTAGATGTATATGAAAGAGAGGAATGTCAACATATGCCTGTGTTCCACATCCATGCTGCAGTAAGGAGAAAAATACAGTATCATTAATTGAAATATGAAAGAGGAAAGGTGTTATATATAATATGGGGGAAGATGACACATTTTAATTCAGAAATGTTGAACATCAGAAACCAATAGGTTATCCAAGAAGACATGAGCAACAAGTATAAAGACAGACTTTATGCCCTCCATATTATAGGGAAACCAAATTATATCAAATGTCGTAAATTTTAAGATAAGTATAAGAAGATACAAGCTAGAAAATATCCTACTGCTGATAAGGGAAAAAAGGATACAGAAGTCAGAGAACTAATCAGAGAACTAGGATAGCATAAAGTCTCAAAGACATAAGATTAAAAAGTCCAAGAATAGAAAAAAAGTATTAAATGTCACATTAAGTTCTAGCAAGCTGAGAAGTGAAAAAATATTTGACAATTAGGGAGCCACTAGTGACTTCCAGATAAGGAATTCAAGCCAAATGATAAGAAAAATATATTTTATTTCAAGGGCTAATGAGTGAATGAGTGGTAAAGCAGAAGAGTAAAAAATGATAAACTTATTTTCAGAAATAGAGTAATTCAAGGTAATAAAAGAATGTTTTGTTCTGTTTTGTTTTGAAGTATAAAGGAAATCTCTAGCCAAGAGGAGACTTCAATTGTAAGAGAAAGCAATAATAATTGATGGAACCAATTCATGGAGAAAGATTCAATTGTGAAAATATTCTACAAGCATTCATTGGGTAGCTAGTCTGTTTCAGAGATTGTGCTAGATGCTGAAATATATAAAACTATGCTGAATATTCAGTCTATCTGTAGAAAAAGAAAAGTAATAATGATAGTACAATATGATGTGTAATAATACAATACATATGTGTGTACATATGTGTGTATTTATATCTATAGATACTCTACACATAAATGCACATACACGCATACACAATAAATATATTATGAATACCCAAAAGAAAATGTCTCTAAGTCTTCCTGGAGTACAGGAGAGACCTGACAAGGAACACTCACAGAAAGGCTGCAATTGAGCTAAGTTAAAATAGATATTCATGAGTTAGAGACAAGAATGTAGGTAGTCTAAGTAGTGGGAAGAGTTTCTGCAGTAGTTTCAAGTGCAAGTGGAGAAGATAATTTGAGAAGTTCTGATTTTCTCACTATTAGGATAGATTCTATCCTCTCTAACCTAGATAACCTAATCTAGATAATCCTATCTAACCCTGGGATCATGACCTAAGCAGAAGGCAGAGGCTTAACCCAATGAGTGACCTAGGTGCCCCAATTTTTGTTGATCTTTCTATCATCTTTTTAGTCTCTCTTTCCTTCATTTCTTCTCTGGTTCTTTTTATTTCCTTCCTTCTACTATCTTTGGTTTCATTTTTTCTTTTCCTAGTTCCTTGAGCTATAAGGTTAGGTTCTTTATTTGAGGTCTTTTTTTTATGTAAGTATTTATTGCTATGAACTTTCTTGTTAAAACTGCTTTTGCTGTTCTAAAATTTTTGATATGTTGTGTTTGCATTTTTGTTTGTTTCACGATACATTTTTATTTCCCTTTTAGTTCCTTCTTGGACTCATTGGTTATTTAAGAGTGTATACAATTTCCATGTATGTGAACTTCCCTGTTTTCTTTTTGTTATAGAGTCTTGTTCATACTATTGTGTTCTGAAATGACGCTTGATATGATTTCAATCCTTTTAAATATGTTAAGACTTGTTTTGTGTAAGACTAGTACAATCTGGTTGTAAAAGATGTCATCATGATCTGAGCAATGCTTCTTCATTTCATTATCAGAACCACTGCCTTTGTCTGCAAGAGAAAGACCAGCTGCATTTCCTTGCTAGCTCAGCATGTCAGGCTGTGTGGGCTCATTACCTTAAACAGCCAATTAAAATAGTATATTAAAAAAAGAAGAGGAAAAACTGCTTTCAGAAGGGAAACAGAAATAGATGTCTAGCAAAGTTCTAACATAGGGCTTGAGTTCTGTAAAATATTGTTTAATAGATGTGTAACATTTGATTTTATATATTACTCATATTTAATCACACACTGTGGCTAGAAGGGTGGGTCAAAGATCTGATCAGGGAATACTTTCTACAGTACTGCATGGTTACTCACTAGTGTTAGCAATTGCTGCACTTTTTCTCCCATTTGTTCACAGTCCATCAGAATCCACTTCAAAATGCCTTAGTTCTTCATTCTATCAACCGTCTATCATCTAACATTTACCTATTTTTGCTATTTTATTCTATATATACTAAATATAAATACTTTTCTTTCTGGAACCCAAACAGTCATTTAGGTTTAATGGGGATTGGTGAATTAAGGACTTGTTTAGAAGCAATTTTATGGAAATTTGTAGCTAAAAAACATTTTTAGGGAGAGGGGAAACTTTTGATGGTAAATGATTCTGCATGTTGAAAAAAGTCCTATGTCTAGCTCTGTGCTGGGGTGGAATCTACTTAAGATTGTCTCTTTCCCTCTTCCCCTGCTCATTCATTCACATGCGTGTGCATGCTCTCCCTCTCTCAAACAAACAAACAAAAAAAACACAGAAAACCTTCCTAACTCAATGTGCTTTTTAAATCTGGCTTGTTCATTGTGTTTGTGTGTGTGCTGTGTGTGTGAGTGTAATCGTGTCTCTGTCTAAACTAACATATGTAAACCTGTGTGTTTGTGTGTGTGTGTGTGTGTGTATGAACCAAAGTAATCCAGTTTTCTGCTTGTTTTTCCCTAATGGAAAATAAATGATTCTTGATTTTGTAAATATCCAAATGTTTTACTTTACTCCAAGACATGAAAAACTTAAAGTGAACTAAGGGTTTACTTTAGAGTAAAAACCAACGCTATTAAACCAGTAATAAACCAATTCAGCCAATTATAAACACCTGAAAGAGTTTTAGAGATCCTGTAGCATATATTCTATAAACCCACAGTAATATGCACAAAACTCACCCTAGTAAAATTAGTATGAAAACAATCAATTTTCTATCATCTAGTTGAGTCTTTTTATTTTAAAATAAGTATTCAGAAAGTTTTTTAATTATATTTTAGCAAATAATTTCCACAATTTCTACATAACTGTTGATTGGGAAGACCTATTTTTTTCTGCAAAAAGCCTCATCTCTGGGGCACGTGGGTGGCTCAGATGGTTAAGTATCTGCCTTAGGCTCAGGTCATGATCCTGGGGTCCTGAGATCAAGACCCACATCAGGCTCCCTGCTCCTTGCTCCGTTCTGCCTCTCTCTCTCTCTCTCTCTCTCATGAATAAATAAATAAAATCTTTAAAAGAAAAGCCTCATCTCTGGATTTAATTTTGAATGGATGTACAGTGGCACCGACTGTATGACATTTATACTTAGACATTTTCTTCACAGCAAACTAAACACTCTTCACTAGGATGGTCCCATTGGGCTCAATGGAGTCACTTGTATTTATGAACTCATGAACATACTCGCTTGTCTAAGGACTCCTTCAATCCTTGGATAACTCATCTTTGACAAATTGCTAAGAAATAGGTATTAGAGTTATCAAATCTTCCAACAAGTTTAGTTTTCTAATTTTTTAGTCTAATGTGGTTCTGATGTTAATTTCACCAAGGAGGACATTTTTAGTCTTTGGTTCTAATGAGGTCATTTTCTTCCCAACTCTAGGAAATGCTTTTCTTATGCTATTTTTTCCCACAATAGTTCCTTCCTTTTCCCAGGTAGTCCATTGACTCCATTTCTGTAGCTCTAGAAAGTGCTTGTGTATATTTGCACAGATTTTTGAGGTGGTGATGTTTAAGAAATGTTGCACTCTTTACAAACTGGCCGTCTGCTACTCAGGAAATACTATTTCCCATTCGTATTTACTGGCATTCTTTGTGTCATCATCTATCTGCCTTTGATAGAGCCACAGTCAAGGGTTAGAACTCCACTGACTTTTAACAGGAAAAAATCAATTTTTAGGTTAAACCCAACAAGAAACATTTCTTAAGATGAAAAAAGTAACACTAAATCCTACACCTAGAACAAAAAAATGCAAAGAAAAACATTAAAAAATAATACATCTTTAAAAATGATGATAGTAATAATATGTCTCAATAATCCTATTTAAGACTTTCAAGCACTTGCCTCTGACTATAACATCTCAAGATTATTGTTCATCCATTTTTATGCAGACACTATCATATTAATATTGTTTTTCAATGGCATTTTTTAAGTCCAATGTTTATATAATTGTATTATTGGGCACAAACATATGTACTTTCCATGGTTGTTTCATGTTTGCTATATGTTTGTTTTACTCTAAAATATTGTTTTCATATTACAACCCTGTTCTGGATATTGGTGATGCAGTGATCATCAAGAAATATATAGTTTCACACTTCACTGGACATAGATACTAAACTAGTAGTGTAAAGACAATGCTGTTTTAACCTATTCCATGATTTTCATTCTGGTACATGAGAAAACTGTATTTAACATTTTTACTCAGTTATGATTGCAGTCATGATATGGAATTATGGCCAAAGTTATGTTGGTTGAGAAATTGTCCAATGTGAAAAAAAAAGTGCTTGATATTTGATAAGAGTCTGAGGTCATGACCTGAGTCAAAATCAAGAGTTGGATGCTTAACCAATTGAGCAACCCAGAGGCCCTGCAAAGTCTCCTTTAAAATGTAATAATATCCAAAGTTCAGAAGCTGCTGCCAGCACTGGTAAGATAGTTACATAAGATATAATGAGTGGCCATGATATGTATTGGTAGTTCATCTTGAACAACATATATTTCATTTTTATATTCACTAGGTTTTTTAAAAAATTTTATTTATTAAAGAGAGACAGTAGGAGAGTGCAAGCAATCGTGAGGGAGGAGCAGAGGGAGAAGCAGACTCCCTGCTGAGCAGAGAGCCCAATATAGGGCTTGATCCCAGGACCCTGGGATCATGATCACTAGGTTTTTATTCCAATAAGAAGTAAGCTACATCTGACCATAAATGGATAGCCTCCTTGGGAGTATGCTTCTACATGGGTATATACTCTGAAATTACAAAAAAGATATAAAGTTGATGTTGGTGTGTCCCTCACATGTTAAAGTACAATATTCTGAGTATATAGATAGAATGATGAGGAATATGAATAACTATATAAATAGTTTCATGAAACTATTTATTCCAGGCATGACATAAATTTGTAACCCACAAAATACAGCCATAAAATGTATATTCTGAGAGAATGAAAAGACCTTAAGTTTATACCTTTACACTTACAAGTTTATAATATATACACTATAACATTATTTATATACATTATGTTATGTAAGGTTTAAAGAACCTTACAATTTACTATAAGAATTGGAAACAATAGGTCAGAGAAGTTAAATAATTTACTCAAGATTACATAACTTTTAAGCAAGAGTGAAAACCAAATTGATCTGAATTTATATCTCATGAGTATCTAATTATACCAGTATTCCTTGTTAGTGTCAAGCACTCTTTGTAACTCGCTAACTGGTGAGAATATTTTACCATACATGTGGATGTATTGCCACTGTCTATATTTTGTCTGTTGACCATTTTTTTAATTTTAGAAATATTGTAGATACAATAGATAAATTCCACTTAGTTTTCTAATTATGAAAGAGATTAGTAGAAGTAGATTGATCTTTGTCTTTAATTTCATACTGCACTAGTCAGAACACTGACATATTATTGAGCAATTAATATTTGATTCTGAGAATTGGTTTCAAGAATTTCAAGTTTGACACTTTTTTTTAGTCATGTACTGTTAGCATTATTCTTTTGAAATAAGGTGACTATTTTATTTTCCAGTGTGCCATAGTTATCCTACATGTTTTTTGGTTTTCATAAAAATGTCCCTGGTATTTACAAGATTTCAGTGCCTAAAATACATACCTAGTTCTTTTTCATTTGAAAATACTTGATTCCCAGGAACATATGAAGTCAATGTTCATTTTCCCTAGATAAACAGAAGACA
The DNA here is from genome assembly GCA_028533885.1 of Nasua narica. Taxonomy (NCBI): domain Eukaryota; kingdom Metazoa; phylum Chordata; class Mammalia; order Carnivora; family Procyonidae; genus Nasua; species Nasua narica. Next base: position 30,667,603 of record CM052813.1, on the reverse strand, counting down.
GTGAGAACATGGAAAAACAAAGTCCTAAAATTTCACTTTAAGTGGCTCTTAATTCTCTCTCATGATACTTTATTCAGTAAGAAACAAGTAGTATGAGTGGACTTGTGTGTGTGTGTGTGTGTGTGTTTTGTTTTGCTGTATATGTACACTTTTATAAAAGCGTATAAACAAATAAATTGAGTGAATAGATAAATATGCTGGGAGAGCAAATAGAAGTAGAAACAGCATATCTATTTTATCCTTCAACTTGGTGAATCCTTGAAGAATTATTTGTTGACCATGCATTTTTTCCTATCCTTTGAATAAAGGAGATTCCTATAAAACACATTTTTACAAACCAAGCTATCCTCTTTTTTTCTGTATGCAATATCTTTCTTACTAATGCTTAATGTAAAACATCCAATACATTTTATACTACCAATTTAAATATTACAGTACTTTAGTGTATGTGCCTAACCCAATGTAAGAGCAGTGCAGTTCTTTACCTATATATATATGCCCTTGTGAAAAACAGATATTTATAGAACGACATCGTTGAATATGACAGCTCCTTTATACTCAAAAATTTGACAGTAATTCTTATGGAAATGGCAAAGAATTAAACCTAGGTATTGATGCTTATTAAAAAGGAAAACAAAGCTCTCCTGGTGTGAGAATTACCTTAAAAAGCTGTGATTAGAAATAGAGCAACACTGTCCCAGGATAGCAATGTTAGATCAAACACCTTGAATAACTTCCAAAGTAAAGTCCTAACTTCTTAGCATGTCACTCATATTGCTTCAAGATATAGTCTCATCCTACCTCTCCACACCAAACTCTTACTTTTTCCATTCGTTACTTGTTCCTGCAGCTGCAGTGGAAATATCTGCCAATCCATAAACCCAAAGCACAGTTGAATAACACTGTGCCAAGAGTTAATCTAAAATGCATACTTATAGCCTCATTTCTTAGCTCAAACCTGGATTAGACCAAGTGAGGCTAGTGCAGAAGCAAAGTTTTCTTGACTAACAAGCGAATGACTATGACCAGCTGCTCTTTCCTCATTTTAATAGTAGGTGTTTAAGAAATGACAGCACATAAATTTCAATCCTTTATAAAATCAGTGCTCTATAATATAAATGTCATATTTATATTATAAATAAATACTTCAAACTATTAATCATTATGTTACCTTGATAATATTATAGTTATTATTTTATTAAATATAATTTCCAAATATGAATTTTTGGAAGTAAAAGTTCATTGTGTTCTCTTTGTTTTTTTAAATTCAAATTCTTTAGAATTAAAATTCCAAGAAGTAAAAATGAATGAATGAGCTTCCAACAGTTTTATTTCCATCCCTGAATTGTTTATAGGTACCTGATAAGTAACGTTTATATAATACCTGTTTAGTATTTTACTCCTAATTATTCCCAGGATAACAACAGCCTTGACTAGAATAGATAGAAAAAAAGATATTTCCCAATCATGACGAACTTTGTTTCTGTCTAAATACAAAATATTTGGATGACAAAACATATTTCTAATTAGAAAAAAAAGCTTTGGAGGAAAAAATGTAATTTTGTACTTTAAAGGAACTTTTTGCTTACCTCATATTTTAGAAGTCCTTTGTTTAATTTAGGTAACTCCAAGGAATTAACTACTATTGTATCTTTTGTGTGAATAAGTTTAAAGTGTTTTAATATAGTTGTAATTAATCATTAATTTATATAGATTTGTGAATTATTCCTGGATTTTTTAGGGACATAGTGTGAATTTCTATTTTTTGGGGTGAATTTCTATTTTTAAAAGGATCTTTATTTCTGAACAAATTTTATAGATTTTGCAATCATAAATTGTACAAGGTATAGAAACTTTTTTGACATTCCTTTAGGAACAAAACTTGTGAGAGAAAACTCTTAGTTTCCCATATGAAAGTTAAAGTATTATTTACATTAAGATATTTATTTTATCTGTTTCTAGACCATGAGTTGGCTGGTTCACTTCTGAGCAATGGTTAGCTTTAGCTCATAAGCTATAAGGAAATTTTATCTATGTTTTCATCTTTACATTGGCTTATTGGAAATTTAAATCAAAATCCATACTTTATATTGCAAGAGCTTCAAATCCATTTTTAAAAAATTTCTGTACTTATATCACAGATAGTGATACAAAGACTGATTTAGGACTTAGGAAAAGGCCTTATGCTCCTGTAAGTCCCAATAATTGAGCTGACCTTGAGGAAAAGATGAAGTCTAATACATAAGGATGAAATAAACAGTATTTTAGGTGAGCTAGGTGGTCATGAACAATTCTTGGATTTTGAAACACACCTTATTATATCTATTTTTGTCATAATATACTAGATACCAAGTATAGTACAGATTTTTTTCTTTCCTTTTTTGTGTGTTTAGCATAGATGATTTGGGGTCCTAACTGCTTATACACAAAGCATTAATCTTCTGATTATGTACATAATCAGATTATATGTACATAATCAGAAAATTAATCAGGTAACAACAATTAAGATAATTTCACAAAGAACAAGCCAAGTATCAGAGACTAAATAATTCAGTAAGCATAAAACAATGACTTAAGTAGAAGCAGCAGAAATAAAGATCAACACAGGACTCAAGGTGCATTTAAAAGAAAAATTGACAGGGGCACCTGGATGGCTCAGTTGGTCGGGCAGCTGCCTTCGGCTCAGGTCATGATCCTGGAGCCCCAGGATCGAGTCCCGCATGGGGCTTCCAGCTCCACGGGGAGTCTGCTTCTCCCTCTGACTTCTCCTCTCTCATGCTCTCTCGCGCTCTCTCTCTCTCAAATAAATAAATAAAAACTTTAAAAAAATAAAAAATAAATAAAAGAAGTATTGACAGAAGTTGGTGATTCATTCCCTGTGGGCTGTAAGTTTTAGTCTAAACACCTAGACAAATTGTTATTTTGACAGAAGCCAGAAGGTCAAAATGAAAATGCTTGGGCAAGGTAGCTGAAGGAATAAAAGATTTTAGTTGGGAGCCCAACAAGTGAGAAGAAAAATATATCTTTAAACATAAGAAGGGCTTCTATGTAAAAGAGAAATTATACTCATCCATAGCTCCACAGAGACAGAATCAGAATCAATCACTGGAAGTTTCAGATAACCTCTTAGGATAAAAAATAAAATTCTAACAAATGATGAAAGTTTGTCAAAAGATTGAAATTATAGATGTTCCCAAAGATAACAAATAGACTTTGTAAAATTGTTAAACAAGTGATGAGAGTTTTGTAAGACTGATTTTCTTATGATCTTAAATATTGCTTAGCCTTTTAAAGTTTTTACTTTGTGCTGATTATATGCTTAACAATTTCAAACCTTGTTTGTGTTTGTATAGGATATGGAAACTAAGTTAAAAGACAACTCAAAATAATGTGTTTTTCCTTAAATATGCCAATTTTCTCTTACATTTTTTTAAATCTCAAGATATCTTAGATATTGTCCTTTTAAAATTTCTTGTCCTTCAAAATGTTACATTTTTGGGCAGATTTTTAGAGATCTTCAGACTGAATACTTTGGAATTAAAATTTACAAAAATATGTTAATCCATTGGATTACTAAACAACCCTATCAACATTCATAATTCTGGGAAAACATGTTTTTCTTCCTCTTAGCTATTTCTTACTATGATTCTTTACATAAATAATTAGAGCACTTTGTAGGAGAGTGCGTGGGTGGCTCAGTTGGTTAAGTTTCTGACTTGGGCGCAAGTCATGATTTCAGGGTTTTGGGATAGAGGCCCACATCGGGCTCCCCACCCAACAGGAAGCCTGGATCTCCTCTCCCTCTTTTTCTGCCTGCACCTTCCTCTGCTTGTGTGTGCTCTCACTCTCTGTCAAATAAATAAATAAATAAAATCTTTAAAAATCTTTAAATAAAAATAATAAAATATTTTTTACTTGTTTATTTGATAGAGAGAAAGATCACAAGTACAGAGAGCAGCAGAGGGAGAGGGAGAAGCAGGTTTCTCACATGCAGGGAACCTGATGCAGGGATCAATACCAGGACCCTGGGATCATGACCTGAGCTGAAGGCAGCTGCTTAACTGACTGAGCTACCTACGTTCCCCATAAGTAAAAAAAAAAATCTTAAAAAAAAAATATTTGTAGGAAATTCAGCAAGTAGAAAAATATATGTAAAAGATAAAGTTACTTTTAATCATACCAACAGCCCTCCTTGAGAATATATTTTACTATATTTTTCTTTTTTCACTTGTATGGTCATAGTTATGTTTACATATGTGAATATGTATGTATAACAAAATTGGAGTTTTATTGTGTAGATAATTTTATAGAAATAATTTCAATTAATATTATACACTTGTGGTTCATAAACTAATAGTCTTTAAAGTTATGATTTATCACTATAGCTTCAATAGGCATCTTATTAATTTCTCTGCTTAATTTACATTTCTTTGAGTCTGTTCTTTCAGCATCTAGTAAAGGGAAATTGCGCCGTGTGATCTAAAACTCGATTTGACCAGAGATCATCAGCAAAACTGGAACAACCTATTTTTATATTGAAAATAGAAAAAACAAAAACAAACCAGAATAACAACAAAAATAAAATTATTTTTAGAGCAGAATGAAAATGAAATAGAAAATTATTCAGTTTTGTAAAAAAGAAGGGAGGCCAAAGAATAAGATGGAAAAGAGTCACAGTCATTGTGAAAAGACAGTGAGAAATTGCACAGTTTCCTGTGCAATTGGAATCCTGTGCAATTTCTAGATACATTCCCTAGCCTTTCTTGATACCTGGAAATATCTAAGACCCTTGTTAGGGTTGACAGATTTAGCCAAAAAAAATACAGGACACCTAAAAAAAAAATGCAAGACACCTTGTTGAAGTTGAAATTCAGATAAACTACAAATCAGATTTTAAGTATAAATAAAGACAATAGTGCAGTATTTGGGACATAGTTATGCTAGAATGTTATTTGTTGTTTATTTGAAATTTAAAATTACCAGATATCCTGCATTTTACCTGGTAACCCTATATATGGCATTCTTCCTAAAAGGCAATCCTCATTTTGGGTAGAAGTACTGCGGAAAGTTCTCTTACTTATAACCGAACAATCTACGGCAATAACAAAACTGAGAAATTTCATTTTCATTTTTTTGAGTTATCTTTAAAAACACACAGGGCGCCTGGGTGGCTCAGTCATTAAGCATCTGCCTTCAGCTTAGGTATTGATCCTGGGATCCTGGGATCAAGTCTCATGTCAGGTTCCTTGCTCGGCAGGTAGCCTGCTTCTCCCTCTACCATTTCCCACTGCTTGTGTTCCCTCTCTCACTGTGTCTGTCAAATAAATATGTAAAATCTTTTAGAAAAATAAAAAATAAACAAACACACACACAAAGAAGCAAATTTTTGATTCATCTCTATAGATTCTAGTTCCATGATCTCTTAGGCCACCTTCTGAAAAATGTAACTTTACAATATATGTTATACTTGCTATAACTTTATGGGAAGAAAAGTAAGCAGGATGTCAAAAACTTGAAAATAAGTGCTTTATTTGTTTTTAGAAATTATGTTTTTTTCTTTACTATTTTCTCCTCAGCACCTGCTTGACTTCTCACAGTTCCCAGTCTGTTTAAGAATGTGGGCATTTCTGACTAGGCAGGTGTTATTTCCTTTAATGTTGAACTAAAAACTAAAGATTTGGCTACTGTTCTCTATATTTCTTTCTTGTCATGTGTTGATATACCCTGACTCTTTTCTCTAACTTTTCATAGCCAAGAAATTGAGGTTTCAAAAATTTTAACATAAGTGCTTGGAATTCTGTATAAGTTCAGGGAAGAGCATGCCACCAGTTGTTTTCACTGGTAGATGACTAGTAGAATTGGGCCTTTGACCTTGCTTATGATAGATAGACCTATACTCTGTGTTTCTCTTAACTATATCAAAATAGGGACCTCTAAACAAAGGTTGTACATATGGCATCTACGCATATAGAAAGGTGCTATACTTGAGTGTTCTGAAATGTTCTTCAATAACATATCAGAGACAAATAGTGTATATGTAAAATATGGAATATAATCTGTCTAGTGCTTAACTATAATATTAACTCTTGGGAAGGTCTATTTCAAGCAGCACAGAACATATAATTCCTCTTAACTTGTCAATGCTTGGGTGTCAAGATTATTTCATTTACTCCACTGCAGTGCCTGTTGTGTCTAAATACATCTAGAAATGGAGAAGAAGAAAAAAATTCTCTCTCGGTTTATCAGCTTTTTCCTAAATGTCCTTTCATGTGACATAAAGTGATATAGTTACAAAGAAATTAGAGTTTATTAAGATAGTATCTCTTGGGGTGCCTGGGTGGCTCAGCGGGTTGAGGCCTCTGCCTTCAGCTCCAGTGGTGGTCTCAGGATCCTGGGATCGAGCCCTGTGTAGGGCTTTCTGCTCAGCAGGCAGCCTGTTTTCCCTTCTCTCTCTGCCTGCCTGTCTGTCTACTTGTGATTTCTCTCTCTCTGTCAAATAAATAAATATAATCTTTAAAAAAGATAGTATTTCTTAATTTGATTTACCTTGAGGATAAAAAGTAAAAGTCCTCTTTTATTCCCAGTGCACAAATGTATAATGCTCATGTAAATATACATATGTATGTACATTTATATATTTATCCAAAAAATGCATTTGATTACTGTTATACTTAAAGAAAGACGGTGAGTTCGTTCCATCCATTCTCGCTCATATTCAGATATTTAGCAATTTATATCTTCTACCAACAGCCCACTAGATTTCAGGGATCCAACTTTTATCTTAGGCTACTAACAAAAGGAATGTTTATGTACCAAAGGTAGGCTAGGGTTATATTATTTTCCTGTAGATTTTGTAATAAATTACCACAAATTCTATGGCTCAAGCAACAGAAATATACTCTCTCACAGTTATGTATGTTGGAAGTGCAAAATCAAGGACCACACTCAAATGGACAACACTCCATCTGAAGGCTCTGTAAGAGAATCTGTTCCTAGCTTTTTTTTTTCCCCAAATACTTTTATTTTATTTTTTCAGGGTTACAAGATTAATTGATCATGCACCACACCAGGTGCTCCGTGCAATACATGCCCTCCTCAAAACCCACCACCAGGCTCACCTAACCCCCCACTTCCACCCCTCCAAAACTCTCTGTTGCTCAGAGTCCACAGTCTCTCATGGTTCATCACCTACTCTGATTTCCCCTCAGTCACCCCTCCTTTCCTTCTCACAATGCCCCCCATGTTTTTCATTATGCTCCACACGTAAGTGAGACCATAAGATAATTGACTCTCTCCACTTGACTTATTTCACTCCGCATAATCTCTTCCATTCCTGTCTATGTTGATACAAAAGTTGGATATTCATCCTTTCTGAGGGAGGCATAATATTCCATTGTATATATGCACCATATCTTCTTTATCCATTCATCTGTTGAGGGGCATCTTGGTTCTTTCCACAGTTTGGTGATTGTGGTCATTGTTGCTGTTGTTCCTAGCTTCTTTCAACCTCTGGGGGCAGCATTCCTGGGCTTGTGGCCACATCACTCTAATTCCTCCCTGTATCTTCATATTGTCATCTCCTCTGTGTGTCTGTCTATTCTTCCTCTGCCTTAATCTTAGGAGGATACTTATGATGTCATAGGGCCCACTGAGATAATCTAGAATCATCTCCTCATCTAAAGATCCTCAACTTAATCACATTGGCAAACACCCTTTTTTCAATTATGGTAACATAGGAACAAAGTATGCAAATATGAACATATCATTGATCAGCCTATTGCATGGGTTTAGTTAAATCTAAATTATAAACATTATACAGACATTAGAAACAGGAATCACTCTAACAAAGCAATAAATGCTGCATGATTTTTTGGATCTTATCAAAGAGTTCTCAGGAGGCCACCTAGAAAGAAAACTTGCATACCTTGACACAAACAAGCCCATTCAAGTGAGGGATTGAATGATTTATGGGTTCTTATTGAGGTCTTATCCAGGAGTTGGATAAAGGTAATTGATAAAATCCACAAGAGTAGATCTTAATCTATGAATACTGACTACCTGAAGTACATTTGGGAAACTAACCCTTATTCTCCATCAATTTCTTTCTCATCCAGTTTCCACTTTTCACTTTGTGATAATTTGTTTGAATATCTCTAACTTGTTTTGAGAGTTAGGTTTTAGGTAAAATTTGCTTCCACTAATCACTTGCTCCTCAAATTTTTATACGCCTGACTCCTATGTAAAGTAACTTTGAGAGAACTCTGGTTAACATGTAATATTTTATAGAAATTATTAAATATATTAAGCCCAGTATATAGACAAACCTCACAAAATAACTATCCAGATTAAATTGATTGTTAATAAAATATTTTATTCCTAAACAAAGAAAAATATAAATATTCTGTGTAATGATGAATACATTTACTCTATGATGATAATGCTTCCAAGAAGACTGTAATATTTCTTAGCTTACATTTTGACAAATAGTTTTGACAAATGTTATTGGGAATATAACTGCAATTACCTGTAAACATTGAAGATTTTGCAATAATCCAGATTCACTGTTTAGAATTTAAAGCATTAATAGAGATTTAGAAAATATAAAGAATATGGACTATGTACTCAGAAAAACTATGGAACTCCTCTCATGACTAAAACCTTTATATGAATTCAGTTCAATTTCTCCTAAATAATTTTATTGACAACTCCAGTTAAATTTATTATGTTTAGACATTAATATAATATAGGAAAAAAAAGACAAATTATGTCATACTTTGTGTCAACGATCTTTATTCATTATGGGCAAAAACCTTTCATTTATATTGAAAATAGGTTATATTTACTATCTTTGTTGTTTTTTTTAAAGATTTTACTAATTTATTTGACAGAGAGAGAGATCACAAGTAGGCAGAGAGGTAGGCAAATAGAGAGGGAAGCAGGATCCCCACTGAGCAGGGAGCCCGATGAGATGCTTCATCCCAGTACCCCGAGATCATGACCTTAGCCGAACGAAAAGGCTTTAACCCACTGAGCCACCCAGGTGCCCCTATTTACAATCTTTGAACATGACAGTTCTTTTTTTAATTTTTTTTAAGATTTTATTTATTCATTTAACAGAGAGAGAACACAAGCAGGCAGAGAGGCAGGCAGAAGCAGAGAGAGGAGCAGGCTCCCTGCGGAGCAAGGAGCCCGATGCGGGACTCGATCTCAAGACACCGGGATCATGACCTGAGCCAAAGGCAGTTGCCCAACCAACTGAGCCACCCAGGCGTCCCAGTTTTTTTTTTTTTTTTCTGTTCTATATGTTATCCACATAGACATTACTCATTTAACATGACTTTATTTAACAAGAGTATCTTTCCAATGTAATCAGACATGTTTGATATGCATCTTGTCTGTTTAAAATAATTTTACAACCCATACAGAGTTGTGACTAAGACACAAATTAACAGAGAAAAAATTATGATGTCTTTATCATGTCTTTAAGAGAGAGTTTGAAAATACCCCAAATCCATTATTCTAAGAAATTTTATATAGAAACTTTTTTAATTGTGGAAATTCTACTCTCATGATTTGTATGTGGGAGAAATGCAACTTGATTTTGCTTAAGAAAAGGAGGAGAACTCATAAATATACAAGGGTAACTTGAAAAGCCTACAGGATAACCTGTTTATAGATAGATTCCTGTGATACTACCTCTGCTGGGCTATCCCTGCCAGCCAAAACACACATGCTGCCTTTGCTCCTCTGCTTTTCCTTCTTTTGTCAGACCCTGTTTGGCATGGTATACATCCCTACCATTAGCAGTAATGTTTCTATTTTTCTTATTAATCCAATTTTCTTATTTCAAGTACGCATTGGCCAAGAACAGGTTTCATCTTCTAGTATAGATACTCAATGGGGAGAAATACCTCTATTACCAGATTGTAATCATCAGGGAAGATCCTGGCTACTCTTGTTTGAACTTTTTACTCTTGAACATATCCAGTGTGGTCATGTGGGTAAGTTCTCATCACTTAAAGATGGTGACTCTACCATGATCTCATGGGTCATGTGAGAGAGGGGTTCTTCTGAAAAGAAAGATGTTGGACAGACACACCATCCTGTTGGCCGAGACTACTTCTGCTAGTCTTTAATATCTCTGCTTACTGTTCATCTCTTTTCATTCCTCCTAAGGAATTTTGTCGCTGAATGAGAAAGGCTGCCTCAGGACGAAAGTGCATAATAACTCTATTTCACATACATTATTCAAATAAACCCTAGTATATTATTCTCCCTATTAAATATTTTCACTCATTTATTTGTTTTCTTCTGCTATGCTAATTGCAATAGTCTCTGAACTGGGATTGCCCTTTTGATTGAAGTTTTCCCCTATACAGATGCCAGTATTATCTCATATATTAAATGTGGGTATTGCAAGTTGTTACTCTCAAACTTTCTGTAGTTCACCATACCCTAGTAAATATTGAGAAATTTTTAGTTACCACTAATGGATAGAATTCTTTGTAAAAATAAATAAAAGTCTAATAAATAAGTCTAGTAAACAGTAAGTTCAGAAATTATGATTTAAAAGGTTGGAAAATGATAGTTTGTATGTGTGATACTCTTTATCAGTAATTTTTTGAGGCATTTATCAATTATAATGTGAATTATAATTAATTTATGTGTATGCCATTTGTCTTACCGTACAGTAAGAACATCAAGAGCAGAATCAATATAGACATTGGAACATCTCAAAGTTTAACATCAGGAATTTAACTAAATAATTTTCTAACATATAGTGATAAAAGGGAAGAAAAAATAAAGATGAGAAGATAAATGACAGAAAAAAAGGAGAAAAACAAGAGAAAGAAAGAAAGACGGGGAAAAAAGGTAGGGGAAAATTTTAAAGCATATGGAAGAGAATAACTGAAAGAAGGGTTATCATTTTTGGTACTACTTGTCTGTAACAATTTTTTTTCTCTCCAAATATGTTTATTTTAATATTTCAGTGTTACAAGATTGATTGTTCATGCACCACACCCAGTGCTCCATGCAATACATGCCTTTCTCAATACCCACCACCAGGAACGCCCACCCACCACCCCCTTTCCTCCAAAACCCTCATTTTGTTGCTCAGAGTCCACAGTCTCTCCTGGTTCATCACGCTCTCCGATTTCCCCCCATTCATCCTTCCCTTCCTTCTCACAATGCCTTCCATGATTTTCTTTTTACTCCCATTGTAAGTGAGACCATAAGATAATTGACTCTCTCCGCTTGACTTATTTCACTCCGCATAATCTCTTCTAGTCCTGTCCATGTAGATAACAAAAGTTGGATATTCATCCTTTCTGAGGGAGGCAAAATATTCCAATATTCCATTGTAGAGATGTACCACATCTTCCTTATCCATTCATCTGTTGAAGGGCATTTTGGTTCTTTCCACAGTTTGCCTATTGTGGCCATTGCAGCATTGGGGTACATGTGGCCCTTCTTTGGACTGCATCTGCTTCTTTGGGGTAAACACCAAGTAGTGCAATTGCAGGGTCATAGGGTAGCTCTTTTTTTTTTTTTTAAAGATTTAATTTATCCATTTGACAGAGACAGAGATCACAAGGAGGCAGAGAGGCAGTAAGAGAGAGAGGAGGAAGCAGGCTCCATGCTGAGCAGAGAGCCCAAGGCGGGGCTTGATTCCAGGACCCTGAGATCATGACCTGAGCCGAAGGCAGAGGCTTTAACCCACGGAGTCACC
>CM052813.1:30623235-30655772 GCA_028533885.1 Nasua narica | reverse complement strand
GTTAACTGTCTGTTTGATTTTGACCATTCTAACTGGTGTAAGGTGGTATCTCAGTGTGGTTTTGATTTGAATCTCTCTGATGGCTAAAGATGATGAACATTTTTTTCATGTGTCTGTTAGCCATTTGTATGTCTTCTTTGGAGAAGTGTCTGTTCGTGTCTCCTGCCCATTTTTTGATGTGATTATCTGTTTTGTGAGTGTTGAGTTTGAGGAGTTCTTTATAGATCTTTGATATCAGACCTTAGTCTGTAGTGTCATTTGCAAATATCTTCTCCCATTCTGTGGGTTGCCTGTTTGTTTTGTGGACTATTTCCTTTGATGTGCAGAAGGTTTTTATCTTGATGAAGTCCCAAAAGTTCATTTTTGCTTTAGTTTCCTTTGCCTTTGGAGACATGTCCTGAAAGAAGTTGCTGTGGCTAATGTCATAGAGGTTACTGCCTATGTTCTTCTTGAGGGTTTTGATAGATTCCTGCCTCACATTGAGGTCTTTTATCCATTTTGAGTTTATCTTCATGTATGATGTAAGAGAATGGTCAAGTTTCATTCTTCTAAATATAGCTGTCCAATTTTCCCAGCACCATTTATTGAAGAGACTGTCCTTTTTCCACTGGATATTTTTGCCTATTTTGTCAAAGATGATTTGACCATAGACTTGCAGGGTCCATCTCTGGGCTCTCTATTCTGTTCCACTGGTCTATATGTCTATTTTTGTGCTGGTACCATGCTGTCTTAGTGATCACAGCTTGTAGTAAAGTTTGAAATCAGGCAATGTGATGCCCCCAGCTTTGTTTTTCTTTTTCAACATTTCCTTAGCAATTCAGGGTCTTTTCTGGTTCCATATAAATTTTAGGATTGTTTGTTCCAGCTCTTTGAAAAAAACTAGTGAAATATTGATTGGGATGGCATTGAAAGTATAGATTGCTCTAGGCAGTAGAGACATTTTAACAATGTTTATTCTTCCGATCCATGAGCATGGAATACTTTTCCACCTTCTTGTGTCTTCTTCCATTTCTTTCATGAGTGTTCTATAGTTCCTCGAGTACCGATCCTTTACCTCTTTGGTTAGGTTTATTCCCAGGTATTTTATGGTTCTTGGTGCTATAGTAAACGGAATCAATTCTCTAATTTCCCTTTCCACGTTTTCATTGTTAGTGTATAGGAAAGCAATTGATTTTTGTGCATTGATTTTGTATCCTGACACATTACTGAATTGCTGTAAGAGTTCTAGTAGTTTGGGGGTGGAGTCTTTTGGGTTTTCCATGTAAAGTATCATGTCATCTGTGAAGAGAGAGAGTTTTACTTCTTCATTTCCAATTTGAATGCCTTTTATTTCTTTTTGTTGTCTGATTGCTGTTGCTAGGACTTCTAGTACTATGTTGAACAAGAGTGGTGAGAGTGGGCATCCTTGACGTCTTCCTCATCTCAAAGGGAAGGCTGTCAGCTTTTCCCCATTGAGAATGATATTTACTGTGGGCTTTTCATAGATAGACTTTATGATGTTGAGGAATGTTCCTTCTATCCCTATACTTTGAAGAGTTTTAATTTGGTCAGCTATGTCTTCTAGTCTTCTGTCCTTCTCTACCCCCTCTGGGATGCCAATGATTCTGAGGTTGCAACTTTTCATGGCGTCATTTATTTCCCTAAGTCTGTTCTCATGATTCCTGAGCAGTTTGTTCCAGCTCTCCTCCTGACCTTTCATCTCAACCATTTTATCCTCTAGATCACTAATTCTATTCTCTGTCTCCATAACTCTAGCTATTAGACTATTTAGATTAGATTGGATCTCAGTAATAGCACTTCTTACATCTGCTATACTGGATCTCATTTCTGCCCTTAGAGATTCTATAATGAATTTCTCCATCCTAGCCATTGCCTGGATAATTGTCACCCTGAATTCCCTTTCTGACATACTGTTTCTGTCCATGTCCAATAGTTCTGAGGGAGAGGGTGTAGTCTCTGGGTTTGTCTTTTGTTGGGTGTTCCTCCTCCTAGTCATTTTGATGAAAAGTGGATGAGAGGATGTATAGCTGGATATATCGCCCCGATTCAGGCAGGGTGCACCCTGGAGGGTTTTGGAGCAATTGGGATTTACCACGAAATTAAAGAATAAGGATAAAAAAAGATAGAGAGAATGAGAAAAAGAGAAATTCCCAGCCAGAATGGGCCCCAAAACTAAGGTTTATATGGTAGGTAAACAAGCACGAACAAACATATAGACCAACATGAATAAATGACAAGAAGTAAAAGAACCTAGCAGAATGAACCCCAAGAATAAGATTTATGTAATACCAGAACAAAAGCAGATACATAGAAACACTGACAGAGGGATAAGATGGGAGGGTGGTTATAACTCCTTGCAGGCGAGGAAGGTTATTTCAGGTCCTCCTGGGTTTATAGTTGTATTAAACCTCTCGTTGTAATGTTAAGTAGTTAAAAAAAGAAAGAAAGAAATGTGAAGGCAAGTGAATACTAAAATAAAAAGAGAAAGAGAGAGAGAATAAGAAAGAGAAAAAAAAAATACTTGTATCTATGAAATATACAGGTTTGAGGGTATTACCAGGAGCTTAATATATTGATTACCCCTGGCATTGGGGGTTTAAAATTTTATGGGGACCCCGTGGTTGTAGTCCTTTTGTTTTTTGGCTGGTCTTCTGGGGGAGGGGTCTGCCACATTGTTTTCCAGTTAGTCTTGCTTGGGTTGAGTCACCCTGCCCCCCAGTCAAGGGGCTGAGCTCTGTGGAAACCAGTTTCTCAGTCTTTCTCTCTCTGAAGGTTTTTGGCCTTTTGTAGCTTTTTCACCTTTTCAGAGAGTCCAAGCAATGAATCTGCCCAGAGCACTCAGATCTCCGAGTTGCAGGAAGCCTCTGCTCCCCTCTGTGTTGTTCAAAACACACACTCCCCTCCGCAAATTTCTGCTCACAGAGCAGCCTGTCCTAGGTGGCGCGCGACCGTAGCAGCCTTTCGGTGGCTCTGCAAGTGCGGACCCGGGAGGCCTGTGGACGACCCCGAAAGTCGGACCCCAGCCACCTTTCTGCAACTCCGCGAGAGGGGCCCTGGAGGTTAGGCCACTTGCCTGCATTCTCTCCGAGGCCAGCGAGGATCTCTCAGACTCTGCTGCGGGCTGCGAATGTCGCGGTCACGGGCTCACACAGAGAAAAGCTGTGGCATGTGGACCACTGCAGACTCCCTAAAGGCACTTGCAGGTGCATGCCCAGGCCACAGATTGTTGCAGAGAGGGGAAAGCTGCAAGTTCACGAACTGTGGACTGGATCCCCCCACTAGTCTCACTTTGGAACACTCCTTCCTGGGAGAGTGGGTCCAAGCCGGTGCCCATGACCACCCCCTTCCACTAGTTACTTCTCAGAACTTTTTGCCCTTTTTAAGTGTTTTTAACGGACTCTAAGTTAATGCTGGTTCCCCACCACTGGGCACTTTCCTTTGGGGTATTACTGTTCTTGGTTAGCTTCTGGTGGCTCCCTCCCCCTTTTGTTTATCCTCCGATATCAGTTTGAGTATTCCCACTTTGCTTTTACCTCTCCACTGCTGTCTTCTGCTCTGAGAGATTCCGGAGTGAGAAATCTTGCTCCTCAGGGTGATTTCATGGATGTTCAGCATGTTCTGTTATATTTCCAGCTCACTTTTGGGGACAGGTTGCTGCAGGATCTCCTACTTCTCTGCCATCTTGTCCCCCTCCCCCTAAATTTGTCTGTAAGAATTTTGAAAGAGGCAACATGTTAAGATGTGAGGTAAAAATGACGAGCAGTATTAAAGGAGTGAGTTTGCTAAAAGTTATCTGTAAGTATTAGGATAAAACTTTGATATTATTTATGTCATCAACCACTCAGATATTTTAATCTAACTACTCACAAAATTAGAGGCACCAGGTTGAAAAGGAAGATGGCAGAATGCAGAATGGTAAGGAACCTGAGTTTCATCTAGTCCCTTGATTTCAGCTAGATATCTATCTTATTCTGAACACATATGAATTCAACTGAAATCTAAGAAATAATTGCTGCAATTTATTAATCTTTTTTATTAAGATTATTTATTTATTTATTTGAGATAGAGACAGTGAGAGAGAGGATGAGAGGGGAGAAGGTCAGAGGGAGAAGCAGACTCCCCATGGAGTTGGGAACCCAATGTGGGACTCAATCCCAGTACCCTGGGATCACGACCTGAGCCGAAGTCAGTTGCTTAACCAACTAAGCCACCCAGGCGCCCTAATTGCTGCAATTTTACTAATAAAAAAGCAACTGCTTTTTGCAAGCAGTGGGAAAAACCTTCAGGGAACAAAAGCCACATAGAGCAAACCAAAGAAGCTTACACTGAGCCCCGTCTCCCGGCAAGGAGTGATGCAACTCCACCCACACAAAGATGCCTGAGAATCAGTGCAACAAGCTCCTCCTCCAGAAGACCAGCAGGAACATCACTCAAATACCAAGTTTATGGATGACTCAGAGTTAAAAAACTTCTGCACTAGGGTAAGAGAGTATATAGAGTTTGAGGGGTTTTTTTTTATGATTCTTTAGTCTTTCAGTTTAAAATTTTTCTTTTTTCTTTTCAACTAGTTTCTTATTTTATCAACACTTTGTTTTTGAGCATTGTTTTAATTTTCATTTTTACACTTACATTTTAGGGATATATTCTTCATTTTGGTTTTCTTTCACAGTATTCATTTTATTGTTGTTGTTGTTGTTGTATATATGTTTTTCTTTCTTTACAATTTTAGGATTTACTTTCTTCTAACAAATAGACCAAAATACATCCAGGACCAAGTGGATCATCCTGTTTTGTCCACCTATGAAATTATATTCTCTCTTTAACTCTTATTCTTTTTTTTCTTTTTCTTCTTTCTTTATGTCTTAATTTCTTTTTCTTTCTTTCTTTCTTTCTTTCTTTCTTTCTTTCTTTCTTTCCTCTTTGGATTTGTCTAGTGTGTATTTCACTGGGTCATGGTTGATATTTTTTATTTAGTTCTCTCATTCATCTATTCTTCTCTGGACAAAATTACAAGAGGGAGCAATTCAGAGCAAGAGAAAGAACCACAGGTAATATTCTCTGGCAAAGATCCAATTGATATGAATATAAGTAAAATGTCAGAACTAGCATTCAGAATAACTATTATAAAGCTAGTATCTGGGCTTGAAAAAGGCATAAAAGACACTACAGGATCTCCTAGTGCAGAAATAAAATCTAATCAAGCCAAAATTAAAAATGTTTTAACATTTTTAATTTAAGGTGCAGCTTAAAATAGATTCTCTAACATCTAGGGTAAATGAGGCAGAAGATTCAGTGACATACAAGAAAAGATGATGGAAAGGAAGGAAGCTGAGGAAAAGAGAGAAATACAGCTAATGGACCATGAGGGAGGTTTCTAGAAATCAGTGATATCATAAAGTGAAATAATATTAGAATTATTGGGGTCCCCAGATGAAGAAAAAAGAGATAGAGAGAAGGTATATTTGAGCAAATCATAGCTGAGAACTTCCTCAATCTGGGAAAGAAAACAGGCATTCAATTCCAGAAGGCACAGAGAATCCCCTTCAAAATCGATAAAAATAGATCAACACCTGGACATATAGTAGTAAAGCTTGCAAATTTCATAGATAAAGATAAAATCCTGAAAGCAGCTCAAGAAAAGAGATCATAAGTGTATAAGAGTAGGAACATTAGAATGGCAGTAGACCTCTCCACAGAGTCCTGGCAGGCCAGAAAATGGTGGCATAAATTCAGAATACTAAGTGAGAAAAGCATGCAACCAAGAATACTTTATCCAGCAAGGCTGCCATTGAGAATGGGAAAAAAATAAAGAGCTTCCAGGATAAAACAGAAACTAATAGAATTTGTGATCACTAAATCAGCCCTTCAAGAAAGACTAAAGGGGATCCTATAAGTGAAGACAGAGCCCAAAAGTAATAGACCAGAAAGAAACAGAGACAATATACAGAAATAAGGACTTTACAAGTAATACAATGACATTAAATTCATATCTTTCAATAGTTACTCTGAATGTAAATGGACGAAATGCTCCAATCAAAAGACACGAGGTATCAAATTGGATAAAAAAGAAAGATTCATCCATATGCTGTCTATAAGAGACACATTTAGACCTAAAGGTATCTCCAGATTGAAAGTAAGGGAGTGAAGAACCATTTGTCATCCTAATGGACATCAAAAGAAAACTGGGGTAGTCATTCTTATATCAGACAAATTATATTTTAAGCCAAAGATTTAAAGGGATGAAGTAGTAGTCAGGGATGAAGAAGGACATTATATATACTTAAAGGGTCTATCCAGCAGAAAGATCTAACGTTTATAAATAATTATGCTCCTAATTTAGGAGCAGCCAATTACATCCACCAGTTAATAAAAACTCATTGATAATATTACAATAATAGTAGAGGACTTTAACACCAACTCACAGCAATTGATACATTCTCTAAGCAGAATATCAACAAAGGAACAAGGGCTTTGAATGACATACTGGACCAGATGATCTTCACAGGTATATACAGAGCATTCCAACCTAAGGCAGAATACAAAATATATAATACCTGCTCTTGTACACTTCTCCAAGTGTACATGGAACTTTCTCCAGGATAGATCACATACTGATTCACAAATCATGTCTCAACCACTACCAAAAGATTGAGATTATTCCTTGCATATTTTCAGATCACAGTGCTTTGAAATGTGAACTCAATCACAAGGAGAAATTTCAAAGAACTCAATATTTGGAAGTTAAAGAGCATCCTACTAAGAATGAATGGGTCAACCAGGAAATTAAAGAAGAATTTTAAAAATTCATGAAAAGAAATGAAAATGAAAACACCACTCTTCAAAACTTTTGGGATGCAGCAAAGGCAGTCCTAAGAAAGAAGCACATAGCAATTCAATCCTTTCTCAAGAATTTAGAAAAATCTCAAATACACAAGCTAAGTTTGCACCTAAAAGAGCTGGAGAAAGAACAGCAAGTGAAGCCTAAACCGAGAAGGAAAAGAGAAACAATAAAGATTAGAGATGAAATCAATGAAATAGAAGCCAAAAGAAGAGTAGAACAGATCAATAAAACTAGAAGCTAGTTCTTTGAAAGAATTAATAAGATCAATAAATCAATAAACCTATCAAAAAGAAAAGAAAAAGGGCCCACATTAATAAAATCATGAATGAAAGAAGAGAGATTATGACCAACACCAAAGAAATACAAACAATTTTAAGAACATATTATGAGCAACTATATCCCCGCAAATTAGATAATCTTAGAAATGGATGCACTTCTAGAAATTTATAAACTACTGAAACTGGATAGTAAGAAATAGAAAATCTGAACAGACCCATAACCACCTAGGAAATTGAAGCAGTAATCAAAAATCTGCTAACAAACAAGAGCCCAATGCTGGATGGCTTTCCAGAGGAATTCTACAAAACATTTAAAGAAGAACTAATAACTATTCTTCTGAAGCTGTTTCAAAAAAATAGAAATAGAAGAAAATTTCTAAACTCATTCTATGAGGCCAACATCACCTTGATTCCAAAACCAAAGACACCACCAAAAAGTTAATTACAGACCAATATCCCTGATGACCATGGATGCTAAAATTCTCACCAAGTTACCAGTTAATAGGATCCAATAGCACATTAAAAAGATTATTCACCATGAACAAGTGGGATTTATTTCTCTAAAAGTGGGCTGTAAGGGTGGTTCAACTTTCATGAATCAATCAGTGCGATACATCACATTAAAAAAAGAAAAGACAAGAACCATATCATCCTCTCATTTGATGCAGGAAAAAAATTGACAGAATACAGCATCATTTCTTGATTAACACAGTGTAGGGATAAAGGAAATATACTTTAATATCATAAAAGTCATCTATGAAAAACTCAGAACAAATGTCATGGTCAATGGCTAAAACCTGAGAACGTTTCCCCTAAAGTTAGGAACATAACAGGGGTGCCCTCTCTCACCACTTTTGTTCCACATAGTACTAGAAGTCCTAGCTTCAGCAATCAGACAACAAAAAGAAATAAAAACATTCAAATTGGCAAAGAAGTTAAACTCTCACTCTGAAATGATAAACTCTCATATGATATTTATGTGAAAAACTCAAAGGACACCACCCCAAAATTGCTAGAACTCATACAGGACTTCAGCAAAGTAGCAAGATATAAAATCAATGCACAGAAACCAGCTGCAATTCTGTACACTAACAATGAGACAGAAGAAAGAAAAATTAGTCAGTCACACTTACAATTGCACCCAAAACCATAAAATACCAGCAATAAACCTAGCCAAAGAAGTAAAGGATCTGTACTCTAGAAACTACAGAATTTATGAAAGAAACTGAGAAAGACACAAAGAAATGGAAAAACATCCCATGCTCATGGATTGGAGGAATAAATATTGTTAAAATGCTTATGCTATCCAGAGCAATCTACACATTAAATCCAATCTGTATCAAAATATCATCAACTTTTTTCACAGAACTGGCTCAAATAATCCAAAAATTTGTATGGAATCTGAAAATATCCCAAATAGCCAGAGGAATGTTGAAAAAGAAAACCAATGCTGGTGGCATCAAAATGCCAGACTTCAAGCTATATTATAAAACTGTAATCATTAAGATAGTATGGTACTGGCACAAAAAACAAACACATATGTCAATGGAACAGAACAGATAACCCAGAAATGGACCCTAACTCTGTGGTCAACTAATCTTCCATAAAGCAGGAAAGAATATCCATCGGAAAAAGGACAGTCTCTTCAACCAATGGTGTTGGGAAAATTGGACAGCCACATGTAGAGGAATGAAACTGGATCTTTTTTTTGCACTATACACACATAAATTCAAAATGGATGAAAGTCCTAAATGTGAGACAAGAATCCATCAAAATACTAGTTGAGAACAGGCAGCAACTTCTTTAACCTCAGATGCAGGAACTTCTTGCTAGATTTGTCTCCAAAGGCAAGAGAAACAAAAACAAAACTGAACTATTGGGACTTTATTAAGATAAAAAAGACTCTTTTCTTCTGCACAGCAAAGAAAAGAGTCAACAAAACTAAAAGGCAACCTATGGAATGGGAGAAGATATTTGCAATGACATATAAGATAAAGGGCTAGTATCTAAGATCCAAAAGAACTTGTCAGCTTCAAAACACACACACACACACACACACACACACACACACACACACACACAAACAACAACAAATAATCCAGTCAAAAATGGGGAGAAGACATAAACAGACATTTCTCCAAAGGAGACATATGAATGGCCAACAGATACATGAAAAAATGCTAAACATCACTTGTCATCAGGGAAATACAAATCAAAACCACAAAGAGTTACCACCTCACATCAGACAGAATGACTTAAATTAACAAGTCAGAAAACAACAAATATTGGTGAGGTTGTGGAGAAAGGGGAAGCCTCTTATAGTCTTGGTGGGAATACGAGTTGGTGCAGCCACTTTGGAAAACAATGTGGAAGTTCCTCAAGAAGTTAAAAATAGAGCTACCCTATGACCAGCAATTGCACTAGTAGGTATTTAAATTAAAAAAAAAAAAATAGAAGCACCATTTTTAATTTTTTTCATTTTCTGGGTAAATATCTAGCAGTTAGTATAGAAAGCAGAGACAAGAAGTATCTTTTACCTTTTTCTTCCTCCTTTTAGAGGTGGAAGGGAAGCCCATTGTTATTAAATTTAATAATCAGAATTTAGCCTCAGTCTCCCTTTCCCTCTGCCTGCCACTATGCCTACTTGTTCTTGTTCTCTCTGTCAAGTAAATAAATTATATATATATTTTAAAGGGCAACTGGGTGGCTCAGTTGGTTGGGGCAGCTGCCTTCAGCTCGAGTCATGATCCCAGGGTCATGGGATCTAGGCCTGCATTGGGCTCCCTGCTTGGTGGAAACCCTGCTTCCCCCTCTTTCTCTGCCTGTCACTTTGCCTACTTGTTCTCTCTCTCTCTTTCTCTCTCTCTCTCTCACTCTGTCAAGTAAATAAATAAAATCTTTAAAAAAAAGGTTAGCCTCAGTATTTTAGGATTTCTTATATGATGATAGTACAGATGTCTACAATTTTATAAGAGGATTTTCCCATTTGTACTTTGTGAATGAGTGTGACATTTTTTAAAGATTTCATGGTCCAATGCAAGTTATTAGACACAACTAACAAAACTAATTGAAATATAAAATATATGTACATAGATATTTATCAGACAATCTGTAAATCATCCAAAGGTTTTCTTGATTCTTGTCTTCCATGTGGGTTGAGGCATTACTGGAAGATGTAAAAGACACATGTGACTATCTCATTTCTCTAAAAATGTGTATCTAGAAATGACTTGACAAATAATGGAGCTATACATAAACAAAAGCAATTGTAGTAGGCAAATTGAAAGAATAATTTGAGATATATTATGGCTAGAAAAAGTTGTCCTGGGTAAAGGGGGAATCCATCAAAAAGTAAGATATAAGTCTGGTTTTAAAACATATAGAGCTTGGATAGTTAACATAAATTTTTTGATGAAATTTCATGATTGTAGGGGAATTGCAGCAACAACAGCAACAACAAAAACATAAGCTGGAATGAGAAGATTGTGCATGTACAATTATTAGAAAATTGTCCTGAGTAGAGTTTATAGGTCAAAGAGAAATAACCAAACACAGAACAAAATTAAATAAGTCAAGCAGAGAAAGTCAATTATCATATGGTTTTACTTACGTGAGGAGCATAAGGAAAAGCATGGAGGACATTGGGAGAAGGAAAGGAAGGGTTAATTAGGGAAAATTGGGGGAGGGAGATGAAACATGAGAGACTGTGGACTCTGAGCAACAAACTGAGGGTTTTAGAGGGGAGGGGGGTGGGGGGTGGGTAAGCCTGGTGGTGAGTATTGAGAAGGGCATGTATTGCATGGGGCACTGGGTGTGGTTCATGAACAATGAATCTTGGAACACTGAAAAAAATAAAATAAAATTTTAAAAAATTAAATAACTAAATACAAAGATTAATAAAAACTTTAAATGCAGATAATAAGAATTATCCTTCAAAGACTTACTAAGGCAAGTCATAATATCATATAATTGAGTTTTTTTAAGATTTTATTTATTTATTTGACAGAGAGAGAGACAGCAAGATAGGGAATAGAAACAGGAGGAGTGGGAGAGGGAGAAGCTTCCACAGAGCAGGGATCCCAATGCGAGTCTCGACCCTAGGACCATGGGATCATGACCTGAGCTAAAGGCAGACGCTCAATGACTGAGTCACTCAGGTGCCCCACATAATTGAATTTAAACAAAATAAACATTTAGGATTTGTACACCAGTTTGCATGTATTGTGTGTGTGTTTATGTCTGTGAGTGGTAACAGTGTAGTTAGTGTATCTATTTTATGTTTGTCTTTTTTAATCACCTGCCAAGAAACCAAGATGATTATTGCTTAATAACCAAATTTGGGGGCTTATTTTGTTTTTATCTGTTTAGTTTTGTTTTTGCTTCATGTTAAACCATTGTTTGCAACATCCTTCCTTAACTGACTTCTAATTTAAAAATAACAGTAGGTTCCACCAAGATGGCAGAGGAATGGGGGATGCTTTTTCAACCAGTCCCCTGAATTTAGCTAGAAATCTACCAAGCCACTCTGAACACCCATGAAATCAGCCTGAGGTATAAGATTATATACATCTGGATCTCTACTGGTGAGAGGATCATCAATCGAGAGGTACAAGGAGAGAGTTGGGAGTGCATGGACAAATATTGGAGAATAAACAGAAGGGGAAGGGGGCTACCAGACAGTCACTGGAAAGTAATACTCCAAGATGAAAGCACCCTGTGCTTGGGGACCAGCAATAACTTGGAGAGTGGTGGCAGCGGGATGGGAAGGGACTGATAACAATGCTCAAACAGAACAAAGGGGCTTAAGGAAAAAATGCTGGGACCAGGTAGCTGCAGGCATAGCCCTCAGCCCATGGTCCTGGGGCTGCCCACAGTCGTCACCCACCTGTGCCTGAGAGGACCCAGCAGGGACTTGAGTCAGTGGTCCCTGGGGCTGCAGCTGCCTCTGCCACTGCCACCACCATCACCCATGACTGAGAAGACCCAGCTTGGACTGGACCCCATCATTTCAGGAAGGGCACCCGCCAAGGTCCAGGCTCTCCTGGAAAAAAATCACTTGCAGTTTGGTGGCAAGAGGCACAAAAACAAGCAGGGGCCTCAGTCAACCACTGAGAGGGTCACTGGGGGCACACACCACCTGTGGGAAGCTGTGGTTTTCAGTGGTGCTTACAGAGTGGGAGTCTGTGTGTTCTGGACCATTCAGAGAGGAGCAGTCTGTGGCTTCTCTCTGAACTGGAGGTTTGGGTGCAGACGGTTTACTTTGCTCTGACTCTCCAAAAAGGCACAAAAAGCCACCAGAAAACAAAAGCCTCCAGAGAACAAAAACCTAAAAAAACAGTTTCCACTGAGCCCAGCCCCTTAATAGGGGGCAGGGCAAATGCGCCCTAGCAGAATTGACAGAAAAAAATGCAGCAGGCCCCTCCTCCAGAAGACAAGCTGAAAGAACAAGAGGACAACAACCACAGGGTCCCCATAAAACTGTAAAACTCCAACACCAGGGAAAAACAATAGATTAAGCTCCTGATGTTGCCTTATAGTCTGTGCATTACTTAGATACAAATTTCACCCTCTCTCTTTCTTTTTTTTTTACCTACTTATCACTTCAATTAGATGTTTAATACAACATATTCCATAGTAACTTTTTAACTTGAACTTTCTTTTTCATATGTATGCTTTTTTTTTTCTTTCTTTTGTATAATGTAGTCCTTTTTTCTCTATTCAATACTACCTTTTTATATATACCAGTTTTAACTTCCTTGTATCTCTGGGAAGTAGAGTTCTCCAACAAAGATAACAAGATACACCCAGAAAGACCTGAAATACCATTCCTCATCCACATTGAGGGATTATAGCCACCTTCCCATCACCCCTCTATTTTTATTTGGGGGTCCTTTTATTGTTTTGTTTTGTTTTGTCAGTCTTTTGTTTGTTTTTGTTTTCGTACTTTATAAATCTTACTGTTGGGGCTCATTTTGGTTTGTTTGTTTGTTTGTTTGTTTGTTTTTGGTGGTGACTTCCAATTGCTCCGAACCTTTCCAGGATGCAATTTGCCTGAATTTGGTTAATATTTGCAGCTGTACATCTCCTCAACCACAACCCAATAGAATGACTAGGAGGAGGAACTCCCAACAAATACAAGATCAAGAGACAATAGCCTCTCCCACAGATCTAATGGATATGGATCTAAGCAAGATATCAGAAATAGACTTCAGGATAACAGTTACAAAGACAATACTCAGCCTGGAGAAAACTATTAATGGCAATATAGATTTTCTAAGGCAGAAATGAGAGCACATCTGGCAGAATATAAAAATGCTATCAATCAGATACAATCTAATCTAGATATTCTAACAGGGTAAATAAGGCAGAAGAATGAATTAGAAGAATGAATCTTGAAGACAAAGTGATAGAAAAGAAGGAGGAGGAGGATACCTGGAACAAACAGCTCAAAATCCATGAAAACAGAATTAGAGAAATAAAGGATGCCATGAAATATTCCAATGTCAGAATTATTTGGATCACTGAAGGACCGGAGAGAAAGAGAGGACTAGAAGATATATTTGACCAAATCATGACCAAGGACTTCCCTAATATGGGGAATGAAACAAATATTCATGTCTTAGAGACTGAGAGAACCCCTCCTAAGATCAAGAGGACCAAATCAACACCCAGGCTTGTAATAGAAAATTCACAAATCTTAGAACAAGGAAACAATTTCAAAGACATTTTGGGGGAAGAAATTCCTACTAACAGACACTTCTCCAAAGAAGACATACACATGGCTGGCAAACACATGAAAATGTACATCATCATTAGCCATAAGGGAGATTCAAATCAAAACCACACTGAGAGGGGTGCCTGGGTGGCTCAGTGGGTTAAGCCTCTGCTTTCTGCTCAGGTCACAATCTTAGTGTCCTGGGATCAAGCCTCACATTGGGCTGTCTGCTCAGCAGGGAGCCTGCTTCTTCCTCTCTCTCTGCCTGCCTCTCTGTCTACTTGTCATCTCTCTCTCTCTCTGTGTCAAATAAATAAAATCTTTAAAAAAAAAACACACACACACACTGAGATACCACCCTACACTAGTTAGAATGACAAAAATTGACAAGGCAAGAAACAACTAATGTTGGAAAGGATGTGGAAGACTCTACACTGTTGGTGGAAATGCAAGTTGGTGCAGCCACTTTGGAAAACTGCATGGAGGTTCCTCAAAAAATTTAAAATAGAGCTACCCTATGACTCAGCAATTGCACTACTGGATATTTACCCTAAAGATACAGATGTAGTAAAAAGAAAGGCCATATGCACCCCAATGTTCATAGTAGCAATGTCCACAATAGCCAAACTGTGGGAAGAGCCAAGATGCCCTTCGACAGATGAATGGATAAAGATGTAGTCCATATATACAATAGAATATTACTCAGCCATCAGAAAAGATGAATACCTAACTTTTGTATCAACATGGATGAGACTGGAGGAGATTATGCTAAGTGAAATGAGTTAAGCAGAGAAAGTTAATTATATGGTTTTACTTATTTGTGGAACAAAAGGAAGGAAGGCAAAGATGAAGAGAGATTGGAAATCAGGGTGGGAGATGAACCATGGGAGGCTTTGGGCTCCAGGAAACAAGCTGAATGTTTTAGAAAGGAAGGGGTGGAGGGATTCGGTGAGCCTGGTGATGGGTATTAAGGAGGGCATAGATTTCATGGAGAACTGGCTATATAAGAATCATGGAACACTATATCGAAAACTAACAATGTACTGTAAAGTGACTAATGTAATAAAAATAATTTAAAAATTTAAGAAATAAAAATAACAGTAAAAAATCTGATACTAGTGGGTCAAACGAATCAGGCTACTCAGAATTATTCCATCATCTGAAAATAGCAAAATTGAGTTCTTAGGAATTAGACCATTAGCAATCTTACTTGAGGTTTTTCTATCTTCTAACTAGGATTTACACTTACTTAAGTTTACTACATGCTATGGATGTTGTTAGTACAACCTTTTCCTATGATTTCAATTTATTTTACTTGCCTTAGTTTATCAAATAATCAATTCTATCAATTATGTCTGTGTTCCAGAATGTATTAAATAATAAACAGATAATGATTTTAAAGAGCAATTTTTATATTAACCATGTAGTCTATTTATTGTTTCAAAAATTTAAATCTTATCTATTCCACTCTTTGTAAGATGGATTGCAGTATTTTCTTAAAGTAGACATCAGGAAAATTATAATGAATACTCCTTATTTCAAAATGCTATAATATCCTAAGTAGACATTAGCTCAACTAGCTTCAGAGTTTCCCCCACCCCCAGAGTTTTGTTTATACTTTATTTAAAACATTTCATACTCAGTAGCTAATCTGCATTAAGTGGGAGATATTATTTTTCAGGTTTCTTGATGTTCTCTCTGGCGCAACTGTAAAATAGATAAGATTTTTTAAAACCCACCATCTTCATATCTTTCTATAATTTAACAACATTTTACATACTGAATGTCAAAGACATATTCAGCAGCACCTGTGAGTAGTTGAAGCACAGAAGCCTGATACCTGTTGACTTTAGGTCTGTGTGAGGCAAAGTAGTTAAAGAACAAAGAGATCTAGCATACAAAATGCATGAGCTCAGGGATATACCAGGGATTGTAGGTTGTCAATTTTTAAATCTTGGACACTTAGTAAAATGATAGAAAATAACCCTAATCACTGAATAAAAACAGAAAACAAAATTGCATTATAAAAAGAAGCACAGAGAAAGTTAAATCAAGGATGAATCTAATTGGATCCTAAACATACTGGTAATAGAGAACTATGAGTTTATTAATATATGAGAAGTAGAGGAAAATTGTTTCTAAGAATCAGGAAATGTAACAAAGAGTAAAACTAAAAAAACAAAACAAAGATAAAAACAAATAAAGGCCTTATTTACAAGAAATATTCAAAGGAATTGTTAATTAGGGATGATACATTCATATTTCTACTTATGAACCCAGAGATTAGGTAGAAGGGATCAAACATCTCTGTATGTGAACATAGATGTGTAGATTTTTCCATTCCATGTGGGTTTCCATTAAACATATTCAGAAAACAATAATGCTGGCATTTTTCTTGGAAATCATATAGGTGTGTGGATATAGCTTCATATTATTTTATTTTTAATTGATCCTTCTCTAGTCAAAGTGCTTGAAGACACCAAAGATGACCATTTCCAATGAAATAAGAAATGCTGGATCTGGAAATCACTAGCATGCAAACACTCATATCTCTTAAAGAACTAAAAAACATTCAGCCATGAACAACAAAGATTACAACAAAAATGTTTGAGCCAGGGTTCCTGGGTGGCTCAGTTGGTTGGGCAACTGCCTTTGGCTCAGGTCATGATCCTGGAGTCCTGGGATCGAGTCCCACATCCGGCTCCCTGCTCTGTGAGGAGCCTGCTTCTCCCTCTGACCTCTCCAATCTCATGCTTGCTCTCTCTCTCTCTGTCTCAAATAAATAAAATAAAAATAAATTAAAAAAAAAATGTTTGAGCCAGGCTGATGACAGTCACACACTATGGGGCAAATCATTTACTTTCTACTGGAGCTGACAAATGAGGCTACAAAGCAGGCCACTAACAGAAGCAGTCACTACTGTAAAATGTTTTATAAAGGCCAGAATGAACAGTTGGAGTCACAACCACCTTTCCAAGTTAGTCACAATTACAGCCATTTCCTGATATAGTCTGAAAGAAACAGAAGGCATTAGTGTACCTTGAAGCTCCAGTCTTTCTCTTTCAAAAATCAGGAACAGGAAGCCACTGGTCGACCTCTGTATTACTAATTTTCACATCCAAAATGTGGCTCAACACAATTAAAACCAGAGACAGAATGTAAAACTTTGTCCTTAAATGTAGCATTGTCCATCAAAGTATATGTTGTTAGATGCTTGCTGACCCATTACAACTTTGTCATGTAGGGATTATAGGGTATATTAACAATACCTGTGCCCATTGACTTACCAAGTGTTTAAATTTTGTGTGTGCCTCTCTCCCTTTTTAAGTAAGCTCTACATCCAACCTGGGCTCACACTCATGACCCTGAGATCAAAATCTCATGCTCTGCTGACTGAACCAGCCAGGCAGCCCTCTCTTTCTCTTTTAATTTCTAATATACAAGCTTTGATTGGGTAATTGTGTGCTCATAATGTGAGCAACAGAAGAAAGCTACTACATCCATTTTCTAAAAAATAGTGTTCCTCATTGAGTTATTATGACATTTTTCTTATCCCTGAGCTCTTCTCTTGTGAAGTTAAATAATAGGAATTTTCTGCTTCAAAACTGAAATGATTTTAGTTTCCTACAGATAGTTAAATCATATTAAACAAATGCAAGAGGCTAAAGGTTGCTAAATGGATTGTTGTTAATTTTGTCTTTTGTTTTTATTTGCTTTTTTAAAGATTTTATTTATTTATTTGACAGAGAGATCACAAGTAGGCAGAGAGGCAGGCAGTGGGGGGGGGTGGCAGCAGGCTCCCTGCTAAGCAGAGAGCCCAATGTGGGGCTCAATCCCAGGACCCTGAGATCATGACCTGAACAGAAGGCAGAGGCTTTAACTCACTGAGCCACCCAGGTGCCCCAGTTGTTTGTTTTTAATTGTGAAGCATTAGCACATAGAATTATAAGGTTCTCTTAAAGCCAAAAGTGAGGTGTTTTTGTGCCAGATTGCAAAAGTGGAATTTACATTCTCTAACAAAATTTACTGTTTTAAGAAAAAAAAATCAAGCAAAATCTGTAACGTGATGAAAATACTTGTTTCTGGCAGCGATTCAAAGTATTCACTTTGTATAAAAATAAGCAAAACAAAAAGCATGTACCAAATAACTAAATTAAAAAAAATATATGAGATACCTGAGAAAGGACATCAATCTACATTTATAAATCTGGAAAACTACACAGGAGATCTTGCCAGTCAGTGTATTTCAGTAATTTATATTTATCTCTAGTAACCGGATGAATGGTGTAGAACTCTGTCCAAATTTTCACATGGCTCCAATGATTAAGTAAGATTTACTTCAGTCTGGTCCTTTGGCATATAGAGCCCTAGCTGTAGGATACTGGAACAGTGGATTTTTTTTCTTTTGTAAGGTGGAGAGTGTTATATGATATACTATGTTTTTCA
The DNA here is from genome assembly GCA_028533885.1 of Nasua narica. Lineage (NCBI taxonomy): Eukaryota > Metazoa > Chordata > Mammalia > Carnivora > Procyonidae > Nasua > Nasua narica. The sequence continues at coordinate 30,637,492 of CM052813.1, read as the reverse complement.
TGAACTAAAAGCATTGAAAAAATCAGAGAGATTATACAGAAATTTTCTCTTAATTTGTTGAAATGCTTTGTTACTTCTTGGGGCCCTAAAGATATTTAAGAGACTATTATATAGATTATAACTCTGTTAACTATTGTAGTGTTGAAGAGTGCACACATGTATGCTCAAGGTAACTGCAAATGAGACAGCACTCAGAGCAGTCATTTACTGTCACACAATGTATGTGAAAGTACTTTGCAAACACTTTATTCTTTTTTTATCCCAATAATATTCTGTGTTCCCCTCCTTAATTTAGCTGTCATAAGCTATGGGGAATTGGGCTAAGCTCAAGAGCTGGATCATGATTAGACTTGGTCGGTCATGGTCAGTGATCTCCTTTGCTGATGATCTTCTGATTATGCAGACATAAGCCTAATGGTTGAATTAATAAATGGATATATTATACAATCAGAGTCAATAACAGGCAAGGGGAAGCACACTGAAGATTTATGTATGCATAGTCTTATTAATTAAAAAAAAAGTCGGGAAGAAGTTGGTCTTTGCTAAGTGTTGCCTTATGCAAATGAAAAGCTTAGGAAGTCTGAGCTGGTACTACCAGAAATGAGGAAGAGGTGACACAAAGAACAAAGATGCCCAGAAAATTAGAGGGAATGGGATTACACTGGCTGGTTTAAGTTCAAAGATAGCCTGCCATATATCTGTATTCTATTTACATGAGCTATTCAGGTTACTTATTTTAAATTCATTTTGGGTTTTTTTTTTAAGATTTTATTTATTTATTTGAGAGACAGAGAAATTGAGAGAGAGCATGAGAGGAGAAAAGGTTAGAGGAAGAAGCAGACTCCCGTGGAGCTGGGAGCCCGATGTGGGACTCAATCCGGGAACTCAAGGATCATGACCTGAGCCGAAGGCAGTTGCTCAACCAACTGAGCCACCCAGGTGCCCCATTTTGGGTGTTTTGTAACTATTGACAAAAGTAGTATAAGTAATCAATGTTATAATAATGTAGTGAATAAATATATAGGAGCAACATACCATAACACTATAATATTGAAATAATACTGACACAACTAAAATTTGCAATAATTTAAAAGTGTGTTGATACATGGAGATAATACGTGACTAGACTCAGTCCCAAATGATATCATCTTGTCTTCTCTGGAAATAATGCTATTAGACCTTACACAAGAAAATGTATGGACAAACTAAGTCATTGTCACATTAACACTTCATCTGTAGATTCTAAACCTATCTTTTAATAAAGGGTATTAAAAATCCCTTCTTTAACATTCAATCAATACTTACCGACATGCAATCAATAAAACTACAATCATGTAGGTGCAAACAATAATTATTGGCAAACTAACTTTTTTTAAAAAAGGCTTTATTTATTTGTCAGAGAGAGAGAGCACAAGCAGGGGTGCAGCAGGTGGAGGGAGAAGGCCCTTTGCTGAGCAAGAAGCCCAATGTGGGATTGATCCCAGGATGCTGGGATCATGAACTGGGCTGAGGGCTGATGCTTAACTGACTGAGCCACCCAGGTATCCCTGATTTTAGCTCCCATTTAATGAGGTAAAACTCTCAGATAAAAAAAAACCTTTTCTCTTCAACTTTCCCTTGAAATTAAACAGAAAATAAATTCATTTATTAATTTCTAGCCTCCTTTTCAAATATTCAAGGTTTTTATTTTAGTATTATATCTATTAGAGAGTAGGAAAATATGATTGTTCTAAGTAACTTGAAGAGCAAAAACAATGACAGGATAAAATTATACTAGAATTCATATATTTAAGTTGAACATAAGTCATGAATAGTATTTTATTTCTAAAGAAGCAATAGGAGAAAGTAATAAAAGATCAATTATTATAATTATTAAAATGTATACTTGACTGAAACACCAAATTTAGAGGTATTCCTAAAACCCATCAGGTTTATAAAAAGCAGGAAAAATATACTGAAAATAAATTATCTAAATTGTTCATTCATGATTATCAATGATAGCAACGTAATAAGAAGAACAACTAGTACAACATTTGTAAAATGGAGTTAATATGCACACAATCCTAAAATTAGCCATAGAAATTTATAGGATAAGTAAGAGAAACTCAGGGGTTTCTGTGACTTCTATAATAATTGTATGATTGCTAAATAATTAAGACTTACCTGAAACTTATAAGGTCTTAAAATATGGATGAGTTTTCCAATAGTCTAAAAGGAAAATATTCTGTATTTACATGCATATATAAAATGTTCTTTTATACCAATTTATATATATCATATATGTTATAATAGTAATTGCATATCTAGAAATATAATAATTAATTAGGAATTAAATATATTTTTATACTAAAGTACCAAGGGTATATCTGCTTGAAATTATTTCTTAAATATTGAAATGTATACTTACATTGCAAATTCTATTTATGTATAGTGTTTACTCCATTACTTTTAAGAATTTTTCTCTATATGACATTTTCACTTATCTTATATTTAATCCCATCATTAGCTAAACCATGATTATATGCATACATATTTCTAAGTGCCAAACCAGTCAAGGTCAGTATTCAGTTTACCTTTAATCAGCAACAGATCCTTTAAATTACCATTTAGTCAACTCTGAATATATAGCTAATCTTCATCCAAAATGTCACTGCCTACTGGTCATAAAGATAAAATGAAACAGAAAGGATATGTTTTATGACTTATCTCCCTATTACTAACAATCTACTGTGCCAATAACCATGCTGTGGTTGCAACAGAGGAAAGGATCTTTGTCTTCAAAAATAATTCATTTTTTTCAGAGGAATCATTTATGGATAATTGGAGACAAAAAAGAAGCAGTGATTGGTTTTGTCTGAGGGAGACATTAATAAAAGTATCTGAGTCTCAGAAGTTAATGTGAGATTTCCTAAGCTGACCAGAATGAAAAGGGAAATTTTAACAGACCTAAAGTGATAGCATAGATTCTCACAATACAGTTAATCATGTCTAGTAAGCACTTACTTCATTTTTCAGGACAATGTTCTACCCTTTGGATGATATAGAAAAATGTATATGAAGTATAGTCAAAGTGTTAATGTTACTGAAAATTTCATATAAATCAGTTTTTATTTTCCCACTAAATGTTCTTACAATGATGATGAATACCAACAGTAATAGAGAAAAAGAAGTATCTGTATTTTCAACTTCCTTAGAATATTCTGTCCAGTATTGCAGAAGTATAACTGATAACTAAATAAGTTCTAATCATCACTATCACCAAGTGCTGCCCTCCTGTTTCCACTTTTACCCAAATAAATGAGAAGATATTATTAAGGAAAAAAAAAAGTCTTAGGTAGAATATTCCAGACTCTGTACATTTCACCCACTTTTTACCAATAATTGCCAGTCTGTATGCACTGTGTGGACATGGTAAATAGATTATTTTTGGTAATTTATTTCATATGCAACTTATAAGCCATCTTTTTCATGTGAGAAAGAACCCAAATAATTGTACTAAAGTTCTTTATAAGAGAATCCTGGAGTCAATTTTAAGAACAATAATTTTCATTTAGTACATTTAAGCATTAAAACATGTTTACTGGGGCACCTGGGTGGCTCAGTTAGTTGAGTGCCTGCCTTTGGCTCAGGTCGTTATCCTGGAGTCCTGGGATAGAGCCTCGCATCAGGCCTTCTTCTCAACAGAGAGCCTGCTTCTCCCTCTGCCCTTCACCTTGCTGGTACTCTTTCACCCCATTGGTGCTGTCCGGCTCCTGTTCTCTCAAATAAATAAATAAATAAAATATTTTTTACAAGTCTATAAAAGTTATGTTTACTTTTCTAGGTGTACTTCTGAATATATTGTACTCAAGATACATTTATTTCCTTTCACGTAGAATTATAGAGTTTTTACAAAAGTATTACAATACAAAAAAATGTTTACAGGCTGCATACTAAAAAGCCTCCTGTTTAGTTAAACACAGGAAAGCAAAATCAGATGAATGTAAGGTACCAACTACACCTTTACTGAGACAAAAAAAATATGTGTTTAATCAATGTAGAAATAAGCATTCATTCCAATTGCTTTATGAAATTTTTATAAACCAAATAACTTGAAAAAAACTTTTTGTGGGTGTGCCTGGGTGATTCAGTTGGTTAAGCACCTGACTCTTGATTTTGGCTCAAGTCATGATCTCGGGTCATGATGAGACTGAGCCATGTCAGGCTCCATGCTGGATATAGAGCCTGATGAAGATTCTCGCTGTCCCTCTCACTCAAAAAAAAAAAAAAAATCTGTCATTTTAAATTCTGCACTCAATAGAAAACTGAAATTCTTTTTCTTCTCTGACTATAAAAATTCCAGGATTTGAATTACTTTCTAGTATACAATATCTTATATCTCTTCCCTTCTGATAAGAGAGATTTCCACAGAAGAATATAGATCTTCTTGCCCTACATTCAAGAATTAAAAAGACATTAATTGCCAAATATTATTTTCTTTGGTTTTGCAATAAACTCCACCCTGTCTTGAATGCCAGTAGATATGGGTTGATTGATAGCATGTAGACCCACCTAGGAAAGTCCAGAACTTCTTCTAGCTTTTCTTCTGTGAAGCAAGAACTTATGCTCCTGAGAAAAGCAAGCGAACAAACAAAGAAAACCACATCACCCATGAGAAATTCAATTGTTTGCCTGAAAAAATATAAAAGGAATAATAAGAGTAGAAAGTCCTATAGCTTGGTTTCAAAGAAGTATTAAATGTCAGTAGTAAGGTTAATTTGATTTTACATGCCTTTACCTAAACCAGAAATTCTGTATTAGAGCTCAAGGATAGATAATCTATGATTATCTGATATGGAAATTTTAAATTTTTATGTAGTGGGACTTGGAGTCAACAAAGCTAAACAAGTTCATGCTCTGATGCACACGTCCTGCTTCAAATATATATCAGTGATAGATAAATTTAAAAATGCTTAAAACCAGAAAGACATATTGGGCTAGAAGTGAGGGTCAACAACTAAATAAATTAGAAGAAAATAGAAAAATACAGCAGACATGAATTCATAATCATGTTGGGCTCCTTGTGAGGAAATGTTAGCTAGGATATTGACTTTATAGAGGTAAAGGAATTGAAAATGCTTTATAGGTGAGAGAATAGAATGAAGTTCAAAGCTTGCATTCTGAGGTTAGGGTAGGACTTGTCCTCGCTGCCTCTACTTCAGGAATGGATGTTGAATAAATGCCTAGCCCAATCACAGTGGTTATCGCTTAACAAAAGCTCAATGTTTAGGGATATAAGAACACATAAAAATAGCCTCATTGCGAAAATACGAGCCAAACGGTTGATTATTTATCACAGGTAACTATACCTGTGATATCAAAAGAAAGCTCAAGACACGTTTTAAAAAGTGTTGTAAAGAAGGGCGCCTGGGTGGCTCAGTGGATTAAAGCCTCTGCCTTGATTTTAGGGTCCTGGGATCAAGCCTCTCATCGGGCTCTCTGCTTAGCAGGGAGCCTGCTTCCTCCCCTCTCTCTCTGCTGGCCTCTCTGCCTACTTGTGATCTCTCTCTCTGTCAAATAAATAAATAAAATGTTAAAAAAATTATTTAAAAAAAAAGTATTGTAAAGGGATGCCTGGGTGGCTCAGTGGGTTAAAGTCTCTGCCTTTGGCTCAGGTTGTGATCCCAAGGTCCTGGGATTGAGCCCTGCATCTAGCTTTCTGCTCAGCAGGGAGCCTGCTTCTCCTTCTCTCTCTGTGTGCCCCTCTGCTTACCTATCATCTTTCTCTCTCTGTCAAATAAATACATAAAATCCTTAAAAAAAAAAAGTGTTGTAAACTGAGGGGCCTGGGCAATAAGCTACAGAAAAATCTAAATAAGAAAGAGTGGGGATTGAGAAAAAGAATAAGAAAGTTAAAAGTAGAAAGTAAAAAAAATGAGCCAACAAAAGGAATTTCTAAACATATAAAAAAAATCCTAATACTAAGAAAGACAGCAATCAAAATGGACACTTGAAATAGTAAGTTAATATTACAGAACTGTCTGAAAGCTTTTGAATATGTTTATTCATTTTTTAAAGTTTCATAAAGATTTTATAATTAAGAAAATAGGCTAAAGTGAAATAAGAGATGCTATATATGGGAAACAGAAAATTTTGAATGAAAATATCATCATTAAAAAATATGACATGAGAATTATATCTCTATAATGTCAAAGCCAAAAGTAGTAATTTAAAAAATATTACAGAGAAATTTACTTAGAGCACAACACTGATGTATAAAGAGAAAACACATATAGTTTTCTATGTGACAGTTATTGCATGTTACAAAGATTGAATTACTTCAATTCACATGTATTAGATGTCACAAAAGAATGGAATAAAATATGGTTGAAAATAATGTTTGAAGACATAATAACTAAGACTCTAATTTTGGAAGAAGCAATTCAAAGAAAACAAACACTGATATGCAACCACAAGGAAGACACAAAAACTATTGTACTAAGTAAAATACTACCTACTGTAAAATTTCTTTTACATAAATTCTAGGATAATAATTGTCTAGAGGAAGAGACCTTGTCTCCGAAGTGCTTTAGAAGGGTTTCCTGTAGTAAATAGAACTTGGGATTTATGAAACTGTGTAACTTTCTGGAATGGAGTTGTTAGAGACCTAAAGATCTTTCACAGGGCACCTGGGTGACTCAGTAGGTTGGCCAGCCAACTCATGATTTCCACCTAGGTCCTGATCTCAGGGTCCTGGGTTTGAGTCCTATGTCTGGTTTCCAGCACTGCAGGGAGTGTGCCTAAGGACTCTCTCTCTTCCTCTCCCTCTGCCCCTTTCCCCACCCCCCAACACCTGCTCTCTCAAGTTTTTTCTCTCTCTCAAATAAATAAATCTTAGAAAAAAGGTATTTCACAAAATATTTCTTACTTTTTGAGAAATCACACAACCTTCACTGAAAGACTTGTTAAATCTGGGCCACAAGAGCATGCCTGACTAGAAAGGAAGGACCAGAGGAGCAAACTTTCTCTTCTTTGTCTGAGTCTTTTGACTACCTATGTTTTTGAAATTATTTAGGAAGGACTGATACTAGGTAAGTTATCTGATTTGTATGCTCCAAATGTAATCATCTAATCCTGTGTAATCCTCAGTAATAGATGGAAATATAAGTTTATATTATATAAGCATACATTTGGAAAACTAAAATATACTCTTAAATAACTCACATATTAAAGAAGAAATTACAATGGAAATTATAAATCTTAAAATAAACAGTGATGAATGCACTACACGTGAAAAATTTCAGGATATAACTAAAATACTACAGATAAATTTAAGGGCTTTTTAAAGATTTGTTTATTTTAAGACACAGGAAGAGTGGAAGAGAGAGTGCTTGCAAGTTGGGGGAGGGGCAGAGGGGGAGAATCTTCAAGCCGACTGCCAGCTGAGCACAACTTGGAACTGGATCCCACAACCATGAGATCATGATCTGAGTTGAAATCAGTTCTCAGATGGTCAACCAACTGAGCCACCCAGGTGCCCCAAAATAAATTTAAGTATTTAAAAGAATTTATTTCAATAATAAAACTTTATAAAGCATATATATATGTGTGTGTGTGTGTGTGTGTGTGTGTGTATCTATCTATTTATCTGTATATAGATATATATCATGTATTTATGCCAATAGGATAAGTAAAGGACTATAACAAAAACTTAAAGAAATACATTAAAAAACACTAAATGTATAAGTGGACAAGAAAGAAAGCTAAAGAATACTAATGAGGATGAACACAAATGATTTTTTTTAATAAGTTGACGGCATTAATTAGTTTGAACTTCAGGAATTCATTAATATTCCACTGCTTCCACTCCACTACCATTTAAAAATCTATTTTATTTGCTTTATCATAATTTTAGCAATTACTATTATAAAGGGGATAAAAAGGAATAGTTATAAAAGCGATTGAAGTAGAATGGTTTAAATATTAGAAAATACTATGAATAAATATATGACTATAAACTTGAAACAGAAATAATGACTTTTTTTTAAATTTTTATTTATTTATTTGACGGAGAGAGAGATCACAAGTAGTCAGAGAGGCAGGCAGAGAGAGAGCTGGAAGCAGGCTCCCTGCCGAGCAGAGAGCCCGATGCAGGGCTTGATCCCAGGACCCTGAGATCATGACCTGAGCTGAAAGCAGAGGCTTTAACCCACTGAGCCACTCAGGCACCACCCAAAATTGACATTTTTATGAAAAATATTTATTAGCAAATTTGTTCAGTAAGAACTAGCATAACTTTTTTAAAACCTCACTTAAAGAAATTCAATTAGTTTTTAAAAATCCCTATGCCCTTGCAGAACTCATTGAATATATATTATTTTAAACCACATTGTATCAAATCTCCGAAGTGCAGTTAATTTCGAGTTTTACAATGCATTTTAGAGAATAAAAATTGAACATAAATAATGTAACCCAATTCATTTTATGAAGGTAGAATAAAACAAGAACAGAACAAGAACAGAAAATATTATTAAAAGCTCATTTAGGAACACAGATATAAAATACTAAATAAAATAATAGGAAGTGAAATTCCATAGTGTATTAAAAACGCATCATTCTCAAGTAGAATTTATCTCATGAATGTCATACAGAAAAGCAATAGTCAATATCTAATAAAAATGAAGACATGCTTAAGGAAGTCCAGTTATTGTCTTACTATTTCACCTGAAGTATATAACATTGAAATCAAATTTATACATAAGTATACATAATGAGACATATTAGAAATTTCATTGCAATATTGTTCGTGAGATATTGGGAATGTTGGCAATATTGAGGAAGATTTGCATGTTATTTTATAAGATAATAAAGTAATAAACATATTCATTTGATCAATAATGAAAATATGATTGACTATAGATGCCTATATTGATATGGTTAAATATAATATATATATATGTATTTAAATTAATATCTCACATTTCAGTGGGGTACAAAAATAAATATACAGTGAAAATGTGAAAGCAGGCATAGAGATGAGAAACTCAAATTCAGAATGGTGTTTACTTCTTGGTAGGAATAGAGAGCAATGAAGTATAGGATGTTTGGAAACATTCTATTATTTGTAATTTCTTATCTTTTTATTTGAAAAAACTTTACTTAAATATACAAAGATATTTATATTTGAGAAAGCTGATGGCAGGCATATGAGTGTCATTCTTTGTATATTTTGGAATATTGTGTAACAAAACCAGTAAAAATTAAAAATGCATTCATTAATATTTTTTATGACAATAACACTTCTAAAAATCCTAGTTTTGGGGGCACCTGGGTGGCTCATTCAGTTAAGCATCTGCTTTTTGCTCAGGTCATGGTCCCAGGGTCTTGGGATCTAACCCCGCATTGGGCTTCCTGCTTAATGGAGAACCTGCTTCTCCTCTGCCTTTGCTCCCCCTGCTTGTGCCCACGCTCTCTCTCTCTCTCTTGCTGTCTCTCTCTGTTAAATAAATAAAATCTTTTAAAAATATCTTAGTTTTGCTTTTTTTTAGATAGTTTATAAAGTTTCAAAGAAAAACAAATCCAGAATTAGATAAGGAGAAATTTGTTTGAAACTATCATTATAATAAGGAAAAGGGAGACTACTGCAATAGGGAGAAAGCTCCCACCATAAGATTTGCAAATGCCTCAAAGATTGGACAGAAATAAGGTTTTTCTTTTACAGACAAGAGTAAAGAAGACTAGAAAGAATAGAGTAGGGTAGAGTGGGAAGAGGTGGGTGGTGCGATGAGACAGCTGATCCGGGAATGTGTTTTCCTGAGATCAGCAGAAAGAAATAATGCTGGCTCAGACTGAAGGTGGACTTAAGAGAAACTGAACTAAAGGTTAGTCAGATCGGGTATGAAGTCCAGATTAGCTAGTGAGTACAAACATTTCAGTTATGAATTTATGAAGCAAAGAAAGAGAATGTGGAGGGTCTGTGTAAAAAGGGTTCATTTGTAAATTTTAAGTGGAAAACAAAAAGAATCTTTGCAGTAAAATATTTCCAGGAACACATAAGCTAAGGAATTTTTTTCTTTTAATCATCACTCTTTTCAGAACCACAGGTCTCAGGCAAAGATTAAAACAATCAATATTTGGAAGTCAGTAAATGGTAATCTTTGCATAAGACTTTCCAAATCCTATTTGGCAGGTTTTCTTAGTCTCCTTTTTTAAGCAAAACAAGGCATACCTTCCCTTTTTTAACATTAGAAAGTAGGTCAAATTGAAAACAGAGGTCTCTGGAGAAGCTCAGTTATAGGTCTTAAACTCACAACCAGATCAGGCCACAAGCATTCTTAAGAAAGGCTCAGTTTGTGTTGTTGTTTGATTAGTTCATGTTGATTATGAATAGGTTTGATCAAATTTAGGTTGGTGTGCTCTCTCCATTTACGCCAAGGAAATCCACAGTCCTAATGTCTTCACTGGCTGCCTCACAGGTTCTTATTTTCTTCCTGGCCATTGATGGGTGAGTTCCCAACCCCTAGTCTCCATCAAAATCCAGCTAAGCTAAGAGCTTTGGAGACAGAAAACACATGGTTTTCCCAAATGTTTCTATTTTCATAGAATTACTTTGAGAGGGACCAGATCAAATTGAAAGTTCCTTTTGAGCTCTGAAACATTCCAATCTCAGTCTACATTTTAGTGAAGATATTTTTTACAAACAAGATCTTAAATTATGAAATGACAGAAACAAAAATATTGACGATATTTGTCAGTTAATTTATTTACTTAAAAAACTGTTTTTTTAGATTAAAGAAATTTAAAAGATCAAACCAAAATAGTGTATAGAAGATACATTCAATCTATTTGTCTCCCAGTAGATAAAAGTGTAAAAAACACACGCCAAAGAAAATGTGGTATCTAGTTTAAGCATGATCATATTTCTATATTATTCTGCAGAACAAAACTGATTATATTTGAAACACTATTAAATTTTTAAAGAATAAAGTTTAAGGCCACTACAAAGTACAGTTGCAGCAAAGGTATCAATATCTAGATAGTTGTTTATACTTTTCTGAAACTAACACAAGCTATTGTAAGATAATTTTGCTCATGCTTTTGTAAGAATACAAAAACAAATGTGCGCGTATAAAGTATTATTCAATTATGAGAGCCCTCAAATAACTTGGTTTGATTTAAGGACACGTTTATATCAACATTTTATCATTCTATTTAAAATTGTTTATTTAAGGGTGCCTGGGAGGCTCAGTGGGTTAAAGCCTCTGCTTTAGGGTCAGGTCATGATCTCAGGGTCCAGGGGTGGAGCCTTGCATCAGGCTCTCTGCTCAGCAGGGAGCCTGCTTCCCCCTCTCTCTCTACCTGCCTCTCTGCCTACTTGTGATCTCTCTCTCTCTCTCTCTCTCTGTCAAATAAATAAATAAAAATCTTAAAAAAATAAAATAAAATTGTTTATTTAATTTTGAAAGATAATTTATACAACCTAATACTATAAATTAGTATTATCACACACATTTAAGTTTGGAGAAGAAATATTTATTGATTTTTTGTTTGCTTCCTTGAATCAAAATATATTATAAACGTCTCATCCTTTTTTGTTGTTGTTGTTGTATTTTCTGCAAAATTGATAAAATATTGTTTGAATGGGAAATTGGGTTCGTGTAGAATGGAGGCCAAATGCTGATAAGGGAGACAAAGATACTACAATACCTAATTAATACTGTTTTATGTCAAACATCTGTTCTGCTTATTCTCATAACAATTTCTTCTCTATTCCCAGCATGCACAATAAACTTGATTTCTAGCTTAGTCCTTAGAAGGACTCATTGCTGTAAATATCACTTTCTATATGATGTTAAAATAATAGTCCAGCCAATAAATTGTCACATAAGGGAAAATTATATGCCCAACTTTCATTATAAGGCTCAGTAAAATTGAATTTGCGTAAAAAATAAAATAATAACCCTATCTTACATATCTAACAGTATTAATAAGATAATGTCTGTGAAATCACTGTGTAAACCACAATGCCTTCTACCAATCTGAAGATCTTTAGGTATAGGTTGTGATATAATGCACTTAGATACATTACCAGCCATATACTCTATCATGAACTTTATTAATCTTTAAATCCCAAGGACTTCTCATAGTATATAATATATAACAAGGGTTCCATAAATTTTGCAGAGTGAATAAATAAATCAATACAATTACTTTTACACATCACTCTACAGTCAAGACTACTTTGAATATTGTCATAGTAGAGTCTTATAGCAAGGAATATTGTCATTCTCATCCAGTGATTAAGTGTAAATAATTGTTGAATAGCATTTGTTATATGTACATTGAACAATCAAAATCCTTTCAGAGGGATCCATTCTAATATGCAGCTTTTTGTCAACCAGCACTTTGATTTTGACAACTAACTTTGTTTAGGGGTTGGAATTTATCTTCTACTCAATTTCTAATATAGGGTTGTATGTTTATGGTCATTATATTCAGCAAGTGCAAAAATAATAGGCAGTGTTATCTTCTGAAAAAATGGTTACATAATGGATATTTTTAACTACTCAGAAAAGGAGAGCGGAAGATTGAAATTTATTACTTCTTACTGTAGGTTTATAACAGTAGAAGAAACAATCTTCTTATTCCACTCTTTAGAAATTTCTCATAATGTGGGGCACCTGGGTGTCTCAGTGGGTTAAAGCCTCTGCCTTCAGCTCAGGTTATGATCTCAGGGTCCTGGGATTGAGCCCCGCATCAAGCTCTCTGCTCAGCGGGGAGCCTGCTTCCCCTTCTCTCTCTGCCTGCTTGTAATCTCTCTCTCTCACTGTCCAATAAATAAATAAAATCTTAAAAAAAAGAAATTTCTCATAACACTATATACTAGTGGTATACAAATACTCAAAGCCTCATATTCAGTGCAGACTTTTTTTTTGCTTAACTAAATTTTAGGCCTCACAAGTCCCTGGCTCCAGCTTCCAAACAAAGATAAGGTGAGGATTCTCATGGATTTTCACCTAGACCCAGTATTATATTCAAATGCATATTATAAACATGAGATTCTGTTCACTATCTTAATACAAATTTTAGGTTATTGGGGTGCCCGGGTGGCTCAGTGACTTAAAGCCTCTGTGTTTGGCTCAGGTCATGATCTCAGCGTCCTGGGATCGAGCCCCACATTAGGCTCTGCTCATCAAGGAGCCTGCATCACCCTCTCTCTCTGCCTGTCTCTCTGCCTGCCTCTCTGCCTACTTGTGATCTCTCTCTCTGTCAAATAAATAAATAAAATGTTTAAAAACAATTTTAGGTTACTTAGTTCTATTTAGATAAGTAAGGAAGGGAGAGAGAGACTTTCAGTTTACCTCAGTTAATGGTGGCAATTAATTACAAGGATTCCTGGGGATTTTGGTTTAAATAGTAAATAGTGTTAATAGCTGAACAGAAAATGCTTGAAGGACAACAGAACACTGTTTCTGTACCACAATAAATAGCAAATACCAGAAAACTGGTTTCTGGTACATCTGAATCAGGCATCAGTATGAGAGTCTGGATGAAGGTAATAAACACAAGACCTGGTTAGACACCTTTCAAAGGTATGTTAGTTTATAATAAGATAAAGTGAGAAAGTTACTGAGGGCAAATTCCTGGGCAGGAGCTTTCATTACTTAGACATTTCCAATAAACATTTCTCAATATTTTTAATGCATTTTCATCAGTTTTATCTATTATGTAAACGTACTACACTAAAAATAGCAGCTTTCTCCTAAATTTAAAGTATAACTGATAATAGGACTTGTATTTTATCACCAACAGCTATAAAATTTGGTTTAATATGTAAAACAATAGTTTTAAGACCTTGCACAATGGTCAACATGGACTGGATTTCAGCAAGGAGGAAAATAAACAAAGTAAGCCCTATAGCTGTTCCAGCTTTCTTCCAAGAAGAAATTCCCTGACTGTGGATAAAGAAATGGAAAGGGACACCTAGGTGACTCAGTCCTTAAGTGTCTGCCTTCATCTGCTTTCAGCTCAGGTCATGATCCCAGGGTCTTGGGATCAAGCCCTGCATTGGGCTCCCTCCTCAACGGGAAGCCTGCTTCTCCCTCTCTCATTCCCCCCGCTTGTGTTCCCTCTCTTGCTATGTCTTTCTCTGTCAAATAAGTAGATAAAGTCTTTATAAAAAAAAAAGAAAAGAAAAGAAAGAAAGGGAAAACATTAAACAAAAAAAATGTGGTGATCTCAGTGAATTAAAAAAAAAATCAAAGTCAAGGATTTAAAA
>CM052813.1:30578906-30622735 GCA_028533885.1 Nasua narica | reverse complement strand
GGTATTATGCTAAGCGAAATAAGTCAGTCAAAGAAAGACAATTATCACATGATCGCTCTGATATGAAAAATTTGAGAGGCAGGTCAGGGGGTTATGGGGGAGTGGGGAAGAGAAATGAAACAAGATGGGATGGGGAAGGAGACAAACCATAAGAGACTCCTAAACTTACGAAACAAACTAAGGGTTACTGGGAGGTGCGGGGGGGTGGGGGTAGGGATATGGACATTGGGGAGGGTATGTGTTATGGCAAATGCTGTGAAATGTGTTAGCCTGATGATTCACAGACATGTACCCTGGGGTAAATAATACATTATATGTTAATAAAAAAATTTAAAAAAAAAAAGAAATGTCATTATGTCCATGATGAAAAAATTTTTGCAGCAGATATATTAATTATCTGGAAGATGTTTTTATTTATGAGTACTTATTATCAGCAATGTTTTGAGAGCATTAGGTTTTTGGTTTTTCATATGACTCTTGTGCTCAGAGAATGGGCCTCCTGTCAAGGTCCGAGTGATTCTTAGTGCCATGAATTTACCTAAGACCCAACTCTCTGCAGAGATCATAAGATGGAAGGCCATTTTTACTTAGATGATTTATGCATTCATTGATTGAAAATATTTACTTAGTATCTACTTTGAGCTGAGCACTAAGCTGGGTGTAGGATATAGCAATGGTCAAGGAACATGACAGCCCTGTGCTTATACAACTTAGACTCTAGTAATAAAAGAAATAAGAAGATACTTAAAGTGTAATGAGTTTATGAAAGAGAAAAAACAAAACTTGTAATAATAAGGAGGTTAGGGTATTAAAACATCTTCATGATAATTTGTACATGTTTAAAAAACACAAAAATCCTCATTATCAAGGTAAGAAGCTCAAAATTGTATTGTTTTTTCTTTATTGCTTAGGTCCTCCCTATTATTACTTAGTTTATACCTTTAGGTTTGCATTTGAGAGATATTTGGCTGTCTTTCAATTTTTCCATTATTCAATTAATATTTATTGTGCATATACTGTTGCCAGGCACTGTGATAGGTACTTGTTTTGTTTTGTTATTAAAGATTGTATTTATTTATTTGATAGAGAGACACATAGGAAGAGAGGGAACACAAACAGGAGGAATGGGAGAGGGAGAAGCGGGTTCCCCGTGGAGCAGGGAGCCCAAAGCAGGGCTCAATCCCAGGACCCTGGGATTATGACCTGAGCCTAAGGCAGATGCCTAACGACTGAGCCACTGACCCACCCAGGCACCCCTGTTTTGTTGTTGTTGTTTTGTTTTGTTTTGTTTTGTGGTTATTGTTGTTGTTGTTTGTTTGTTTGTTTGTTTTTAAGAATTCTTTGTTTGCCTTAATATTGCCTAAAGCCTACTGCAGGAGATATAAAATGGGGTTAGGTAGATAATATAAGTAGAGTCACAAAAACTATATCTAAACTAATGCACAAAAAAGATAATTAAGTTTTAACCAAGCAAAGAAAAATAGAAGGCTGTATTTCAGGTGAAGAAAGAAAACAGTTCAATAGTTCAAGTACAAGAGTAAATGCATTCCTTTTAAAGAATTTAGAGTGATTCGTTATGTCTAAGCTCATATTTGAAAAAGTGAATAATATAAGGATAGTAAACATTTCTGGATATCTGTTGTTTTGTGAACCAGTGCCACCAGATAAAAATGAAATAATAGCTATATATTTGCTACTTGTCCCTCAGTCTCAAATTCCATCTGACTGACTTCAGTTTTAGGCCATTGTCAGAAGGCTGATATTATAATTGAATCAAAGACCTATAGCTATGGAGTGAGGCAACTTTCCCCCACTTGCTATCTTTATACTCTGTGAGGGTAATATTTGTATCTGCAAGAGTAGGGCTAATATACATTAATATAAGTTATATAAAAAGTCTTATATTAAAGTAAGATAATTATAATTAATAGCATTGATATTAATTATTATAATTATTACAGTAATTATATACAATTGTTACAATAATTACAATTAATATCACTGATGTTTTCACTCTCCTAATAGATCAGGACATTTGGTAGCCTTATGTACCCTTAATTGTGATGTAGCAGAGAAACACTAGGAAGCTAAAAATTAAGAAATTAGAAAGTATTGAAAGGTTTTAATGAGAATATAGAAGTGTTGGAACTTAATCTGAAAGCAGGTTTGAGATAATCACAGACTGTGATAGGGTTATTACAATCAAGATGAGTAAAGTGTTTGGATAGAAGTGAAAAATTGAATAAAATTAAAATTATAATTTGGGGATGTGAATTAAATGAGATCCATATAAAATTTCTCTAAAATTTGAAGCCCTGGAGTTCAGTATCACAGTCTTTGAGAGAAAGCAGCTAAGGCAGATTTACTCAGACTGATGACAGAAGCTCAATTCTACATGAATCATGTTTAAGATAGAAACTACACTCTCTGAAACCTTTATAAAACATTTTTTTATAAAACATCTCAAGTTATTAGAATGAGAAATACTGGTATGGAATATGCAGGCTAATTTATATATAATTTTTAGTCATCCATTTCTCTTCGAATTTTTGTTCTGTGGTCAGAATATAAATATACCAAACATGGGCCAAGTGTTCCCTAGGACATCTGCAGGAGAAAATATAAAACAATATAGCCTTAATCAAAAAATAAGAATGATAGCAGATATGATTTAAGGATCATTGTTAAGTAATTTCTGATATCACTGAAAAACATCTCCATGGTTTGTTGTAGGACAATACCTCTGTTGAAAAAAAAAAAAAAAGAAAAGAGTGAGAGAAGAAAACATTGTAAAGGTAATATAGACATCACTAAAGACCACTATTATTAATATTTCTTTTTAAAAAAATTCTTAGAAAAGGATTAAACTACGAAATGTTTTAAGTGCCTGAAACTGTAAGGGATGTTTTTTCTTGGAATAAAGTAAAACTCCGTAGCTTTCATAGATTCTCAAAGGGTCTATGACCCAAAAATTATTGGGAACAAGTTTTATAGAGATTATTTTTCAGGTGTGAATGTTTATGGTTGTATACATATCTGTTATGTGCCTTGGGATAATGTTAGATTGAATTAGGATATGCAAAACAAAACAGCTCCCAGATAGGCTATATAGTACAAGTCAAATTTAACTCTGATTGTTTGCTTTATACTTTGTTAAAGACACTCTTTAGAGGTACATAGGGATTTGACTCTTCCCTGTTAAACTACATTTTACTTGGTGTTCCTTGTGGATAAATATTTCTTTTTTTTTTTTTTTAATATTTTATTTATTTATTTATTAGGAAAGAGAGAGAGCGAGAGAGAGCATGAGAAGGGAGAAGGTCAGAGTGAGACACGGACTCCCCATGGAGCTGGGAGCCCGATGTGGGACTCGATCCTGGGACTCCGGGATCATGACCTGAGCCGAAGGCAGTTGCTTAACCAACTGCGCCACCCAGGCGCCCATGGATAAATATTTCTATTTGGGTTTTTTCTTTTCTTTTGAGGTTAAATGAGCTTTGACATGAAGCACAAGAGATACAAAAATGAATGCTGAGAGGATGCCACATTTTATGGTTTTATTTTCACCGTGCATGATCAAGCTGAACTCTTACCTGGCTATACCTATATATGGCTTTGATGTAGTCAGAGGCCCCTGAACATCACTTTTACTTCTAGAGTTGCTTATTTATTATAGCTCTTTCTTCTCCTTTTATTTTTTTATTCTTTACACAAGGGACTGTTCTCTCTCTCTCTCTATTTCTCTTCTTTCTCAAGAATATATTTTTTTGACATTATGGCTAGATGATAACCTAAGACTAATACCATCTTGCTTACTACAATATTCCTATTGAACTTACTGGCATATTTTTTACTACTACTATTTCCATTTTATTTTTTCCCCAAATACTTTTATTTTTTCAGTGTTACAAGATTAATTGTTCATGCACCACACCCAGTGCTCCATGCAATACGTGCCCTCCTCAATACCTACCACTAGCCTACTTTTTTTCTTTCTTTTTTTCCCCAAATATGTTTATTTTATTTTTTCAGTATTACAAGATTGATTGTTCATGCACCACACCCGGTGTTCCATGCAATACATGCCCTTCTCGATACCCACCACCAGGCTCGCCCAACCCTCCATCCCTTCCCCTCCAAACTCCTCAATTTATTGCTCAGAGTCCACAGTCTCTCATGGTTCATCACCCCTCCGATTTCCCCCCATTCACACAATGCCCTCTTCTCACAATGTCCTCCATGATTTTCATTATGCTCCACACGTGAGACCAGGAGGTAATTGACTCTCTCAGCTTGATTTATTTCACTCCAAATAATCTCTTCTAGTCCCATCCATGTTGGTACAAAAGTTGGATATTCATCCTTTCTGATGGAGGCATAATATTCCATTGAATAGATGTACCACATCTTCATTATCCATATTTTAAAAATTGAAAAAAAAAAGACAGAGGGGCTCCTGTGTGTCTCAGTTGGTTAAGCATCTGCCTTTGGCTCAGGTCATGATCCCAGGGTCCTGAGTTGGAGCCCTATGTAGGGTTTTCTGCTCAGTGGGGAGTCTGCTTCTTCTTCTCACTCTGCTCTTCCCCCTACTTGTGCTGTCTCTCTCAAGTAAATAAAATCTTTAAAAAGAAAAAGAAAAAGATTGACAGGACTAAAATCTAGAAAATGACAATATCCATTACCAATTCATCTTCTTAATACTTAATATGAAAGAAGTGTGCTTGGAAAAGTAGATGGAAGAAGAATCTTAGTTCAGATATGTTTGAAGGATAGATTTTAGGTTTTTGACAATCAGGAATGTATCAGTTTCTACATTTATGATAGGAATCAAAACTTCAATTAACACCCAGCTTGGATTTGATCATAGCTAGGACAGAACAGGGATATTGTGTGGCTGGTTTCTAATCATAGCCTAGCAAAGATTTGAATACTGGACTACATAAATCCTGTGGTACCAAATAAGGAAAATATTCTTGGTATAAAGCTAAGGATCCCTGTCATGACTGTTTCTAACTCTGATTCCATTATTCACATACATCGTCATTACTTGATATCTAATCTGCAAAATAACAAAATAAATCTAAATTATTTTCTTTTATTCTACCTTAGTTTCATATATTCAGAAAGGAATTTCATAATATCTGGAAGAACCAACTGTAATTACCAATATTGGTACTGGTGCCTCTGTAAGGATAATTAGCAGATAAATATTATCTGCCATAGGTATTGCAATTCAAAGAAAAAAAATCTTCTACAGCAATGGTTGGGAAACTTTTATTGTAAAGGGCCAGATAGTATATATTTCATTTTGTTTGTCAGAAGGTCTCTGTTATAATTACTCAACTCTGCTTTTGAGGCATACATAAAATTATAGATAACTTGTAAACAAATGGGTATGGCTGTGTTCCAGTAAGACTTTATTTACAAAAACAGGTCTGTAGGGGCCAACAGCAAGCAGCCCTAAAATAAGCCACTTTGGCATGAGGACTATTTTGAATTAAAAAGCAATCAAACCAAACAGATTCAGGAAAAGCTCTTTTTTTTAATATTTTGTTTATTTATTTATTAGGAAAGAGAGAGAGGGAGAGAGAGCATGAGAAGGGAGAAGGTCAGAGTGAGAAGCAGACTCCCCATGGAGCTGGGAGCCCGATGTGGGACTTGATCTTGGGACTCTGGGATCATGATCTGAGCCATAGGCAGTTGCTTAACCAACCGAGCCACCCAAGTGCCCTCAGGAAAAGTTCTTTACTTATTCCCTTAACAGCCTAAAAAGAATCTAGGTAGAGGACCTGCTTCAGGAAGAGATTTATCACCATAAATAATCAACTACATTATGATATAAACTAGGTATGGTAGATAGGGAGTTACCTAGCAATGCCATTTTGAATAAAGTCCTTTTTTTGTGCCATTGTTTCTGAGTGGCCCAGCAAACATTTGTTTACCAAACTTTTACTCTTTTTCAACTTCTTGTAAATTATATTCCTTTTCTCTGAAGTCCCAGACACCTAGCCCCTTGTCATTAATTCAGGATGACATATAGATCTCATTTTGCTTGATTGTCTTTGAAATTTCCAAGCTGGTGTGGATTCTCCATACATACACTATTAAATTTGATTTTCTCCTCTTAATCTGTCTTATGTCAATTCTTAGTCCAACTAGAAGGATGTTGAAGTAGATAGGAACTCTTGCTCCCTAATAGGTGATAGGCCAGATTTGTTCTATAGGCTATAGTTTGCAGAACCCTATTCAATGAATTAGAATGAATATCTTACCAACATACACATAACAGGAGAACATTTGAAAAATATCTCATTCACTCTCGTGGTTAAAGAAGAAATTGAGTTTATCAAAACAGAGCCAACAGTGATGAAGATAAAAACAGAAATATTAAGTTTAAAATTATAGTCCAATTGGTGAGCAGCTTTTTATATATTGTAAAATATTGAATAGATATAATTTTTGAATAAATATAATGACTACACCAAATGCTGGTAAGAATGAGGATAAATTAGATCACTCGTGGTTTTCTGATCGGTATATAAAATGGTACCAACTCTCTGGAAATGCCTTCATAGACTATATATGAAACTATCATAGGACCCAGGAATAAGACTCCTGAGTATTTATCCAAAAGAATGTTGAAAACTTCATGCAAACTTCATGTTTTGCCAAAAACACTTAAACCTATAAACACATATTCATAGCAGCTATATCATAATAGCCAAAAACTGGAAGCAACTCAGATGTCTTTCAACTGTAGATAATTATGCAAATTGTGTTACACTCATGCTATGGAATACTATTCAGAGTATAAAGTAAAAGGAATGACTATTAATACAGAAAAAACCTGGAATAACCTCCAGAAATTTTTGCTGACGGGGCAAAAGGCCAGTCTCAAAGAATTTCTCAAAAGGTTACATACTGTGTGATTCCTTTTATAAAACATGCTTGAAATGGCAAAATTATAGAACTGGATAACAGATCAGTACTTCTAAGGGGTTAAGGAGGAGGTAGGTATGAGTGGCAGATAAGGACAACCTGAGAGAACTTTCTGGTCAAAGCATTACCTTGAATGTATCAGCGTCAACATCTAGTTGTGATATAGTTTTGCAAGATGCAAGGATTGTGGGAACTCAGGTAAAGGGAACACAAAAGCTTCCTGTATGGTTTCTTGTAATGACATATGAATCTGCAATTCTTTCAAAATGAAATGTTAATTTTTTAAAAAATATGGTAAAATAGGGGCATTTGGGTGGCTCAGATGGTTAAGCGACTGCCTTTGGCTTAGGTGGTAATACTGGAGTCCAGGATTGAGTCCCGCATCAGGCTCCCCACTCGGTGGGGAGTCTGCTTCTCCATCTGACCTCTCCCTCTCATACTTTCTTTCTCTCATTCTCTCTTTCTCAAATAAATACATAAAATCTTTTAAAAAAGGTAAAATAAAAACATCTCTGGATTATTAGAGGGAAGGGAGACTTTGTTTCTAGCAGAAGTGTTTTGCAAAAGATATTAAAGGGACTTCTTTAAGTTGAAAACAAACAATACTAAAGCAATTCAAAACCAAACAAAGAAACAAAAAAATAAATAAAAGCATTGGTAAAGGTAATTAGCAGGTGATTTTAAAAGACATTATAATTCCTTGGGGCTCCTGGATAGCTCAGTGGGTTAAAGCCTCTGCCTTCGGCTCAGGTCTTGATCTCAGGGTCCTGGAACCGAGCCCCACATCAGGCTCTCTGCTCAGCAGGGAGCTTGCTTCCCCCTCTCTCTCTGCCTGCCTCTCTGCCTACTTGTAATCTGTTTCTCTCTGTCAAATAAATAAATAAAATCTTAAAAATAAAAAACATTATAATTCTATATTTCTTTTCCTTTTTCTCAACTGATTAAAAAATAATTGCATAATACAATGTGTATATAATTATATAACAGCATAAAGGAGGTGGATGGGAACAAAGCTGTATCAGAGTAAGGAAATGGCACTAGATAATTAACTTGAATCTACAGGAACATATTAAGAGAACCAGAAGTGGCAAATAAGGTTAGTATCACCAAATCTGCAAGTATATAGTTTCTATTTGTCTCTCACAGCTTATTTAAAAGAGGGAACATTACGTAAAGTAACAATTATAGCAATATATTGTTGAGTTTGTAATATATATAGAAACAATATGTATAATAAAAATAGCACAAAAAGGATGAAGGGGAAATCGAAACTATAAAGAAGTAACATTTCGGGGGCACCTGGGTGGCTCAGTGGGTTAAAGCCTCTGTCTTCAGCTCAGGTCATGATCTCAGGGTCCTGGGATCGAGCCCCGCATCCGGGGCTCAGCGAGGAGCATGCTTCCCCCTTTCTCTCTGCCTGCCTCTCTGCCTACTTGTGATCTCTGTGTGTCAAATAAATAAACAAAATCTTAAAAAAAAGAAGTAACATTTCTACAGCTATGGAATTAACTTAATATAAATTCGAAATGGATTTTGTTAAGACAAATATTATGTAATAAATTTAGAGTGGATTGTGACAAGATAAATATTGTAGATCTAAAGCAATTACTAAGACATTTAACACAAAAATATTGGAAAATTATGAAAGGAATTAAAATGTGACACTAGGAAATATTTTATCAATGCAAAAGAAAGAACTGAAAAACAAAAAGACACAAAGCATAAAGGAAAAAAAGAATCAAATAGCAGAAATAAAACAATTGTATCAATAATAGCAATGTAAATGGATTAAGCAATGTAATCAAAGGCAAAAATTAACAGACTGGATAGAAGAGCAAGATCCAACAATATTTGTCTACCAGAGATAAACTTTAGTTTCAAGGATACAAGTAAGTGGGAAGCAAAAGGATGGGGGAAAATACTCATGCAAACAGTAACCATATCAAAATTGGAGTGTCTATACTAATATCACATAGCATAGACATTAAAAGGAAAAAAAAAGTGTTACTAAAGAAAAAGAGGGACATATTATAACGGTATAAGGATCAATCCACTAGGTATGTATAATAGTTATAAACATACATCCACCTAAAAACAAAGCCCCACAAAAAAACATGAAGCAAAACTAACATAATGAAGAAATACACAGCTCAACAGTTGAAGTCTTCAATAGCCAACATTCAATGGTGCATATAATAACTAGACAGGAGATGACAATGTTATAGAAGATTTAGTATCATTAACAGACATTCATAGAACACTTATCCCAAAAGCAAGACAGTACACATTTTTCTCAAGAACAGAAACACTTGGAACATTTTCTAGGAAAGACCTTATCTTAGTTTACAAAACAAGCTTCAATAAACGATTGAAATGATTAATATAACACTCTATGTTAATTATACTTAAGTTTAAAAAATAAAGTGTACAAGTACACAAAGATACCTCATCATAGAAGATATATAAATGAAAAAATACTACAAAAAGACTGAAAATAATTGAACTTAAAAAAATGATTGAAACCAGACAAAATATGTTCTACAGACACAGTGGGATTAATTAGAAATCAAGAACAGAAGAAAGTGGGAAATTCACAGAAAAGTGGAACTTCAGCAACACATATTTATAAAACTAATGGATCAATAATAATAATTTAGAAAATTCCTTGAGATGGATAAAACCAAATATGCTATATACTAATGCTGTGGGGATATAGATATAAAAGTGCTTAGAAGGAAATTTATACCATTAAAAATCTGTATTTTAAAAAAAATAAGGATTTCAAGTCAACAAACTTATCTTAAGAAACTGTAAAAAATAAACAAGTAAACTGGAGAAGGAAAGTGAAACTAAAACCAAAGCAAGAAGAAGAAATATTTTTAAGGAGGAATAGATGAATAAATGAAATAGATATTAGAAAAAGAATTTAAAAATGAAAAAACTCCACAAAAAACAAAAACACTGAAATGACTAAATAAAGCATGAAAGGACATTGTTACTTCCAATGTGAGGGAAATAAAAAAAGATTATGAGAGAATGCAGAGAACAATTGCACACCAACAAATTAGATAATATAAATGAGATGGACAAATTACCAGAAGGGCACAGAATACTGAAACTGACTCAAGAAAAAAAAAATAGAAAACCTAAATAAATTTAAAAAGAGTGAAGAGAATGAATTGTATTTTCCCACGAGGAAAAGCCAAAGCCAAGTGGCTTTACTGGTGAATTCTATTTAAGGAGTTAAAGAAGAATTAATACCAAGTCATCGCAAACTCTTCTGTAAAAAATAAGAGAAGATGGAATATTTAACAATTCATCTTGTGAGCCAAATATGACACAGATACCAAAACCAGACAAATATATCATAAGAAACAAAAATCACATGCGAATGTCTTTTGTGAATCTAGAAATACTAGTCACACTAGATTCAAATACTAGAAAACCATATTCACCATCATCTAAAAAAGACTAAACACCATGACCAAGTGGATTTTATTAGAAGTGCATTATTGGTTTAATATCTGGCAATCAATCAACATAACATACCATATTGATAGACTAAAGAACAAAAATCACATGATTATATCAGCAAATGCAGAAAGAACATTTGAAAGAATCTAATATCTTTTCAATATAAAAACACTGAAAAGATAAGAATACAATGGAACTTCCTCAACCTGATAAATGACATCTTCAAAAAATCCACAGCTGGGACGCCTGGGTGGCTCATTTGGTTAAGCAGCTGCCTTCGGCTCAGGTCATGATCCCTGTATCCTGGGATCGAGTCCCACATCAGGCTCCTTGCTCGGCAGGGAGCCTGCTCCTGTCTCTGCCTCTGCCTGCCTCTCTGCCTGCTTGTGTTCTCTCTCTGTTAAAATAAATAAATAAAATCTTTAAAAAAAAAAAAATCCACAGCTAACATCATACTTAATGGTGAAAGACTGAATGATTTCCCTTTAAGTCAGGAACAAGACAATGATGTCAACATGCACTATTTTTACTCAGCATTGTACTGGAAACTGTAGCCAGGGCAGTTAGAGAAGAAGGAATAAAAGGCAGCAATATTGGGAAGGAAGGAGTAAAGCTGTATCTATTTGCAGATGACATGAACTTATTTATAGAAAGTCTTAAAGAAGCTAATAAAAACTCCTAGAACTAATAAGTTTAGCAAGCCTTCAGAGTACAAGATGAATATTAAAAACTCACTCAAATTTCTATATACTATCAATGAATAATCCATAAATGAAATTGGAAAATCAATTCCGTATACAATAACATGGAAAATAAAATATTTAGAAACTAATTAACCAAAAGGGTACAAGGTTTGCACACTGAAACTGAAACATCGTTGAGGATATTGAAGAAGACCAAGATAATGGAAAGATATCGTATGTTTCTTTTTCAGAACACAATAGTGTTAAGATGTCAATACTCCCCAATTAATCTATAGATTCAAGGCAATCCCTAGCAAATTCCATTTGCTTTTTTTTTTTGTAGGAATTTACATATGATCTTAAAATTCATATGGAAATTAAAAGACCATGAACAGCCTAAAGAATCTTGAAAGTAAAGAAGAAATCTAGAGAATTCACATTTTCAAACTTTAAAACTCACTACAAAACTATAGTAATGAAAAGCACAAGTGACAATGAAAGAAGATAAATTTGACTTTATCAAATTACTTTCGTGCTTCAAAGTTCACAGAGAAATAATCATGTAAATGTAACTGAACATCATTAGTGAATTGAGTGATGTAAATGAGACACTGGGTTAGTTTGGCTATCATAAAAATATACATATAATAGCAAGTACTGACAAGAATATGGAAATATTTGAACTTTCGTTCACTGTCGGTAGGAATGTGAAATGGTACAGTCACTTTTCAAAGAAATTTGAAGTTACTTTAAAGATACAGAAATTCCACTTCTGGCATATATCCAAAATTAATTAAAAAATACTAACTGAATGTAGTAAAAAAACATCCACACAAATACATCCACACAAAAACTTGTTCACATATATTTATAGCAGCATTATTCATAATGGTAAAAAATTGGAAACAACCCAAAAGTCCATCACCTGATGGATGGACAAATAAAATAAGGTATATGTATGAAATGGAATGTTACTCAGCAACAAAAATAGTAAAGTAGTGATATATGTTACAATATGGATAAAAACTGAACACATTTTTGTAGGTGATCTAAATCACAAAATACTGCATACTGTATGATTCTATTTGTACAAAACTTCCAGAATAAACAAATCTATAGGGACAGAAAGTTGATGTTTGATAGTCTGTGGTTGGGTGGTGGTGGGGATGGGAGGATTTGGGGCAAAATTTGGAGTGACTGCTAATTAAATAGTTTTTTGGGGAAGTGATGTAAATGTTTTAAATTGGTTGTAGTGATGGTTGTACATCTTTGTGATATACTGAGTCGTAATTTTTTTAAAAGAGTTTATTTATTTATTTGATAGAAAGATCACAAGTAGGCAGAGAGGCAGGCAGAGAGAGAGGAGGAAGCAGGCTCCCTGCTGAGCAGAGAGCCTGATGCAGGGCTCCGTCCCAGGACCCTGAGATCATGACCTGAGCTGAAGGCAGAGGCTTTAACCCACTAAGCCTCCCAGGTGCCCCGATATACTGAATTGTAATTATACATTTCCAATGAATGGGTTTTATTGCATGTGGATTATATCTCATTAAAATCACTTAAAAATTTAGATAATACTTCACATTTATTGCAATAACTAAAACTTTAAACGTGACAAGACCAAGTGTTAAGGAAGATGTGAAGTAATTAAAGATCTCATAAAAATTTTTTGGGATTGTAAAATGCTATAGCTTTTGTGGACTTTTCAATAGTTTCTTAGAGGGTTATACATTCAATTACCATAGACGTGGGTAATTACAGTTCCTATGAATTCAACCAAGAGAAATAAAAATATGTACACATACAAGTTATACAATAAATTTTACAGCAACTTTATTTATTATACAATAAGGTTTACAGCAACTTTATTTATTATACATGGAATTAGAAAAATATATACAAATGCCTATTAAAAAGTAGATGGTTTGGGGCACCTGGATGGCTCAGTGGGTTAAGGCCCTGCCTTCGGCTTCGGTCATGGTATCAAAGTCCTGAGATCAGCCCGCATTGGCTCTCTTCTCAGCAGAGAGCCTGCTTCCCCCTCTCTCTGCCTGCCTCTCTGCTTACTTGTGATCTCTGTAAAATAAACAAACAAACAAACAAACAAATAAATAAAATATTTAAAAATAAATAAGTAAAAAAATAAAAAGCAAATGGTTAAACACATGTATTAGTCACAATTGCTACAAGTTATTGTGCCATAACAAAATACCAAGTATATAGTAAGTTAAACAATGTAAATGTATCATCTTATAGAACTGAATTCATTAGTCCATAGTGGGTCACACTGAGCTAAGAAATCAAACTATCAACACAACCTGATTCCTTTCTGAAGGATCTAGGAGTGAAAATGTTACCTTACTTTTCCAACTTCCAGAGCTACCCACACTGTGGCTCATAGCTCCGTCCTCCACCTTCAGAGTCAGTAATGTTGCAATATTGTGCCTCTCTGTTGCATGTCTCTGTGTTGTTTGAGGGTTTTGCACTGCCCATGTCTTTAAAAAAAAAAAAAATAAATAACATAGAAGAAATTTATAATTTGAAAAAAGTGAATGGACTTACTCTTTAAACCTGAAAGTCAATTTCTAAGAAAATATTATCTTATGTTTGGAATCAGAGATGCATGCAACTTTTATATGCAAGAATACTGATTTTGTCATGTTGTAGAGAGAAATTAGCAACAGTCTCTGGGGCACCTGCATGGCTCAGTAGGTTAGTTAACTGATCAACTCTATTTTTTTTAACAGTTCTGTACTATATTTATAAAAAAAAAAAGTCCGGACCTAAGTAGATCCCCATAGTTCGATCCCATATTGTTCAAGATCAGCTGTATGTATCTCTAAACTCATCACTCTCTTTGCATTAAATATGTGTAGTTTTTTTTAATATCTAAACCATATCTCAATAAACTTATTTTTTTAAAGAAATCCCTTGGCTTTTTTATATTGACTCTTTAGTAAACTAGCTATATACTTTTTTTTAAGATTTTACTTATTTGATAGAGAGAGATCGCAAGTAGGCAGAGGCAGGCAGAGAGAGATAGGGGGAACAAGCTTCCTGCTGAGCAGAGAGCCTGATGCAGGGCTCGATCCCAGGACCCTGGGATCGTGACCTGAGCCTAAGACAGAGGCTTTAACCCACTGAGCCACCCAGGCACCCTGAAAAACTTGCTATATACTCTTGACTTCATATAAGGTCATGATCACAGGTAGGGTCGTAAGATGGAGCTCCACGTCAAGCTTGAAGCTGGGCATGAAATTTGCTTAAGATTTTCTCTCTTCCTCTGCCTCTCCCCACCCCCTCATGTGGGTGCATGCACCCTTCCTTTCTCTAAGAAAAAAAATAAATAAATAGTCACATAAAATAAATTAGCCATGGGGATGCAATGTACAGCAAGGTGACTATAATCAATAATATTGTATTGGATATTAAGCAACTTTACAGGGTGAAAGAAAAATTAGATTTATTATTTGATTGTTTTCAGTTTATAGAACTAACAAATCATCATGTTCTACAGCTGAAACTAACAATGTTGTATATAAATTATACGCCAACAAAAAGAAAATAGGGAGAGCTAACTATCAAAAAGCAGGGGTAGAATTATATGGTATTGATGTAACCAAACCAAGTGATGTATCAGTCATTGAAATGTCTGTATGGAGTTGTTCATGACACAAGAAAGATACAATATAAATATCTAAAAATTATAGATGTGTATATATCATGCTCCCAATTTAAACACATATGTATTTCTAAAACCAGAAAAATATTACAAAATTATCAGTAGTATTTCTGCAATTATTCATGACCTTTATTAACTGTCTTTCTGTATTTTATACACATTGGTTACTTTTGTGAAACACATCTATGTTATGAATGTGTATTACCTTTATGAACTAAAATAAAAGAATATTCTTAGCATGTAGTATATGCTAAATAAATAATGATTGGATGAAAAGTAATAAAATGTGTAAAATAGTGTAATATGACTGAATATGATTAGTTGTATCTATTGTATAATGGGAAGTAGAGAAAAGGCCTGTATAATAAATGGAGAGTAGGGCTTGTTCATTATCTGTGTTAAATTATGCAATGTGGAACTAACACTTTTGTAGGTCCAAAACACTCAAATACTGGCAATTTCATGTTATAGCCTGCCATATTGGGAAGATATTTTAATAGATAAATTATGGGATAAATATCCCAATTGGACACCTATGGGAAGAAAATACCCATTTCTATCCCCAAAGCTGTCATGGTGAAATTTTCAGGCTTAAGAAATTGATAGGACTTTATTTACTATGATATATTTCTCATGTTTAAAAAATCTTTTTTTTTAATTTTTAGCTTAGAATTCATTGTTCCATAATACCAACAGTATATGAAGTGATTACATCTGCACCACAGCTCACAGAAGCCTGTTTAACCAACTGTGTAGCTAAATATAGTAATAATTTATCCACATAAAATCGTGTTTATAATAATGTTGCCACAGGGAGTAGAATATACAGTTTACTTCTAATAGAAACATTAGAAAACATGGTTCCCATGAGACTAGAACCTATGTCCCCTTTGCTTTCATTGTAGTATGGGTAAAACTGCTTTAAAAGAGTCATGGCACAAGACTGTATTTTAAGCATTCATGGATTGGGCCTGGAAATTCATGTCATTACTGCTTTTAGCCTGCTGTCCTGAGAGGATGAGAAGTAGGCCAGGCATCTGGGAACTCGAACTACACTCTATTTCAGCTCCAGATTTGCTCAGTGCCTTTAGTCAGGTCATTAAAATATTCTGTGGCCACATTTCCATGTCTGAAGAAAATATATTCCCTAACAATTAATTCAATGTGGCTATTAATAAATATAATGAAATTTATTAGATATTATTTACATAATATAAATTTTCTGTCGTTTCATAATAATGGCTCACATTTGGCAACTGACTTAACTCTGGGGGTCCAACGTGCAACTGAATACCATGAATAAAAGCAACAAAATGTATTCCTTAAATGTATTTTTTGTTGCTGAGTTTTATGTGTGCTTCTTTATTTTGTGTGAGTACTTAGAAGAGGGTAT
This sequence comes from Nasua narica, assembly GCA_028533885.1. Classification (NCBI taxonomy): domain Eukaryota; kingdom Metazoa; phylum Chordata; class Mammalia; order Carnivora; family Procyonidae; genus Nasua; species Nasua narica. The sequence goes on along the minus strand of CM052813.1, from coordinate 30,606,567 downwards.
CTGGGAAAAAGAAAGGCAGAAAACCATAGGAAAATACAGAGAAACAAATCATACCCTACCTTGAGTGAGATAATGTGACATTTTAAAAATAGGAGATAGAGACACTGTTCTCCTAGTAGGACATCAGAATAATAACTGTGATTTCAAGATACTCTGCAATGTAGTAGATTGTGAAATCAATGCTATTTTAGATTTTTTTTAGATTTAGGATATTATGTTTATTATATATTATATATACATGATATGTAATATAGGTTAATATATATTTGTTTTTATAGTAAAAGCAAAATAGAACAAGAAAAAACAAGTTGATAGTGACAGAAAACAGCCAATAGCATGAGAGCTCTTTGCATCTAATGTATAAATATATATAATCATAAATAGGCATACTCTCATTTAATTTAGCAGTTGAATATTTGATAAAGCAAAATTTTAGTATGTAATTTCTTGTTCCTTTTTACTTTTTTTTAAGATTTTATTTATTTATTTGACAGAAGGATCACAAGTAGGCAGAGAGGCAGAAGAGAGAGGGGGCGGGAATCAGGCTCCCTGCTGAGCAGAGAGCAGGATGTGGGGCCTTGATCCCAGGACTCTGAGATCATGACTTGAGCTGAAGGCAGAGGCTTTAACCCACTGAGCCACCCAGGCGCCCCTCCTCTTTACTTTTTATAGATGAAAGTTATGAGAAATAAGGCTAAGAGAAATATACCTGTTCTTTTCTTTTTCATTCATACTTTGCAATCTTGTCTATCTGCCCTACCTGGCATTTCAATCCATATGGTTCCTATCTGGATGTTTGGTTTTGTGTTCTCAAGAGATAGTGTAGGATATTAGTTAAGAGCCTGACTCTAATGCTAGACTTTCTGGGTTTAAATGACAGCCCTGTCATTTCTACCCGTGTGCTCTAGAGTAAGATGTTGTGTTTTAGAGACTCAGATTCTTCATCCGTACAATTGGAAATGGAAGAGGATTGCTGAGAGGATTAAATGACTTCATGTACTTGGTACAGTGTCTAGAACATTTTGTTCCTCGAATAAATGTCATCTATTATAATTATTATTATTATTATCTTTTGCTAAGTACTCTTCAAATACAGGCATAATAATAATGTTGATAATGAAATAACAGAAAGCAATGTTTACTGAGCACTTACTATGTGTCAAGCATTCTGCTTTATTGTGCTTTCCTAAATGCTTAAATAAATGATATCTACTGATTCTCACATTAGCAGCAGAAACCAATTTAAGGAACATGCAAAAATCACAATGCTAAGAAAGACATGTTAAAATTTGATTAGATCCGTAGTATAATACTTACTTCAACAAAGACTAAGTGATGCCTTTCTGGTACCCGTGATCATGTATTTTACATTCCAAATAAGCTTGCCCACATTCTGGAGAATCCATGAAAATCTTTCCTTACTCTTCTCCCTGGACTATAAGGTCCAATGATGCAGTTTCTACCTCACTGCCTAATACTTAGGCTATATTATAATTAATTTATGTGTGTTATTACTGCTCTAGATTTTGTTCGAATGCATAAACATTCCTTAAAACATTCTGACAAGTGGCAAGGAGTTTTAACTATATCATAGATAAAAGAAAAAATTAATGCAAAAATCAAAATGGCTATGAATTACTACAATTTAAGAACATAATATCAAATTAAATCTTTATGACTGCTTTCTTTAAGGGCGAGAACACTTTACCTAAAATCAGGAATGAATCTTGGTCATAGCAAGGTTTTATTAGCTTACAGAAGATGTGTAAATGTGTGTTTATTGTATGTTTGTGTGTGTGCGCACGTGTACACACACAAGCATTTTATTTTATTTTGCTGACTTTGGGCAAGCCATGCACAATCCAATTCATAGAACTTGGGGCACCTGGGTGGCTCAGTGGGTTAAGCCTCTGCCTTCGGCTCAGGTCATGATCTCAGGGTCCTGGGATCGAGTTCTGCATCGGGCTCTCTGCTCAGCAGGGAGCCTGCTTCCCCCTCTCCCTCTGCCTGCCTCTCTGCCTACTTGTGATCTCTTTCTCTCAGTTAAATAAATAAAATCTTAAAAAAAAGAACTTACTTCTCCCTTCTCCTTTTGCTATGAACCAATATGCAGCTAGACTAATTTTCACCTCTGTGTTACCTTGTTGGCATTTTTAAGCTTTTGAATTATAATCCATGTATTTAGTCAACACGTTGCATGGGTGTGGAAATGAATATTTCCGTCATTGTTGTGGGAGACTTCTGATTAGGAACACTTGATTACTTGCTTATACATCCCCCATGCCCCTTCTAATTCCAAGCAGGATGTGAGGCAGCTATTTGCAATATTGAATTTTTTCAGCTTCCAAAGTTTGTGACCTTGATTCATTTAGATATGAATGGGAAATCTGAGACACATTGATAAGACAGAATCTGTCATCCTACTTTCTATCAGGATCAACAGTTTCAAGGGATTTCATGGCATGCATCTTACTCAAAGATGGAGGGGTGTGTGTGTCTTGTTTGTATGTGTGTAATAAAATGTGCAAATTTTCATGTCGCAATATTATATTTGGAACAAACTTCTCCCAATTAGATATAGATTTATTTGAGCTGCTTTCTAAGACTGAAATTTTCCTATTGACTTCACTATTTTCTTTTGTAATGATTCGAAACGATACTGTTATAAAAAATATAGGAGAAATAGATAAAATAGATTAATATTTAATTAGAACAATATTCACCAGGAGCCAATACTGTTTTATAATGTACAGCTTTCCACCAAACCGTGTTGCATTTTCCTTTGAAGAGTAATTCTAGGGAAAATTCCCATGAGAGATTTTTCTAGAGGGAGAGGGAGAGGAGGAGGTGCCAATACCAGAACAGACAGTTCTGTGGTGCCCACTAATATGGACACAAATCACTTAAGAGTGAAAATTCCTAACTTTAAATTTCAGAGCCTTGAGTTCCATGGCTATTAGATCTTAGCCTTTTGCCTTAATCACTCACCCCATTTTATTTGAACAGAATGTAAATCTTTTACTTACTGACTAGCTATGTCTTTTATCTTTCATTCATTTCTTGTTTATTTACTCAAAATATTTCTTCATTGCCTACTGTAGTTTAGGCACTAAAAGGATCAGAGCGTAGATACACAGACCCCATCTGTGTGGTACACTCAATGGCTGATCCATGATGCTCAAGCATTATTCCTGGGTGCTATGTGGTTCAGATCGAGCAATGAAGCCACTGTGATATTCAAATCTTATAATAATGAAGTTTTGAATTCTCAAATTTGTTCCACAAAAATATGAAGAAATTCGTTTGCATTTGATAACATTGCCTAAAACAAAACAAAAGAGAGTAGCAATCATGTTTTATACATTTAGCAGCCCACTTAAATAGGCTGAAATGCTCATTTGAACTACTATTATAATCATCTCTTTGTGCCTAGCCTGAATATGTCTCTGGTACACTCATGTAAGCTATCTTCTGATTCCTTTTCCAGGATATTTTGACTTTATTTCTGTGTTCTAAAAGTTGCTTTCCTTCTGCCAGTTTGATCATTATTTTTTTCTGCTTATTTCTTTCACATTTTAAATTTTTCCTTCTACCTCTGAGTGATATTACCCTTTCTCTGAAATTATATGCATATTTTCAGAATTTGTCCCTGTCCTCTGATCATTTTCAATAAACAACAATGTTTATTAATATTTAAAATGATAGCATATTCTACTGGCTTCAAGGAAAATGACATAGACAATGTCAAAATAAGCACCTGCCTTGAAGTTGAAGATGAGGAAAAATCTTGATAGTCTTAACATTTTCTGCATCACCAGCTTTTCATTTCAACATATTGTTGGCAAAGTATGAAAAATGATTTTATTAAGTTTATCTTTGACCTCTGTTACATGCAATATACATTACACATGCTATATGCAATCTGATATTGAAGGAAGAAGAACTTGACTTCACTTTTAGAAATTTACAGAAGTTTGTTTTACACAGATATCACTCAGGAAAACTCTTTTTTTTTTTTTAAAGATATATTTATTTATTTATTTCACAGAGAGAGAGAGATCACAAGTAGGCAGATAGGAAGGCAGAGAGAGAGGGGAAGCAGGCTCCCCGACGAGCAGAGAGCCCCATGCGGGACTCGATCCCAGGACCCTGGGATCATGACCCAAGCTGAAGGCAGAGGCTTTAACCCACTGAGCCACCCAGGCGCCCCCACTCAGGAAAACTCTTAAAGGAAAGAAATTCATCAGAAAAAAAGGAGACTTACTGATTTATAAGAAGAAAAGAATAAATAAGTGTTGTGAGGGCAAGGGAAGACAAACATTTTTAAAGCATTTAAAGTGAACTATTTTAACTATTTAAAGTGAACTAACGCATAGATATATAGATGTATTATAAAACTCACCTCTATGGATGACAGTGTTCTCAAAATTGAAGTACACATGTGGAAATGGGAGGAGGACGGGTGTAAGATAAGGGGTCAGTAATTTCTGCATGTGTTTTTTTTTTTTTCCTTTTATCTTTTGCCCGTGTGGTTGAGAGAGGGCCTTGCAGCCATGATCTCTACATATACACTACTCTCAGTTTTTAAATTACTTTTCTTACTTTAGGCCTAATCAAAGTGTTTATGGAATGATAAATCTATTTCATATGTTAGTAAAGGAGGGAAGAAGAAAGCTGTTGGTGTAAATATTGATAAGACAGTTGGGTAGATCATGTCAGAATGATGCTGGCAGCAGCACAGCAATATCAGGGCAAACACGAATTTATGAGGAAGACCATTAAGTCCTCATGGCCCGTGTGTCTCTTAGGTAAGGATATTGGATAATATCCAGTTCTTAGTAACTTAGAGGTCTTGGGTTTTATTTTATGAATGAAGATCAACTTCTGATATACTTGGCGGAGCAAACAGATAAGTGCATCTACTTCCTCCTCAAATCACACTAAAATGTCAGAAAAGGTAGAAAAATGTATACTTGCATCCACAGATTAAAACGTGGAAAAGGGAAACAATAATAAATTTTGAAAAATGGAAAACAAATGGACATATGATAATGGATTAGCACCAGAACAGAGGGCGTTCTAATGTAGCAGTGGGAAGAACTCAGAAAGAAGCACATTTGACTCATAGAAACAAAATATTGGGAGTACGGTGCTTGTGAGGCTGATGAAAAGGTGCTTTTGGAAAATCTATAAAAGAAAGAATTGCCTGCATTGAATCGAAGGTTAGTTGTCTGTATAGGCTGAACCACACATGACTTTGGAATTGGCAAGAGGCATAGAGAGGATGAAAATACTCGGTAACACACCAGGACTCTGTGAAAGCCCACATAGAAAATAGAAAAAACACTTCTCCCATTCAGCTCTGAGAACACTGGCTGCCAGACCTGGAACCTGTGGGTATGCTATATTATCATTAGTATTAAATAATTGTTATTTATTATTACTAACTTTATTAAGTAGTTCCTCTTTAGGAGAACTGAGAGAGTGGTGGTAGTGGAAATTCTTAAATGGTGGAAACTGTGATGGTGGAAATTCCCTCAAAAAACAGTTCAACTTGATCACTATCAATAGAAGCCCAGCAGTCAACATACACAAAAATGAGGAATGTTTGAGTGTTCATGAATCAAGGAGTTGAGAAAATAGAAAAAATTTTCTTGAAAATGAAAATAAGTTAAGAAAACATAAAACTGGAATAAAAGTGTTAGAAAGTTAAGTTAACAAAATCTTCCATAATAGAAATTGAAAATACCTGAGGTGAAAAAGAAATTAGATGCCCCATTGAAGATTTCCAATATTTTAAACAATAGAAGGGGATAACAATGAAAAAGGAGAAAAAATATATCAATTTCACTAGAAGCCAATTATTATCTACAAGTTTATTTGTTACCTGTGGTGGTAGAATAATGCTATTATGACGTTGCATAATACAGGGGTGAAGACACAGACTCTAAGGCCTGATTTCTGGCATTTATATCCTGGTATGACCACTCTCTCCATAACTTAAGGTTTAAACTTTAAGTGTTTTTTGTTTTGTTTTGTTTTGTTTTGCTTTTGTTTTTTTTATGTTATGTTAGTCACCATACAGTACATCATTACTTTTTGATTTCTTAAATTTCTCCCCCCCCCAGGAAATATATTGTTTTGAGGACTAAATAAAGAAGTATAAAATACAAAACACAAAACAAGACAGACAAACAAAAATTATGGGGGCGCCTGAGTGGCTCAGTTAGTGAAGTGTCTGACGTGGGCTCAAGTCATGATCTTGGGGTCCTGGAATCAAACCCTACATTGGGCTCTGTGCTTGGTGGGGAGTCTGCCTTTCCTTCTGTCCCCCCAACTGCTCATACTGTGTCTCTCTCTCTCTCAAATAAATAAATAAAATCTTAAAAAAATAAAACATAAAAATTAAAAAAAAACACAAAGAGCAGTGTCAAGCATCTAAGAAGTTCTTTTTTAATTGGAGTATAGTTGACACACTATGTTACATTAGTTTCAGGTGTACAACATCGTGATTTCACAGCTCATACATAATGCTATGTTCACTGCAAGTGTAGCTACCATCTGTCACTTTATAATGTTATTATAACACCATTGAGAATATTCTCTACCTGGGAAGTTCTTAATAAGTGTTAGCTATGATTATTAATTATTTACAGACATCCAAGAACTCAAAAAATTTACTTGTTTTCAATTCATTTTCATAGACATATTCTAAGATATGGGCCATTAGAATTAAGGCAATAAATCAAGAATATGGGAAAATGAAAAGAAACCATGATCCAAAACAGGAAAGAATTGGTAGAAAACCCTATGATGAGGCTGAATGGAGATCCCAAGGTAACAAAATAACAGGTATCTGACAGGATTGAAAAACAAACTCCAGACTGGAAAAGAAAAGGAAAGAACTTCAAGAACTATTTATCCAGAAAAAATAAATAAAAATAAAAAATAAACCAGTGAATTATGTGATGTCTGAACATACTGAAATTATAGTTACACTTCTGGAGGGGAGTTGTGGGATGAATTAATGGCAAGTAACATTTAACCCCATGTAAACAAATAGATAAAATAATTATTAACAGCAATGAAAAAGTCATATGGAAAAGGAAGTTAATTGGAAATGTAAAATATCACTTTAATAATGACTAAGATGTATATAATCATAACCATGTGGATATTAAATATTGATCTTAGTAAAATATTTCAGTAATTTTGGGGGGGCCTTTGTGAGTATGTGCATTTGCATTCATAAAACTTTTGATTTTTTTTTAAAGATTTTATTTATTTTTTTAACAGAGAGAACACAAGCAGGCAGAGAGGCAGGCAGAGGCAGAGAGAGGAGCAGGCTCCCCACGGAGCAAGGAGCCCGATGCGGGACTCGATCCCAGGACGCCGGGATCATGACCTGAGCCAACAGCAGCTGCTCAACCAACTGAGCCACCCAGGCGTCCCCCATAAAACTTTTAATTTAAAACAACAGAGTTGGGGTGCCTGCATGGCTCAGTTGGTTGAGCGACTGACTTTTGATTTTAACACAGGTCTTGATCTCAGGGTCATGAGATCCAACCCCTCCTAGGTTCCAACCTCAGTTGGAAGTCTGCTTGGGATTCTCTCTCTCCCTTACCTTATGCCCCTCCCCTTGCTCACTCTAACTTTCTCTCTAAAATAAATAAACAAATCTTAAAACTACAGGGCATTGGAATCCATACAGATAATTTCTGTTAATTAGAAAAGGACAATTCCTCTGAGCAAGCACAAATGGTTAATACAGCTGGGTTAATGTCATGTGAACTAAATTTTAGTCCTATGGTATGCCCTCAAGCAGAGACCTTTGATCAGTTAAAAACCTGCACAATCACACGTGGTGATTACACCAAATAGTGGAATATTATGCAGATTTTAAAAGAGAATAATTTGAACATAATGATGTGGAAAGATTCACTATATATCAAATACTGTAGATAAAAGATTATTAAAATATTTAAAAGATTATCTCATTTCAGTAAAATGAACTTTTAAAAACCATTTATTTTAAATGCAATTGTTATTATATAATTGTTTTTTTCAAAAAAAATCTCAATTTTTAATGTTGTCTCTAAGTGATAAAATTATGAAAAATTTCTAAACCACTCTTTATTTTCCCATTTTATCTAATGAAAATCCATTTCTGAGTATTTTCATGGTAGCAATATCTACTTTAAATAGTGAAAGGAAATTTTAATTTTTTTAAAGATTTTATTTATTTATTTGAGAAAGAGACAGATATAGCACAATGGGGAGGAGAGACAGAAGTATAAATCTGTCTCATTTATAAGCATTGGACCCACTGAGCAGGGAGTCCAATGTTGGGTTCAATCCCAGGACCCTGGAATCATGACTTGAGCCAAAGGCAGATGCTTTACCGACTAAGCCACCCAGGTGCCCCAGTGAAAGGAAATTTTAAATATTTTACTACAAAAAAGGGAATTTTTCCTGATAAACAATGCTTTTTACATATTGCTCCTTACTAGGAAGCCATGAAACAAAATGGAATAGGTTTTGGAACGAGAACATTAGAAAAGTCTTTAAAGAAAAGCAATCTGTTGTTGTGGAAACAGTATTTCCAAAGTTGTTGATGAGCTCTTTCTTTCTAAGGCCAAATGATAGAATCAATAGGCAATTGCTACATTTAGGGAAATACAGAGAGCAGAGGGCTAGAAGATACTGTCAAACATATTCCTTTACAGAGGGCTATGGGATTCATTCAAACCAGAGTTACAGAGATGTCTCTATGAGGACATAGGCATCTATATGATGTTTTGAAGTGTAGACCAGGTGGCTGAGAAGACAAGGAATACAAGATGATCAATTGCAAGGTGGATTAAATTCTGCCCTTTCAAAATGCAGTCTATAAAATTTCATAAATTTTATATGAAAAAAAACAGGTCAGTATAACTTGTAAAACAGTTTATCAAAGGAAAGTGGTATTCAACATTAAGTGATATATTACACCAGAATTAAATTTCAAGAGATAAGTAGAGCTTTCATTCATCTGACCACAGAACAGTGCAAATAGTCTATGTGCACTTGATTTTTAAGGAAAAATTATCATTATCATGATCAGAGTTATGCTAGAAGAAGGAATTAGTATCTCTGCAAGAATGTAAGATGAAACTGAATAGCAGAGAACCTCGTTGAAGGGTAGGGTAAAGAAATTTAGGAAGATATTGCAAAAGTTTAGTTATTAATAAATAGTTTTCATGTATTAGTGATTATGAAAATCTCATAACATTTGTACCCAAACATTACTCAGTGATATGAAAATTTGACTACCACACAAAGTGACCAAGATATCTGTGTAGAATGAAATTACAATTAAATGGGCGCCTGGGTGGCTCAGTTGGTTGAGCGGCTGCCTTCAGCTCAGGTCATGATCCCGGGGTCCCGGGATCGATTCCCATATCGGACTCCCGGCTCTGCGGGAAGTCTGCTTCTCCCTCTGACCTTCTCCCCTCTCATTCTCACTCTCTCTCTAATAAATAAATAAAAAATCTTTAAAAAAAAGAAATTATAATTAAATTATAATCAAATATTATTTAAAGAATAATTGGAACAATTAATGAGAACCAGACATGAAATAACTAGAGGAGAATTTGCTTTGTTACTCTTTCAATATGCACATCAAAAGGCATATTTAATCGGTCTTGAACTTTGAGAAGCCCTGACAATTTTAGACTATCAGATGAAAATATTTCCTCAGTAACATCTTTCTATTTAATAATTCTTCCATATAAAGAAAAGTTTCATTACAGTTAACCTAATTTCAGTATGCTGCAGAGAAATATTATTGACCCCTTTCTTAATTCTCAACAGAGAAACTGACAGTTGGCTCCCTTTCTTTAATGATTTTTACATTTGGTAACTATTATCCAGTATCCCTTCAACTACCCTTGATTTGGTTTCAATATTCAAGCTATTCTAACCTATCCTCAGAGGCCAAATTTCCCAGCACTTTAATTATCTTTGTGGCTCTCAACTGAGCATACTTCAATTTGACCACATCTCCATTTTGCTCCTGAGCTCAAAGAAGGCGATATTATTCTAGTAAGGGTTTGACTAATGTTAACTATAAAGAGATGATCATTTTTCAATTATAGTATTTCCCAGTATAATGCATGCTTGTCCTGTACATTGTTTCACTCACATTTTTATATTTCTAATTCATAGTTGACTTGGGATATCCTATGACCTCTAAATCTTTTTCTATTCTAATTATAAGCTAATGTATCAATAACTGAAATTTCACAATCTCTTAGGAATATTACTTCTTTATGCTTATTTTTTCTTGAAATTATTTTGTTATTTAAAATTTATGATACATATATTACCTATTAAAATTTATAATTCATGTATTGGCATTAGTGATACATAAAGGAATATAATTACTTAAGAATAACAACAACAACAAAAACCCAACTTCCATTCTAGGCTCTGACTTTAATTAACTGTAGATTTTGAAAAAAAAAATCTCAGATTTTTCAGTGTTCTTTCCATAAGTAAGAATGCTAGAAGAAAGTATATCTAAGATTTCTGTATTTCTGAAATTTTATATGTAAATAATTTATTTTCCATATAAAGTAAAAATATTAAATGAATATTTATTGAGCATCTGTTTTCCATAGGCCATACATTACACTAAACCTTTGAATAAACCAGTTAACAGAACATACAAAGATATGTTCCTTACATTTTATTTGGGGAAATAGATGATAAGCAATATAATAGCACTTATTGTTGCTAAGAAGAAAGTAAAGAAGAAAATTAGAGGGGCTCCTGGGTGGCTCAGTGGGTTAAAGCCTCTACCTTCAGCTCAGGTCATGACCTCAGGGTCCTGGGATCGAGCCCCACATCGGGCTCTCTACTCAGCAGGGAGCCTGCTTCCCCCTCTCTCTCTGCCTGCCTCTCTGCCTACTTGTGATCTCTCTCTCTCTGTCAAATAAATAAAGAAAATATTTAACAATATTTAAAAAAGAAGAAAATCAGACAATAGTGAAGGGGTGGATTTTTAAATAGAGTCAGTAGGAGAAGCTACACTTAGATAATGATATGGGAGAAACAACCTTAAAAAAGTCAGAAAACTGTCATCAGGCAGAAGAACACCCCAGGCAGAGTGAATAACAAGTATAAAAATCTTGAGGTAGGACTGTGACAGGCATATTTGAGGAATAGCAAAGAGGTGGGTGTGCCTGGACACAGTGATCAAAAGGAAGGATATTTAGAAATAAGATCGGATATATAATAGGGCAGAGAAGAGATCATGTAGTGCCTTGTAGTGCCCTGTGAAGAGCAAAAACCTACCCTTCACTTTAAGGGGACTGATAGCACTGGGATGTTTTGAGGTCAAAATTGATCAAATGGTATCACAATGGATGCTCTGTTAAAATAGACCAGTATGGTGTAAGAGCAGTGATCAATTTGGAAGCTTTGGCAGTAATTCATATAAAAGATCATGGTGAGAGGCAGTTGCATAGTAGCTTGGACTAGAATGGTAGTAACAGAGGGGTGAAATGTGATTTAATTATAAATAACATATAAATTTGGCTTGAATAATATTTAATGGAGGACTTTTTTATTGAGGTCGATTTGGTGTATAACATTCTACAAGTGCCAGGTGTGCAGCTTATAATTCAACATTTGTATACACTATAAAGTGGTCTAAATATATTGTAAAGTTACAGCAGACAAAAAGTGCTGATAGATGAGATGGAGGATATAGGAGAAAGAAAAGTGTAAAGAATGATTATAGTCATATGAATGTATGATGTATCAGGTCAGGCATCCTCTTGTGAAAGACTTCAGATGTACATAGAATTAGCATTTCCTACTAGTTTTAAAGTCTTCATTTCTTTTCCATTGCTAAAGGAGACAAAGATTTTACCATTAAACCATGAAAACAGTTGTTCTCTAAAGAAGTAAAATGTATTATCCACTTGGGATAATTGGACTCAGATAAATTCACCCTTGTTTCCAGGTGGCATATCTTTATCTCTATTTCTATTTCCATCATTATCTCAATGACTACATCTAAATCTATCTGTATCTATCTAGGTAAAGACAGAGATAAATTAAATTCAAAACACAATCTTACATAACTACTAGATGCTGAAATTAGAATTTAATTATCATCATTCGACTCTCCAACGGTCAATGCAAAACCTTTCTGTCCCACTTGGATTTTTATCTCTAATACAAGCTCTTGTCTTCTTTTTACTATTTAAGGATGCAAAACTGATCAAAGTGTACACATTCTCTGGAGGAAAGCTGATGTTAAAAATCTCAGCGATCACTATTGAATTTTTCTAGTCAATAATAAGGTTCTTTGAGGAAATCTTTTCAGTATCTTTAAAAAAATTCATTCTTAGGGTTAATAGTCCACCCTGTATGGAGAGTCTGTTCAAATATTACTTGCTTTTTAAAGATATGGTATGTGGTTCCATCACAAAGAAAGAAAATATCAGGCTAATATTGCTATCAATACTTTTAGGTGCAGGAAATTCACAAAGTAGACTTTCAAAAGGGGTGATAAAAACTGGCCTACAGTAATAATCATAGCACTTAAGGTCTGTTCAATTTTTTATTATTGCTTTTACTTTGCACCCGCTGTGTTCATACTGTGCAGCTCTGAGAATGCATTAGCTGCAAGCACTAGTATTTCCAGCAGTTCAGTTAACAACATATTCCAGTTACCGGGAGTCATCAGGACTCAGCAGACAGTGTGTTAACAAAACACAGTTACTGAGCAAGGCTAGAGGATGCAAAAGAAATTTCAACTCAATCTTTGAGAATTCACAGATATCCTTCTATATTCATTCTTGTTAGAACCCTGGCCTTCTACTTGGGAGACTATGACCATCGGACAAAGAAAGTTTTCTTTTTTATTAGACTATTATTGTAAAAAATCTGCTTTGATAATAAATTATTTTAATTCTAAGGTTGAGAAGATGCAGGATGCTGTGTTTTGGTTGGACAGACAAGCACAAAATACACCCAGGCACATGCACACACAAATACACACACACGCACACACACAATTCTCACCACCACCCTTTCTCTAACCAACATCCTAGTCATCACATAGTTTTTCCCAAGGATTCACTTTGAGATGATATTTGGAGTTTTGCATTTCTTTTTGTAGTTACATTAGCAAGATACATTGACAAAAATTCAGTATAGTAGCTAATTGTTTTGTATTTCATGTGTGTGTATTTGCCTTTGATGCTCTTTTTAGCTGGATCATTTGATAGCACCAGTGAGTATGATGTGTTATGCACAGCATTTAAAAAAAAGAAAGACTCTCCCCTGAGCTTATAATGGTATAATGAATATAATCCTCGCTTTACTCATTCTTTTGGTTAAATGCAATAAAGAGGACACTTGGAAGGTATATATGTTATCTGGGTGATAGATCCCACATGAAAATGTATCAGGTAGTAGCAATTCACCTGGAATTATTTTAATCATTTCCGTTAAAAGCTTCCTAGGAATAAAGAAGAGAGTAAGTGAACTTACCCTTTTCATTTTATCAGTCATGCACTAGTGCCCCACCCCATGTCTTATTGAATTTTATTTAGTTTCTCTTAACTGCTACTACCTGAAGTACGTGTGTGTGTGTGTGTGTGTGTGTGTGTGTGTGAGAGAGAGAGAGAGAGAGAGAGAGAGAGAGAGGGAGAGAGAGAGAGCCCTATCACCATTTTAAGGAATTAGGGTTCTTTACATTTTGAGGAAGCACTGTGCTGTAGTATCTGTTTTGATAGGTGAGCTCTGAATTAGAGTCATTGGTTACTTTCAAAACAATTCTCTGACCACTGGTTTTAGTTATTGTATCAGCTGGTACCATACCTTTTTCTTGGTCATCTGTGTCCTCTTTTTAAAAATTTATTCTTTGGGGGCGCCTGGGTGGCTCAGTGGGTTAAGCCTCTGCCTTTGGCTCAGGTCATGATCAGGGTCCTGAGATCAAGCCCCGCATCGGGCTCTCTGCTCAAGAGAGAGTCTGCTTTCCCCTCTCCCTCTACCTGCCTCTCTGTCTACTTGTGATCTCTTTCTCTCTGTCAAATAAATAAAACCTTTAAAAATTTATTCTTTTATTATAGAATTATTGAATACCTTCTGTTAGATGCTGGGAATGCAATAGTGAATAAATACAGACTTTCCCCTTGTGTTCATAGATATTAAAGTTGAAAACATAAAAAATCTTGACCCTAAATGTTGTTTGAAGAGACCTTCTGAGATACAAGATATGAATAGTCAGTGAAAAGCTAGATGCTCTGACTTTGTAAAGGAAAGTACAAGAGACATGCAAGCAAGGACAGGTTAAGGATAAAGTCGTCAGCATTGATGACTGCTTTTTGGAATATCACTGATCAGTGACTGGTCATTTTGATGCTCCTCACTTGTGACTTGTTGCTATGTAAGACAAATTATTTTGATTGAATGAATTACATAAACCAGCTTATCTGTTTAAAAGAGTTTCCTATGTATCCCAACACATTTGCTCTCACAGCAAAATGCTTGCATCCAACTTGGAGTACTCACATTACTTGCTGCTTTGTATCTGAAATAAAGAAACTTTCACAGTATCTTTCTTATCTCTTCCCTCACCATTGTAACACTAGCCCCACTGACTTCACCATTCCCTCCCACTTCACAACCTGAGGAATGAGGCCAGATTCAGGGAGGGGGTGCTCTCACGGGAAGTGTGACATATCTAAGCTTAGTGGGCACATAAACTAACAAAGCAGTCTGGGCTGATGTAAGAACTGAACTGACCTTGTGTTCTGTTGACTCAGTGCTAGTGCGGCCATTACGTAATTTAAGCCCCTTAGGCTGTAGATTTCGTGTTATGTATTCTCAGACATTTCAAAAGAAGTTTAGAAGCCACTTACTGAAATTTTCTATTTTTATTATACTTCAAAATAATTTTCAAATAATTTTCAAAAGATATGTGCTTGTCCAAAAATTTCTTGTAGTAAGAGAAATTGAAACTATTTGATTGGACATAAAATAATTTTAATCCAATTTTCAGCATTTGCCTTTGCTCAACATCCATTTAGGTTTCTTGATAAGCATTTGCCAGTTTTGCTTTGGTGATCCACAACAATCCCCTTGAACTTCTTTTGGTGAGACTGTTAATAGACTTCCATCTTCCTCTAGAAGAGTAAATCCCCAAAAATGTATCTTTTTATTTTTTTTTTTTGAGAAGAAAAAAGTTACAAGTTGAGTTAAGATAACACTGGGAGAGGATTAAAATTTCAAACATAATAATGAATACAGCCCTCACTGAAAAGTAGATATTTAATATTTAAATAAAGACCTGAAGGAGATGAGGGAGGAAGCCCTGAGAACACTTGGCAATTTCAATGGCACTGAGGTAGAATGTACCTGCCGCATTCCGAAACTAGCAAGGAAGTTTTTTTTTTGTTTGTTTTGTTTTGTTTTGTTTTTGTGGGGTTTTTTTCCCCAAAGAGAGCAAAGGTAAGAGAAATAGGAGATAAGACAAGAGTTTGTAATGACTTCCTATTTCACTTGTAATTAAGTGAGAGGCCACTGGGAAATTTTATGCCGAAGAGTGATATAATCTGACTTCTACTTTAATAGGATCATTCGGATACCATTTGAGATAAGGAAAAAAAAAACTCAACTTTCATAAGGGCGAGTGAAGAGTTATTGTTATGGAGAAATTATTGATCATATCATTTTTTCACATTTATTTGATCACTAGCTGCTTTTATAATTTCTTCTTTAAGTAAAATATACATTTCCCTATTGCATTGACTGTGGGTTTGGAAATAGGCCTGCTTTGATCAATGAAACATGAGCAGGTGTGACTTTGCCATATTTAAATAGAAGTTTTAAATGCACCTGTGTGTGGTTAGACTTTGTCCAACCACCCCCTTATTCTTCCCTCAGGCAATTTGTCATCCTCCATGAGGTCAGCATGTCACAGATAGTAGTTGTTCCTACTTTCTTAGTTCAAGAATAAAAGATGAAGCCCAAAAGCCACTACATCACAGTAAGTTAAAGTAGGCCCAGAAAGTTCTGCAAATCCCAGTAGAGCTACAGATATCCCTAATAACCTATGGAATATAAACAAGAATGAATTTTTGTTGCTGAAAATCATCGAGGTTTGGAAGATTGTTCATTGTCACAACAAATCTTAATAATGCAGGTTGGGATATTAGAATAACTCAGTCAAAGGATGATGGTGCTTTGACCAGGATGGAAGCAATGAACTTGATAAGATTTTAGATAGATCTTCATGGTAGAGACAATAGGATGTGTGGATATTTTCTGAGAATGATAAGAATCAAAGGCTATTACAAATATTTGGACTTCTGGCTGGACTAGGAATTTATTATTGTAAAAATATTCAAATATGTTTTAATTTACACAAAATGATCCTTTAATTCTATACAATAAAAGAGTTTCAGGCACAAAAATGTGTATTTAATTAAATTAAAATTTTGTTGGTGGCATATTTGGAAATACGTCTACTTTCAGAATAAAGCCTATTTATGATGATTGTGGACTTCAAATTTTTATGGCACTCAAATCCTAATGACTACATGTAAAAAAATGACATAAATTGTGTTTATAAAGTATGTTTATAAAATGCTTAAAATTATATCCTTCACGGTTAAATTTTCCAGTATTTTGTATGTATATGGTATACAAGCATTTATAATCTTACTCTAAGTTTTATAAAAACTTTATCAAATCTCTCCTTTAGCATCTGTGGCTAAAAATAAAGGCAATTTTAGTTCCTATATATAGCTATGAGATAATATTTTCACAGCATATATACTTGATAATTCATCAGCTAATGTCAAAATTGTGTTGTAGTCTTTCTTTCACTTTTGTACTCTCAAGTAGTTCATAAGCAACACTTAAGTAAATATGGTTTCTTAGCTACACTGCCATAAGTTTAATAGGAAACAAAATGAATTAAGAATCTTGTCTGTACATTCTTACTCTATGACAGAATTCACTCAGAGAAATCATTACTAACAGACTTTTCATTTTACTCAGGCATTGTATAGGACAAATGTGTTAACATTTAAATACATATATAGTCCAAAAATACACATTTAAAAACCCAATATGCCTTTCACAAGTCATGTTTCTAAAAGAAAGATTGTTATATTCCTAAAAGGAAATTCCCTGTGTTCCCCAAGTTAGGACTTTTGATAGCACCATTGTGATTTTAATAATGCTTTCTGTTTATTATTCTATGCAGTTGTCTTTACTTAGGGCAAAGAAAATTAGCTGAAAATATACTCATATCTTTAGATTTCAGGAAAGAACATCTATTCTTTTCTAAGCATCTGATAGTTGAGTGAGCCAAGTTCTTATACAATACTACTTTGTTTTCATTTAATTAAATGGCTCAGTGTGTCAAATTTCAGAGACTGCTTACCTCCTGGTCACACTGATCTATGCTAGCGATTTTCTAGGCTGAACATCAACCTTTTCCTTGACTGATCAGTATTGTGATTGTAATGGTAGCAGAATGTTTCCAAAGACACAGGCTAACGGTCTGTAAGAAAACATATACTTTCCCCTGTCTGAACTGTCCATATTGCTACCCATTTCTAATACTTCCATGGATAAGATTAACAACTTCATATTGCTTGCTTCAATATGTGAATGTGTGTGTGTGCACAAATGTATATACATGGGCATGTGTGCATATGATTTCCTATGGAATATCTTCGGAATAATTGTGGATATAGACTGGTAGATTTATGAGGACCAGGAAGCAAATGACTTCCATTAAAAAAGAGAGATTATGTTCACAATTTTAAACAGGAGGAGAAAGGAAACATTTTAACCATTTCCTCAATCTTAGTTCCATGGTATGTACAATACAGGCACTTACCTACATACTCCTTAAATGATTACAATGTAATAGCTATCATGAGTTTGATTTTTCAAGTGAGGCAGACAACTGCATTTTAGGAATATTTTAAAATTTTCAAAAGTGCATAACCTGTACGTAGTGGTCCTCAGGAGTGAACAAAGCCTTACTCCAGAAAGTCTGTCCTTTTCAATAAACTGCAATCTACAGAGATAACAGCACAATATCCATTTTCAAATCCCACACAAATCAGAACCACCCAATTGTCTATTGTATTTTTACAAGAGAAAACATTTTCCCTGGGGATTATTTCTAGTCTACAGCTAACGTGTACTTCCTAAAGGTCTAAACATGAGAAGACATTTTATTTGTATTAAGTGATTTGGTTTTGGATGCATGGATAATGAGCACAGGCAAGACTAGGGAAAGACTGTCATTGTTGATTTTTCAGAAGGAACACTGACAGTGTCGTGCCAGCAGTTTGCCCATAGCTAAAAGCAGAAGGCAGATGGAATCTCCTAAGGTCAATTCCCAAAAACTGTGGGAAGGCATAGATGGGAAAAATCTGATGGCCAACATTAGAGGAACAACTTTTTTGTTGCATTCTGTGTGTGATGTTGTGTTAGATTTATTCTCCAGGTTGGCTCCTTTATGCAGAATTCTCACAATAGAATTCATTTTTATTATTTGCTCTTTTGAATTAACAAAATCAAGTATCGGGCGCCTGGGTGGCTCAGTTGGTTGAGCAACTGCCTTCGGCTCAGGTCATGATCCCGGAGTCCCAGGATCGAGTCCCATATCGGACTCCCGGCTCTGCGGGAAGTCTGCTTCTCCCTCTGACCTTCTCCCCTCTCATTCTCAGTCTCTCGCTCTCTAATAAAAAATAAATAAATAAATAATCTTAAAAAAAACAAAATCAAGTATCATGATGAAGTTCTCTAATTCCTTCCCAGTAAAGTATGCATTTCAGTGGAATTACTCTGTGGCTATTTTACAATACTAATATAGATCTCCTTTGGTTACCCTTTTCTATTTAGCTATCATTATATTAACCTCATTCCAATGCTATTTTGAAGGACATTTAATTTTCCCCAAATAGCACGGGGTGTGTATCACTCTTCTTCTAAAAGACTCTTACTTGTCGTGTGTTGACAAATCCAAAATAACACCTTGGAGTCAAGATAAAATTTTTGAATGAAAAAGAAGACTCAGCATCTCTCTACTAACCGTTTTAAAGGGAAATGATTACAAATATTATTTCTAGTAACTTTATTCATTTTTTTGTAAGTGTGGATTAGGTGTGGAGTGTTGCAGTTTTTTAAATTTTTTATTTTGTAATGACTTTGTATGGTTAGCACGTTCATATTTTGCATTGTTAAGAAGTGAGGTTATTAGAATAAAATGATATTCAGGATTTTATTTTTAATTTTTCATTTCTGCATCTCAAATGAAATGGTATATTTATCATCTAGTAACCAAATGGTTTAATGATTTTTATGGAATTCTTCTCTTCTGGGAGAATTATAAAATATAATAAATATCCTGAACATTAATGTCTGTGGAAATGCTAAATTAGGTAAATTTATTTTATTTACTGAAGATTTATCAGAAGTTTTTAATATGCTGTTTGTGTTTCTCTTCTAGAACAACCTCTTACTATGATTTGGCATGTAATCTGAGAAATATTGTATTTTCAGATTGATCTATATTAGGCAATTCAGATAATGTAACTTATAAAAAGAATTAATTGATTTTAATATTTGAGAGATTGTGAAATTCAAATAAACCTGTTTTTAATTTAATTTTATTTTTTCAGCATTCTAAGATTCATTGTTTATGCACCACATCCAGTGCTCTGTGCAATACATGTCCTCCTTAATACCTACTATCAGGTTCACCTCCCCACCCCCTCCCTTCCAAAACCCTCAGTTTGTTTCTCAGAGTCCACAGTCTCTCATGGTTCTCCTCCCCCTCCAACTTCCCCCAGTTTACTTTTCCTTTCCTTCTCCTAACGTCCTCCATGTTATTCTTTATGCTCCACAAGTAAGTGAAACCGTATGATAATTGACTTTCTCTGCTTGACTTATTTCACTCAGCATAATCTCCTCCAGTCCCATCCATGTTGATACAAAAGCTGAGTATTCATCCTTTCTGATGGAGGCATACTATTCCATTGTATATATATATATACACATCTTCTTTATCCATTTGTCTGTTGAATGGCATCTTGGCTCTTTCCACAGTTTGGTGATTGTGGGCATTGCTGCTATGAACATTGGGGTAAATATGGCCCTTCTTCTCACTGCATCTGTATCTTTGGGTTAAATACTCAGTAGTGCAATTCCCGGGTCACAGGGTAGCTCTATTTTTAATTTCTTAAGGAATCTCCACACTGTTTTCCAAAGTGGCTGCACCAACTTGCATTCTTACCAACAGTGTAAGAGGGTTCCCCTTTCTCCACATCCTTTCTAACACATTGTTTACGTTCTTGTTAATTTTGGCCATTCTAACTGGTGTAATGTGGTATCTCGATGTGATTTTGACTTGAATTTCCCTGATGGCTAATGATGATGAACATTTTTTCATGTGTCTGTCAGCCATTTTTATGTCTTCTTTGGAGAAGTGTCTGTTCATGTCTCCTGGCCATTTTTTGACATGATTATCTGTTTTCTCAGTGTTGAGTTAGAGGAGTTCTTTATAGATCTTAGATTTCAGACCTTTGTCTGTAGTGTCATTTGTGAATATCTTCTCCCATTCTGTGGGTTGCCTGTTTGTTTTGTTGACTGTTTCCTTCGCTGTGCAGAAGGCTTTTATCTTGATGAAGTCCCAAAAGTTCATCTTTGCTTTTGTTTCTTTGCCTTTGGAGACATGTCCTGAAAGAAGTTGCTGTGGCTGATGTTGAAGAGGTTACTGCCTATGTTTTGATAGATTCCTGCCTCACATTGAGGTCTTTTATCCATTTTGAGTTTATCTTTGTGTATGGTGTAAGAGAATGGTCAAGTTTCAGTCTTCTATATGTAGCTGACCAATTTTCCCAGCAGCATTTATTGAAGAGACTGTCTTCTTTCCACTGGATATTTTTTCCTGCTTTGTCAAAGATTATTTGACCATAGAGTTGCGGGTCCATATCTGGACTCTCTACTTTGTTCCACTGGTCTATGTGTCTGTTTTTGTGTCAGTCCATACTGTCTTGGTGATCACAGCTTTGTAGTAGGCAAAATAGCTTAAAATCAGGCAACACAATGCCTCCAGCTTTGTTGTTCTTTATTAATATTTCCTTAACCATTTGGAGTCTCTTCTGGTTCTATACAAATTTTAGGATTTTTGTTCCAGCACTTTGAAAAATCCCAGTGGCATTTTGATTGGGATGCCATTGAAGGTGTAGATGGCTCTGGGCAGTGTAGACATTTTAACAATACTTATTCTTCCAATCCATGAGTATGGAATTCTTTTCCATCTTTTTGTGTCTTCTTCAATTTCTATCATGAGTGTTCTGTAGTTCCTCAATTAGAGATCATCTACCTCTTTGGTTAGGTTTATTCCCAAGTACCTTATGGTTCTTGGTGCTATAGTAAATGGAATCTATTCTCTAATTTCCTTTTCCATATTTTCATTGTTAGTATATAAGAAAGCAACTGATTTCTGTGCATTGATTTTGTAACCTGCCACATTACTGAATTGCTATATGAGTTCTAGTAGTTTGAGGGTAGAGTCTTTTGGGTTTTCCATATAAGGTATCATGTCATCTGCAAAGAGAGAGAGTTTGACTTCTTTGTCAATTTGAATACCTTTTATTTCTTTTTGTTGTCTGATTGCTGTCGCTAGGACTTCTAGTACTATGTTCAATGCGAGTGGTGAGAGTGGTCATCCTTGTTGTGTTCCTCATCTAAAAGGGAAGGCTGTCCGCTTTTCCCCATGAGAATGATATTCACTGTGGGTTTTTCACAGATAGATTTTATGAGTTTGAGGAATGTTCCTTCTATCCCTATACTTTGAAGAGTTTTAATCAGGAACAGATGCTGTATTTTGTCAAATGCTTTTTTCTGCATCAATTGGGAGGACCATGTGGTTCATCTCTTTTCTTACTGATTTGTTCTATTACATTGATTGATTTCGGAATGTTGAACCACCTTTGCATCCAAGGGTTAAATCCCACCTGGCTGTGGTAGATAATGAATGTATTGTTGGATCCTATTGGCTAAGATCTTGTTGAGAATCTTGGCATCCATATTCATCAGGGGTATTGGTCTGAAATTTTCCCTTTTGATGGGGTCTTTCCCTGGTTTGGGGATCAAGAAAGAGTCTGGACATTTTCCTTCTCTTTTTATTTTTTGAAACTGCTTCAGGAGAATAGGTATTATTTCTTCTTTGATATTTGATAGAATTCCCCAGAGAATCCATCAAGCCCTGGGGTCTTGTTTTTTGGGAAGTTTTTGATCACTGCTTCAATCTCGTTTCTAGATGTTGGTCTATTCAAGTTGTCAATTTCCTCCTGTTTAAGTCTTGGAAGTTTATAGGTTTTCCAGAAATTCATCCATTTCTTCTAGTTTGTTTAACTTATTGGATATAGCTATTGATAAAATTTCTGATGATTGTTTCTATTTCTTTGGTGTGAGTCGTGATCTCTCCCCTTTTACTCATAATTTTATTAATTTGGTGTTCTTTCTTTTCTTTTGGATTAGTTTTGCCAGTGGTTTATCAATCTTATTAAATATTTCAAAGAATCAGCTTCTAGTTTCATTGATGTCTTCTACTGTATCTCTAGTTTGAACTCATTGATCTCTGTTCTAATCTTTATTATTTCCCTTCTTGTGTGTGGGATTGGCTTAATGTGTTGTTGATTTTCTAGTTCTTTAAGGTGTAAAGAAAGTTGATGCATTAGGGATTTTTCAATTTTCTTGAGTGAGGCTTGGATGGCTATGCATTTCCCCCTTAGGCCATCTTTGCCGTATCCCATAGGTTGTGGACCGATGTATCTTCATTCTCATTGGTTTCCATCAATTGTTTAAGTTCTTCTTTGATTTCCTGGCTGAAGTAAACATTCTTGAGCAGGATCGTCTTTAACTTCCAGGTGTTCGAATTTCTTCCAAACTTTTTCTTTTGACTGAGTTCCAGTTTCAAAGCATTGTGATCCGAGAATATGCAGGGAATAATCTCAATCTTTTGGTATCTGTTGAGCCCTGATTTGTGACCCAGTATGTGGTCTATTCTGGAGAAAGTTCCATGTGTGCTTTAGAAGAATGAGTATTCTGTTGTTTTAGGGTAGAATGTTCTGTGTATATCCATGAAGTCCATCTGGTCCAATGTGTCATTCAAAGCTCTTATTTCTTTACTAATTTTCTGCTTAGATGATCTGTCTATTGCTGAGAGTGGTGTCTTAAGATCCCCTATGATTAATATATTCACATCAATATGACTTTTTATTTTGATTAACAGTTGGCTTATTTAGTTGGCTGCTCCCATATTGGGGGCATAAATATTTACAATTATTAGATCTTCTTGGTGGATAGATCCTTTAGGAATGATGTAGTGTCCTTCTGTATCTCTGACTACAGTGTTTAGATTAAAATCTAATTTATCTAATTTGAGAATCGCTACCCCAGCTTTCTTTTGAGGCCATTGGCAGGAAAGATGGTTCTCTATCCCTTCACTTTCAGTCTGGATGTATCTTTAGGTTCCAAACGTGTCTCTTGTAGACAGAACATGAACAGGTCCTGTCGTTTTATCCAGTCAGCAACCCTATGCCATTTTATTGGAGTATTTAGGCTGTTCATGCTGAAAGTGATTATTGAAAGATAAATTTTTATTGACATCATGTTGTCTGTGAAGTCCTTGTTTCTATAGGTCGTCTCTGTAAATTTCGGTTATGTCACTCTTGAGCTCTTTCTTCTTTTATAGAACCCCACTTAGTATTTCTTGTAGTGCCAGTTTGGTGGTCACATACCCTTTTAAACCTTTTCTGACTTGAAAGTTCTTTTTTCTCCATCCATTTTGAATTTCAGCCTTGCTGAATAAAGTATCCCTGGCTGCATGCTTTTCTCATTTAGTGCCCTGAATATGTCTTTCCAGCCCTTTCTGGCTTGCCAGGTTTCTGTGGACATGTCTGATGTTATTCTGATGGACTTTCCTCTGAGCATAAGGAATCATCTCCGTAGCTGCCCTTGGGATCTCTTGTCTAAAATTATGATCCATGAATTTCACAATTAAGTGTCTGGAGGTCTTTCTAGATTTGTTGATCATGGGGGGTGTCCTTTCTGCCTCTAGGACACGAACACTTGTTCCATTCTAGATTGGGGAAATTTTCATCTAAAATTTTTACAACTATATCTTCTGGTCTTCTCTTTTTCTCCATCCCGTCAGGGATCCCAGTTATTCTGACATCGGAACATTGCATGGCATCATTTATTTCCCTAATTCTGTTTTCATGGCTTCTAAGTTTTTTGTTCCAGGCCTCCTCCTGATCCTTCTTTTCTATCAGTTTGTCTTCTAGATCACTAATTCAATCTTCTGCCTCAATTATCATACCTGTTAGAGTATTTACATTAGATTGGATCTCACTGATAGCATTTTTTGTTCCACCATATCAGTTCTCACTTCTGCCCTTAAAGTTTCTATGTTGTCACTAATGGTCATCTCCAACCTACCCATTGTCTGGATAATTTTTGCCCTGAATTTCCTTTCCAACATACTGTTTATGTCCATATCCAATAGTGGCAGTGGACACAGTCTCTGAATTTTTCCTCTGTTGGGTGTTCCTCCTCCTAGTCAATTTGATGAGAGATGGTTAAGGGGATAGATAGCTGAATATATCAACCATGATATAGGCAAGGTGCACCCTGAAAAGTTTTAGAGCAATAGGAAATCACCACCAAAAAGAAATAAAAAAAGAAAGAAAGAGAGAGAGGAAAAAAGAAAATCCAACCAAAGTGAGCTCCAAAAGTAAGATTTAAAAGGTAACAAAAATGAACAAAAGAAAAAGACCAACAAAAGTAAGACATGAAAAAAAAAAAAAACAGCCAAAATGAACCCCGAGAAAAAGATATATATAGTACAAAAACAAAAACAAATACACAGAAACACTAACAGAAGAATAAAATGGGAAGAAGGTTATAAAGCCTTAGTGTTGCCAAGGACGGTTATTTCGGTTCTTCCTGAGTGAATCTTGTTGTTTTTGTTAAGGGACTCAACTTTCCAGAGATACAGGGCAATTAAAACTGGTTTTATATAGGGGTAGTATTGAATAGGGAAAAAAGATTACCTTGAAGCTTATATCTATATGTATAAAAAAAAGAAAGAAAGAAAGAAAGAAAAGAAAAAGAAACAGGTATACATATGAAATAAGTTAAAGTTAAAAAGTTATTATGGAATATGTTGTATTAAATCTCTAATTTTAATAGTAAGTAGGTTAAAAATTTAAAAGAACAAGAATCATCAGAAAAAATTAAAAAAAGAAAAAAGAAAGAAATTTGTATCTATGAAATATACAGGTTTGGGACAAACTGGAAGCTTAATATATTGTTCCCCCTGAAGTTGGGGTTTACATTTTTATGAGGAATCTGTGGTGGTTGTCCTCTTGTTGTTTTGGCTTATCTTCTGGGGAAGGGGCCTGATGCATTGTATTTCAGTCAGTCCTGCTTGGGCTGAGTGGTTTTTCCCCCTATCAAGGGTCTTGACTCTGTGGAAACCGGTTTTTCAGGCTTTTGTTCTCTGGAAGTTTTTGTTCTTTGGCACTTTTTTGCAGTTTTTTGGAGGTTTAGTGGAAAGCAAACTGTCCACACCCAGATCTGCACCTCAGAGAGAAGCCTTAGTCTACTCCCCTCTGGGTGGTCCAAAACACACAGACTCCCCCTCTGCAAACTCCACTGAACCTCACAGCCTCACACAGGTGGTGCGCACACCCAGCCACTGTCTCAGTGGTAGCCTGATACCCCTGCTTGTCTCTGCACCTCCATGCCACTAAAACCATGAGCAATATTGGCCCAGGTGAGCCCAAACCTGGGTGGCTGCCATTGCTAGGACTGTTATCTGGGGTCCACACCAACAACCAATGCACTTGCACCTGGCAGACAGAGGTGCAGGTGGTGTAAGGCTGCAGGCCCAGAGACCGCAGGCCGTTCCCCACACCAGACTCTCTCAGGTGGAGTGGGAGTGTGCCCAGTCAGAGTGGTGGTGCAAACATTGGAAAGTCAGGGGCTCAGGGACCATGGACTGGACCCTCGCCGTGCTCTCTCTGGCATGGGTGGTCACCAGTGGTAACCATCCTGGGACTGTAGGCTTAGGCTTATGCCCGTGACTGCTTGATTCCACCAGTTGTCCCTTAAGATCTTTTGCTCTTTTTGAGTGCTTTTAACCAGTGTCCAAGTTAATGCTGGTCCCCAATCACAGGGCACATTTGTATTGGGTATTATTTTCCAATGGGTTGCTTCTGGTTGGTCCTTTCCCCTTCTGTTTATCCTCTAATATCAGTCTCAGAGTTCCCACCCTGTGTTATCTCTCCACTGATGTCTTTTGCCCAGTAGAGATCCAGAAGTGTATAATCTTACATCTCGGGCTGATTTCATGGGTGTTCAGAGTGTTCTGGTAGGTATTTAGCTCACTTTAGGGGACTGGTTGAAACAGGGTCTCCTACTTCTCCACCATCTTGCCCCTCCCAAGATTTCCCTCAAGTAAACCTTTTTAACTTAAATTTCACTTATTAATTTTTGTCTATTCAATTATTCTACATATTTTGAGTACCTATGGACAATCTTCACTTATGATGTGGGGATATAGATAGATAGATAGATAGATACAGATAAATTAGATACAGTCCCTGCCAAAAGGCATATAAAACCATGTTAAAGTATTTTGTATATGCCTAGAAAAGTAGACATCAAAGTACATTTAAATTAAAAAAAATATCATATTAAAGACTGCATCTAAATTGTCTTTTAGTAAATTAATGGTAATTATTAGGTTTAAAATGCATTAAGGAAAAATATCAAGGGATAGGAAATGCCATGAGAAAAGAGAGGAGAAAAAAGTCCATAATAATTGTCTATTCCAGAGAAAGTGTGGAAGAATGGCTATCCTTCTCTTGGATGTTTGACATCTTAAGTTAGCCTACAGTGGTGGGTTAAAAGTGGTAAAACTTGTGTTTTTCCTTTTAAATCAATTGGAAAACAGTAGGGCCCTTTTTTTAAACCTTATTACATGGATGCAACAAAGAATGGTTAGAAGTTATGGTTCCTGAGAACCAGTAAGTACATGGTCTTCCACCTTTGTGTTTGTGAATTTGTTTTGTTTTGTTTTCCTTCCATATGGCATTTCCAGGAAGCTATTTCTCTATTACCAGTACAGTGAAATTTCTTCAAGGAAAAAAAATTCATCTTTAAATAAGTGAAAGAGAGAAAGTCTGAAAATGAAAACAGGAGGAGAAATTGTAGTAATTCACTAGTAATTTGCTTTGCACAGGAGAATGCATAGAAGCTAGAAGGAAACATAAGGGAAAACATAAAGAAATTATAGAAATTTTCTGATGATTTTCTGATTATTCTTATTTCTTTAAGACTTTAGAGATCTGCTACTGGGGGAGGGAGAGCACATTCAACAGGCAAAATGTGCTCTTTCAGAGTGCTCCTGGGTCTGCTGAAGCCCACCCAAGCTTAGGGGCTTTTGTATCTTATGTTAAAAATCCCCAGCATAGGCAAGATGGCGGAGAAGTAAGAGATCCTGCAGCAACCGGTCCCCAAAAGTGAGCTGGAAATCTACCAGAACACGCTGAACACC
>CM052813.1:30554151-30578406 GCA_028533885.1 Nasua narica | reverse complement strand
AAGGTTGAAAATACTAAATTCCTGAATCACTTCTGATGTATCAAACCTACCAACTCCTAATTAGAGGAGGAATGGGTATTCTGATGGAAATATAAACATAGAAAGTTACCTTAACTTTAAAATCCAGCTTTTAAGTCATTCAAATAATTCCCTTCTAAAAAATGATCTAAAATTACCTTCAATGAATATTCATTTTAATCAAAGCAAATCATGCACACAATTTTAAAAAATCAAATAATATTAAAGTAATTTTGGTAGCTGTCATAGTAGAAAATGATTACTTCAGATGAGGAGAATTGGGGAAAAGATTCTTAGCAAGCTTTTTAATAGTATTTGGGTGATATCTGCATAATGTCCAAAATTACTGATTGAAAACATGCAGTAAGGGGGTACCTGGGTGGCTCAGTGGGTTACCTCGTCCTTCGGCTCAGGACGTGATCTCAGGGTCCTGGGATCAAGCCCCGCATCAGGCTCTCTGCTCAGTAGGGAGCCTGCTTACTCCCCTCTTCCTGCCTTTCTGCCTACTTGTGATATCTCTTTTTCTGTCAAATAAATAAATAAAATCTTAAAAAAAAGAAAACATGCAATATTAATATATGCCAATGCCTATTTGCTTCTTTCATAAGTTTCCTGATTATTATTAAGTCCCATGGCTTCTCCATCATGGGTCTATTCTTGGGATTTCCTTTATTCCTTCATAACAGAAAATTGGAGTTTATAAGTATATGAGAGCTAATTCCTTATTATTGTAGAATATAATTTCCAGAAGTTTTGTTAGTTCTAAAAATGGTTGGTAAAAACATAGAAACTATTATGTTGTTAAACTTCAAAATAAGTGCATTTTTTAAAATTTGAGTGTAGTTGACAATGTTATCTTAATTACTGGTATACAACATACTAAATTTGACTTCTCAATATGTTATGCTGTGCTTACCACAAGAGTAGCTACCATCTGCCCCAATACAACCTTATTATTATATCATTGACTATATTCACTATGTAGTCTCTTTATCCCCATGATTAATTTATTCCATAACTGGAAGCTGAAACCTTTTACTCCCCTTCACTTGTTCTGCATCTCGAGTCATAGCTTCATAGTTTGAAGTCACATGACTTCAAACAAGTCACATAGCTTCTAAATCTGGTACATACGCTTCATCCCAGGGTCTCTCCACTATCATATTGGTGATCTAGTTCTCTCCTATATTCCATATCTTTCTCTGTTCAGGTTTATTTTCTCATTCATTAGTAAATATCATTCAGAGGCCTTTTTTGCATAGATAACAGGATGCAAATATTTTAAGTCCTTGCATATTTGAAAATCATTTATTCTACTCTAAACTTGATTGATAATTTAGATGGATTTAAAGTTCTAGGTTAAAAATTATTTTCCTCCAGAAATATAAAGCCATTATGCCACTGTCTTTTTGCTTTCATTATCTATTCAAAAAAGCCCAATCATTCTGAGTTTTTGAAGCATTGCTTTTTTTCCTAGAATTTCTGCTGAAAAACAATGATCTGACATTTCACTATGATATGTCTTTTTTAAAAAGATTTTATTTATTTATTTGACAGAGAGAGACAGATCACAAGTAGGCAGAGGGGCAGGTGGGGGTTGGGGGGAAACGGGCTCGCAGCTGAGCAGAAAGCCCAATGTGGGGCTTGATCCCAGGACCCTGAGATCATGACCTGAGCCAAAGGCAGAGGCTTTAACCCACTGAGCCACTCAGGTGCCCCTACTGTGATATGTCTTACAAAGAATCTAATTTTATTAATTGCCTTATGCACCCATTGTGTGCATTCAGTATGGAAATTCATGTCTTTCAACTATGACATTTTTCATTTTTCTGCATCCTTTAGGATGCTCATGTGTTTTTTTCACATTTATATAGTTAATATGTCAATGGACACTGACATATTTCAACATATTAAATAAAGCTTGCATTACAATAATAATTCTTACTTGTTCATATTATCCTTTTTATGTGATTTTGGAGCCAATTTGTTTAATGTTTTCTAAAAAAATTTATATCTATATTCATGAAAAATATTGATCTACACTTTCCCTCTTCAGTAATGTCCTCGTCAAGTTTTGGTGTAAGGGTTATGTTTTCCTAATAAAATAAAGCATAGAGTAATTATTCTCCCTGTATTTTCTAAACATTTTGGTAAAAATAATGTTATTTGTTCTTTGATAACATTACCAGTAATAAAAATATAGGCTTGGGTATTTATGATATGCTGATAACATATTCAATTTCTATAATAGAAGTGAGGATCTTTAGAATTTCCATTTCTTTTTGTGTCAATTTTAAGTTGTATTTCTCAAGAAATTTATCCATTTCATGCTATTTATTAAATTTGTTGACAGAATTTATTTATTTTCCTTTCTTATTACCTTAATATATATTAGGATCTGTGGTGACATCTACTTTATTGCTGATGGTGTTGATGTGTATTCTCTCTCTTTGTTAACCAATCAATTTTGTTGATGATTTCAGAGAGTCAGGATTTGGTTTTGTTGATATTCTCTGTCATCTGTTTGTTTTCTATTTTATTAATATCACCTTTTAGCTTTATTGTTTTCTTTCTCCATATGTGGATTTACCTTGCTATGCTTTTTCTATCTCCTCTAGATGAAGGCTTAGGTCATTAATTTTAGATATTTTTATTCTTTTAATATATGCATGCAAACCTAAATATTTTCCCTTAAGTTCTATTTTAATTATACCATATGAACTTTGATATATTGAATTTACATAACTGTTTAGTTCAAATTTGTCAATCTCTGTTTTTTTGTTTGAAGTATTTAGGCCATTAACATTTCATATAATTATTAATATGTCTGGATTTAATTCTATTATTTTGTTATTAGTATATATAATCATTTTCATGTCCTATTTATGTTGCAGATTTGTTCCCCTTTCCTGACTTCTTTTAGATGACTTAAATTAGTTTCCTTTCTTTTTCCTTTTTCCTATTTATATTCCATTTACTTACTGGCTATTTGTATATATCTCTTTATTTTTAACTCACTTGTCATATATAGATCACTCCTTTCACAGACTACCTAATGTTAATATTGGGCTAATTTGTATAAATTTCAGAAAATACCAACTTTTTAAGAGCATTTATTCCCATCACCAACTTACTGTTTATGTGTATTATGTACCGTATATTGAAAAACAACAGGTAATGCTATAATTTTTACCTTCAATGGTAGTACCTAGTTTAAAAAAAAATCTAGAGGACTAAGTTTGTCTTCCATATTTACCACTTTCTTGTTTATCCTTCATTCTTGAAAATTTGAGGTTCTATATTATGTTATTTTTATGACATTCCTATCAGAGAGTCTCTTATGGAATAAATCTATTAAGTATTTTATCTTCGCAAGATGTTAGAGGAACTTGTATGAGAGACTATACTACAATTCAAAGGTTATTGACTATCATAAATTACTCCTCTGCAGCTAAGAGTTTTCCAGGACCTCTAGGTTCTTCAGCCTCCATACCTCTGCTCCTACATCTACCCTCCTACCTACCTCTCAAGATGGCCTCTGGAACCCCTCCTTGTGTACCATCCCACTTATTCGTTTGTTTGGTTTCACTACCTGCCTGCCTCATTACATTCAGAGCCAAGATTGCCTGATACTGAGAAGTAAAAGCAATTTAGGAGTAAATGTAATTATTTCCATCACATTAGGGAGTTAAAATGAGTCTTATGTTTAAATTTGTAATATAATTATCATTTGTAAAGTACATCAAGTGAGATCTCATTTCAAATTCTAATACAATTAGTTAAAAATAACATTTGAAAGCACTTTTTAAGTTTGGAATTTGCTAGCATTTTACATCATTACTCAGTTGTATCTTTCTCTCTAAAACATTTACTATATTATGGGATGTCTGGATGCCTCTGTAGGTTAAGCAGCTGACTTCAGCTCGGATTTATGATCTTGGGGTTCTGGGATTGAGTCCTGCATCAGGTTCCTTGATCAGCTGGGAGCCTACTTCTCCCTCTGCCTGCTGCTCCTCCTGCTTGTGCATCTCTTTTTCTCTTTCTCTCTCTGACAAATAAATAAATAAAATCTTTAAAAATAAATAAACAAAACATTTACTAGATAGAAAGTTTTTCATACAGATTTTTGAAGTAGGATTAAATAAATTTTGACTGAAAATTTATAATTGTCAAGAAAAGTTTGAAATAAAATATAAAATTATTAACCCAGTAACACACCCCCACACACGCATGCACGCACGCAAAAAGAAAGAAACTGATCTGAAACCAAGACGAGAAAAAAATTTGTGGATGTACTGGGCCTGATTTTTGGCTGGTTACTTGTATGTGTTGAATTTTTCAATAATTATATTAAATTCTGCCTTTAGTTCTAGGTCTAAGAGGTGACAGAGAACTGGATCTCTTAAGCACACCTGATTGCTAAAACACAGTTAAGTGGAAAAGGAAGTCATACTTGAGTTGACATAATTGAGTTGTTGTTTACTTTGAATATTGCAAGTATCTAAATGTAAAAATTTCAACTATTATTCTACACTTTCTCAAGTAGAACATGTCCCAGGAAGCTAACTTCAGGAAGAATAAAAAGCCCCATCCATGCTGGAATGTACACTTCCACTTCATTTTTATTTCTGGGAGGCAGATGTTATAATTAATATTTATGGGATGGAAAATGAAAAAAAAAGGTTTTCTGTATGTGTGGTCATGTGTGTGGTGTGTGTGTGTGTGTGTGTGGTAAATGCCAAGATACTATTCTCTTTTGAAGGAAACACACCTCAGTTTTTCTTCAAAGTGGACAGACATCTGTGAATGATACTTCCATGATTGTTAACTGATTCTCTGTTAGTGCAAAATTCATAGTTAGGGGGCAACATATTTTCTGCAAGATGTTTTATGTTTTCTGAGTATAAATATACATACATACATATATACATACATACATATACACAGCCTTAGTTAAGTGTGTTTGCTTTGAAGTTCTGATTAATACTTCACTCATTTTTAATAAGCCACTACATCATAATTGCTGGTCTTTTTCATGGGTTAATTTTTATGTATGATTGTTTCTTCTTGACTTGCAATATGACTAAATATAGCATCACATACTAAGAATCCAGCAAGAACTGTGAAATGCATCTAGTTCGAGTGGGATTATGCTTTGGCAATTGTTGATTTAAAAGAGCAAAGTGCATAGATGTTAATAATGTTACCCATTAGCTTAAAATAAATTTTTGGTGTGCTGTGTTTTAGTATCAAAGTGGAGAGAGTGTATCATTTAAGCATCTCTCAAACTGTTAGTTTAAAACCAGTATTCTGAAAGTTATTGTAGTGTAACAATTTTAACTAGATTTAGCATTAAATTTAAAAAGTGTTTGAACTCAAGACCCTTTCTTTTCTAAATTACATAGTTTTAGTGATTATTCAACTTTTAATTAAAGGTTTAAGCAATTTATTCTCAATAAGTATTGTAAGTATTGAGATTAATAACTTGTAATAGCTTTTAAATTAACAGAGCCTTTCGGTTAACAAATCTTTGTGCAATAGGGCAAGAAATAATTACATTTTATTTCTCTTAAATGTGTTAGTAATTAACATTTCTAATTTTGAATGTGAAATAAATGCTTTGATTTAAATATAAAAGGAAATTAACAAAGACTGCACATGTTGTAATTTAAACTGAAGTCATAGGATATACCTATTCATTTGTTAACATTGAACTTATCCTTAAACCTGTTACCATATTTGTAATTTTCTGAAAATGATAGGATTTTCCTGACAAAAATACTCTTTAGAACATGGAAATTAATATGTAACATTCTGAAATGAAGTACATTAAGGTTGAAAAGCGAGAATAATGACCCCAAAACTACAGATGTAAACAAGTTCAGGGTATGTTTCAGTGCAATGAACTGGAAGCACCTTGTATATACTTTAGAAGATAGTTCTGAGATCAAGGTGCTTAGAAATATTTTTCTTTTAAAGATTTTATTTATTTATTTATTAGGAAAGAGAGAGAGTGAGAGAGAGCATGAGAAGTGAGAAGGTCAGAGTGAGACGCAGACTCCCCATGGAGCTGGGAGCCCGATGTGGGACTCGATCCCGGGACTCCGGGATCATGACCTGAGCCGAAGGCAGTTGCCCAACCAACTGCGCCACCCAGGCGCCCTGCTTAGAAATATTTTAAATAGTAAAACTACAACATGAATTATAAGCCTGAACCATATCCCATCACTGGAAAAGTTATGAAATATTCCTAAATGTCAGCTTGGAATTGTTGAGCATGGCTTACTGTGAATTGTGAACTAGAAGTTCAGTATGTCAGACCTATATGAACTGAACTTTATTCATATCACAATTGATTAAGCTTGCAAAATGAATTAAGACAATTCCTAAGAAACCAAACCAATAAAGGCATAAAATTAAATTTATAGGTCTTAACTAATTCTCAGAATTATTATTCACATGATATAAAAGGTTTTCTGTGTCTCTGATATCCAAAGGCTCAAATGAAAACACAAATATCTTAAGTTTGATAAACAAATAATATGAGTAATAGTGCTTTGGATGGCATTTCTTTTTTTTTTTTTTTTAAGGATTTTATTTATTTATTTATTAGGAAAGAGAGAGAGTGAGAGAGAGCATGAGAAGGGAGAAGGTCAGAGTGAGACGCGGACTCCCCATGGAGCTGGGAGCCCGATGTGGGACTCGATCCCGGAACTCCGGGATCATGACCCCAGCCGAAGGCAGTTGCCCAACCAACTGCGCCACCCAGGCGCCCTGGATGGCATTTCTGATTACAATATTCAATGTGATCAAATTAATTAGTTTTATTATTATTCTTTGTCAGAATACATTTTTAAAGCAGAATACATAATTGGAGGAATTACTCAAAAATTGTTCCACTTTAAATCTATATAAAATGGCAAAATAGTTTCTATAGATTCAGAATCAGTCATAAATATGAATCACAATGCTTTTCATGATTTGGGGGAGAAACCATTTAAGTAATAAAAATAGAACCAGAGAAAAAATGTCATTCTTGTCAACATTTGGCTTATAGGCTCACACTCTGTCTTCTCAACATTTCTGCTTTATTGGCAATAGAAAGAAAATAGTTTAAATATAAATGCATGAAGCACCATAGATAAGCTGATTCTGGAAGCTTCTAATATAACAGCTTCAGCGTCAGCTGTTTAGAACTTAAACATTTCTCTTAACGTTTGACGCCAACAGGGCCACTCTACCATAACCTCTTCAGGTAATGCATTCAATCCAAGGGGAACAAAATCAGTTAAATTAGGTTTTGCCACAAAATAAATGAAATGACTTGTTGCTTGAATTTGGTTTTATTTTACCTTTTATTTTAGCATAATGGAGGTAAAAGATAAGATTGAATATGAATGCCCTTGGATAATATAAAATATTATAACATGTATGTTTTTAAGATTAATAACCTTTATTCTAAAATAATAAATTTATTAAGAAATAATGGCGTAAATAACTTGTAGCTAAATGTCAGAAAATAAGTTAAAATTTTAGTTAGACAATAAACAAAGCAGGTTCTTGGCTTAGTATATTATCTTCCATTAGGATATAAATTAGAGCTAAGGGACAATAAAAAATGTTATTTCCTCTTATTTTTTACATTTAACCTTAAAAACTTTATGCATATTTCCCCTCTGAAATTATTCACATTTGAATGTTTTAAATTTGATAATACTGTCCCTGATGTGTTAACTGATAAATGTGAATAAGGGGATGAGATATAAATCATTAGAGATTAAAAAAAGAAAATCTGGGCACTTGAGTGGCACAGATGGTTAAGCAGCTGCCTTTGGCTTGGGTCATGATCTCAGGATCCTGGGATGGAGCCCCTCATTGGGCTCCCCACTCAACAGGGATTCTGCTTCTCCCTCTCCCTCTGACCCTCCTCCCTGCTTGTGCTCTCTTTGTCTCAAATACATGATAAAATCTTAAAGAAAAAAAAAGAAAAGAAAGAAAAAGAAAAAAAGAAAAGAAAAAAAGAAAAGAAAAAGGAGAGCTTTGCTATTCTTCCCATTGGTTTTCTACTACTCCTTCAGGAAGAGAGGGCTTTATTATTTATTCCTACCCTTCCCCTCGCCATAAATTGTTTTTGCCTTTGCCTGGGAGACAGCTATGCTAGTTCTCCCTTTGTGACTTAAAGCTCCTCCAAGAGAAGAGTCCAGGAAAATGAGTGGTGCTATGTACCTCTGCCCCTCATGCCTGCCATTACTCATGGGGCTCTTTCCAGTCTTCTCTCTGGCCGCTGATCTTT
Organism: Nasua narica; assembly: GCA_028533885.1. Taxonomy (NCBI): domain Eukaryota; kingdom Metazoa; phylum Chordata; class Mammalia; order Carnivora; family Procyonidae; genus Nasua; species Nasua narica. The sequence goes on along the minus strand of CM052813.1, from coordinate 30,570,095 downwards.
TCTGTAAGAAGCCAGGAGGGTATGTAGGAAAAAGCTTATGAGGGAGTAATAGCTCCATTTTTTTTTTTTTTTTGTGGTTCCCAGCTATTCCAGAGTGATATGCTAGCCCATATTTGGCCTTTCATTAAAATTTTGCCCATTTCTTCTCTCCACTTTTATAATGTATTGTGCCTCTTCTGCCAGTGTTCTATCATAATTAATATGGAGTGTACATCCTGACTCTTCTTTTTCCTCTGTAATTCAGGTACTGGATTGCTTTTTGCCCTCAGGTTCTGATGGGTTCAATGAAAATTATGATATTTTAGTGTATCTAGGGTTTGCTTCTTTATTACAGTGAGAGCAACATTATTTAAAGTTTTATTATCATAAGTGGCAATGGAAGTTCAATAGAGTTGCTTCTACAGTTGCATGCACAAAGTAATTCTACAACTATTTATGAAGTCTTGCAGAATTGAACAAATAAGTAAGTATATAATGTTGATGGAGACAAAATTCTCATTGGAGCAAGAAGGAAAGCAAGTAATAACCCTCTAGGAATAATGGGTTATTACTGAAACTTTTTAGAGAAAGATATAAATTAGGAGGGGAAAAAAAAGAAAGAAATGTTTTGGCAGGCTTTTAGTACCTAAAATTATGTACTTCACGACACTCTAGAATTCTACAATATTTAACAATGAGACTTATTGAAAGTAATTATTAACATAATTGAGAAAATAAGCCATCTCTGACTCATCTGTTTATTAATGTTTTGCTTCCATATTGCTATAACTTATCAAAGTAAATAATTGTAAGATATAAATATTTTACTGAAAGAATGAGTCATTTTTCCTGTATTTGTTATGTTGAGTATTGATCACTCATGTAATCATTTTTACATATATTTAAGTATGTTAATTAGTATGTGCTTGTGCATTTATATTACTTTTGACAAAACACTTATTCCTCCTTCAATTTTCTACCAGAAAATGATCACTTTACCATCAAAATACATCCAATTCATTGGGATGAATTTAGATTGGGAAAAAGAATACTGGATATACCTGAATAAAACTTTTAAGCCCAGATAATTTTTTATCTTCTTTGTGAATTATATTTCAGCAGCACATATTTGAGATTTCTTCTTAGACTTGAAGTGAAAGGGAAAGAATCTGTTTTTATAAGATTTACAGACAATGCTACCAACTCAAGTGGTCTGGGTAGCTGTAGAAGTACCTGAACCTTTTGACTTTTTTCTAAAAGTTTCCTCTGCCTCCATTTAAATCTCCAGTATTTTCTGGTTATCTAGCTTGTAACTACTCTACCTTTGACTCTATTCAATCTTGATTTCTCACACATATTTTCCTATTATTGACCTTTATATCAGACTTCGCCGAACTATGAAGTTTTACTCATTTTCTAATCTATTGCAAAAATCAAAACCAGAATCCTTTTTTGATAAATACAAACTCTTTTCTGGATTCCCGATAGTTGGCCTCTCTCTTATTTAACCTGGTTTAGGGTCTATTCCATTTTCTTTTCTGGTTGATCTCACAGTACAAGTTTCATTTTAAAAAATCATTTTTTAAAGATTTTATTTATTTATTTGACAGAGAGAGAAATCACAAGTAGGTAGAGAGGCAGGCAGAGAGAGAGGGGGACGTAGGATCCCTGCTGAGCAGAGAGCCCAATGCGGGGCTCAATCCCAGGACCCTGAGAGCATGACCTGAACTGAAGGCAGAGTCTTTAACCCACTGAGCTACCCAGGCGCCCTAAAATATCATTTTTGAATGAAACTGACAATTATCAACAGACTTTGTCTTACATTACACTAGTCAACATCTTTTCTGCCTGTTTCTCCTTTTAAAATACCTTCCTATTATCTGGTAAACCTTTGTGAGGACACTAGTTGGTTGAAAACAATTTGTATAATACATTGTGTTATTGGGAAAGTGTGCTTTATTAGGCTCATTTTGGGGAGCAGATCAAAGTTTTAATGGAATTTTACATATGCATCACTGAGCACTCAAGAAGAATTCAGCTACTGTTGAGTGGAGTGTTCCAAAAATGTGAATAGTTCAAGTTAGTTGATATTGTTATTCAAGCCATCCACATCCTTCTTGGTTTTCTGTCCACTTGAATCCATTACTGGGAAAGAAATGTTTTAATTTCAAACTATAGTTGTGAATATATATATTTTTTCCTTTTAAATCTATCAATTTTTGTCTCATGTGTTTTGAAGCTCTATTGTTTAGATGTATTCATTGTTTAGATTGTTGTGTTTTTCTGAAGACCTGACCCTTTTAATAGTATGTAATATCACTTTTTATCCTTGGTAGTATTCCTTTTTTGTCCCCTGAAGTTTACTTTATCTGAAATTAATACACTAGTCCTATTCTTTTTTTCTTAGTGTTTACATGACATATCTTTTTTCATGTACTTTTATTTTTAATCTGTATTTTCGTTTGAAATAGGTTTCATTATAAGAAAATTCTATACTCATATTTTTATCAGCTTATATGGCATTTACCAATGTCTACCCTAAGTAAATACATATTCTATTTCTAACTGGAGGTACCTGGTACTCTGAATGTGAGGTTAGTTTTTTGCCCTGGGACCTCACTTCCCTCACAAGTTCAAAAAGATCATTAATTTGTGGTTTGTTCTGCTTTGTTTCTAGTTGTAAAAAAACAAATGATGCCTTTCCAACTCTGTATCTCTGAGTTATTCTATACCTTTAGATATACATACTATTTGTTACACCAGCTGGGTATTTTAGCACAAGGTTAATTAGATGTGATAGTGAACATCTTTATCTTTGTCTCCATTTGAGAAAGTAAGATTTAAATTGTTTATTATTAGGTATTTTTTGTTAGTTTTGTTAGTTTTTCATTAGATTCTGGAAATTCCATGTAATCATAGCTTATTGACATTATTCTTAAGAAATGTTTACTTTAATTAAATTTTTGCCTGTATCTATTGAGATTATCATATAATTTTTAAAAAGCAATTCTGATCACTTAATTTGGTGACTTACAACGATATTCAAACATTAAACTTATATTCTTGGATCTAAAAAAATCATAGTTGTGATATATTATACATTTTAAAACATTTTTTGGACCTACTGTACTTTTTAAAAATAACTTATCTAATTAAAATTAATGAAAGGTTTTTCCTGGAATTTTCTTTTCCTGTATACTATGTTAAGGTTTTGGAATATAGCTTATGCTGGCCTAATGAAATGAGTTGTATATATCATTTGTAAGTACTTTTTCCCATTCAGTATGTTGTTTTTTTTTTTTTTTTTTTTTGGCTTTGTTCTGTTGGTAGTTTCCTTTGCTATGCAAAGCTTTTTATTTTGATACAGTCCCAATAGTTTATTTTTGCTTTTTTTCCCTTGCTTTAACAACATAGCCAGAAAAATGTTGCTATAGCCAATGTCAGAGAAATTGTGTGTTTTTATGGTTTCAGATCTCACATTTAGATCTTTAATCCATTTCTAGTTTATTCATGCATATGCTGTTAGAAAGTGGACCAGTTTTGGGGCAGCTGAGTGGCTCAGTCTGTTGAGTGTCTGACTCTTAATATTGTCTCAGTTTATGATCTTAGGGTCCTGGGATTGAGCCCTACATTAGGCTCTGTGCTTGCGAGGAATCTACTTGAGATTATTTCTCTCCCTCTTCCTCAGCCCCTCCTCACCACTCAAGCTCTCTCTCAAATAAATAAATAAATCTTAAAAAAAAAAAAGTGGTCCAGTTTTATTCTTTTTCATGTAGCTGTCCAGTTTTCCCAGCAGCACATGAATGAAGATACTGTCTTTTCCTTGTTGTATATTCTTGCCTCCTTTGTTATAGATTAATTGATCATATAATTGTAGGTTTATTTCTGGGATCCATTCTGTTCTATTGATCTATGTGTCTATTTTTGTGCCAGTACCATACTGTTTTAATCACTACAATTTTGTAGTAAATCTTGAAATCTAGAATTGTGATACCTCCAGCTTGTTTTTTCTTTCTCAAGATTGCTTTCCAATAAGGGGTTATATCCAAAATATATAAAGAACTTATATAACTCAACACAAAAAAACCCCCACAAATAATCCAAGTAAAAAATGGACAGAGGGCCAGAATAGACATTTTCCCAAAGAAAACAAACAAATGGGCAACAAACAAATGAAAAGATGTCCAATATCACTAATTGTCTTGGAAATGCAAATCAAATCCATAATGAGATATTACCTCATAACTGTTAGAATAACTAAAATCGAAAAGTCAAGAAATAATAAGTATTGGAGAGGTTGTGGAGAAAAAGGAACACTTGTATAGTGTTAAGGAGAATATAAATTGATACAGTCACTGTGGAAAACAGCATGGAGTTTCCTCTATATGATACAATAATTCCAATAATTCCACTAGTGGGTATTTACACAAAGAAAACACTACTTAAAAAAGATATATGCACTCCTATGTTTATTGCAACATTATTTATGGTAGCCAAGAAATGAAAGCAACCTAAATGTCCATCGTGAGGAATATGTGTGAGGAACGTAAGGAACAAGGAAGATGTGGTATACATCATGCAGCCTTAAAAAAGGATGAGGTCCTGCCATTTATGAAAATATAAATGGACCTAAAGAGTGTGATGCTAATTGAAAGAAGTCAGGCTGAGAAGCGCAAATGTCATATGATTTTATTCATATGTGTAATCTTAAATAAACAAACAAAAAGCAGAATCGGACCTATAAATACAGAGAAAAAAACTGATGGTTGCCAAAGGGGAGCCTTGGAGGGTTGGGCAAAATCGATGAAGGGGAATAGATACAGGCTTTTAGTCATGGACTAAAGTCACTCTGGGAATAAAAGGCACAGCACAGAAAATATAATAAGTGATATTGTAATGTGCTGTATGGTGACAGATTGTAGCCACATGAGTGAGCATACTGTAACACATAAAGAAGCTAAATCACTAGGTTTTACACCTGAAACTAATGTAACATTGTGTATCAACTATATTCAAAATATTTAAATAAAATAAAATGGGTTAGAAAGTCACCTTATCTATTCTCTAGAAGAGTTTTTGTAAGTTAGTTTTAGTTAACTTCTTACTCAGATGTTTGGTAGAACTCAGTGATACAGAATTTTGTATCTAGAATTTTTGGGGAAAAGTCTTTCACTAAATATATACCATTTAATAGATATAAAACTATTGTATTTCTTTTGAATGTATTTTGAAATGTGTTTTTCTTTAAACTGTGCTTATTTCATTTATTATTCATTGTATTTGAAAATGTTCATTCATAGCATTCTAAAATTTTCTGTTTAATGCTAGGAAACTGAATAAGGGTGATCTTTTTTCTTCCCTGAAATTATTAATTTCTGCTTTTCTCTTTTATGTATTTATTCCATTTGCCACTGGTTTATCAATTTTATTCATTTCTTTCAAGAACCAAATTTTGTCTTTGTTATAATTGTATTATATGTTTTATAGTTTATTATTTCCTGCTCTTTTTTTCATATATTCTAATTCCTTTGATGCTTGAGATCAATACATGAAGGTCATTAGTTTTCAGCTTTTTTTTTTTTTTATTTGGTTTAAGGACATATATTTCCCCCTAAACATTTATTTTGGAGCATTACATAAGTTTTGATAAATTATATTCTTTTTTTAAGATTTATTTATTTATTTTAGAGATCAAGAGAGTGAGTAGGTGGAAGGGCAGAGGGAGAAAGAGAGACAGAATCCTTGAGCAGAATCCCCACTGAGCATGGAGCCTGACATAGGGCTGGATCCCAGGACTGTGACGTGACCTTAGCCAAAATCAATTCACCTACTCAACTGACTGAGCCTCCCAGGGTATTGCCAGTCATTTTATATCAAAATAAATTAGAAATAAGCTGAGATTCCAAGTACACTCAATTTCATCTTGAAAAAAATTGCTATGCTATTAGAACAGGAATAGATTAGTTTACTTCAGTTTGAAATTGAGTTGGTCAAAGCTGTTTATTCAGTCTTATGTAATACTTAGTCTGTTTCCAGTTTGCTCTTACTTTTTATTTTGTAGCATAGGACTGTGTGTAGGTGTGTGTAAAGTGTTTATCAAGATCTCCGTTATGTCCTGGCCTCTGAAGCACATTTTTTTCCCCTCCTCCATACTTCTAAGCCAACTAGCTATTCTTGTCAGCTTCTTTACTTTGGTTTGGTTAGCAACACCTGTTTCTGGTCTTAGATCTATCATAATAGCACCACTTAGAAATCAGTAAATGCCTTGACTTTAAAAAGTGCCCTCAACAGTTGTGCTCCCTCCAATTGCTTTCTTTCACTCTAACATGTTAGTTCTTTGTGTCCTGACTGACATGGTGGCCCCAAAACTAAAATTTTGTCTTCCACCTTATGCGATTATGGAAATTTAACCTCTGTTTGCCAGATACAGCCACCACTTTCTCATTGGATTATTAGATTTTCCTTTACTTGCCACTTTTAAAAATGGCAACTATCTTTTGGGGAAAGAATGGGATAATTTGGATCTGCTTAATTATTCTATTTGTGATTTACATCCCTGAAGCTCTGGATGGTTTGGTTTACCTCTAACACCTTCAAAGAGATGTTTTTTGTATTTCATAGTTAATAGAGAGTTGATGGATTAAAAGCTAATATGCCATTATTCCAGCAGTTCTCTTCTTATTAAAATTAATTTTATGTACTGAATTCTATGTGTACAATTTGATTTTTGATAGTAAACTTCATATTTACGTTGTAGAATTAATATATTTTATCTTATTTTTATATTTACACTTCTCAAAGCATAGATAAGAAAACTATGCTGCAAAAAAATCACTTACCTTGACTATTGAATTAAATCAAATTTAGTCAATAATAGTGAGACTGTTATGACAACAGAGTTTTTTTGAGGGAAGCTATTTACACTAATTCATAGTTATCGTTTCTTTCCGTTTCCTTGGCTCTTTCCCCTATATATTTAGAAAAAGAACTTTCTACATTTTCTGATACTAAAGAGCAAAATTTGTGTGTCATCTTTTGCTCAATAACATAGTTACATGCTATGTAAACATATCATAGAAACATAAATGAAGAAATTGGGAATTGTTAGTGTTATTTTCTTTTAGTCAGGAGGCAGGCTTATAGGTAAACTTTTTCAAAGAATGGAGACAACAGAAAATGCATGGTGTCCATTTTTATTACTTTAGTATCATTGTGACTACTAAAGGGTATGATACTATAATAGCAGAAGGTAAAAGCTGATAGTAGCAGAAAAATTATGGTAACATTACAATACCCTAAAGGGATTTTATCAAACAAAGAATAAATTTTAGCTTCATACTTATAATACCTTGACTTTATCTTTTATTTTACCTCAGATCTTATCTATTTGGGGAGATTTAACTCCAGAAGGAGTACCCCAGAAGGAATCCACAGAAGCTGAAATACAAAAAAAAAAGTTTCTGTGCAGTTCCCACTATCACACCTTTTTTAATGATCATGATGCTCTTATTTCTCTAGTTCATAGTGTGTTGATGTGGCTACCTGACAGAATATTTTATTCTTTGGGGAAGGAAAAAATGATGAAGAAGAGTTACAAAAATTCTACATGCAATTATAAGTGACCTTGAAATACTGAACTGGTATTCTATGCAGAATCAATAGCCAGGCAAGATTCACTGTGGGTCCAAAAAGGTGAAAGGGAACTTTGTGAAGAAAGAGAGATTTGAAGAGGGAAAGTTGACTAGCAAAAAAAGGAGGATGGGAAAGAAGACTGAACTGAAGTGCTACTGATGTGCCTATGCCAGACTGTTCATGCTGCTTTTGAAGCTGAAATCTAATTCCCACAAAATGACAGATGTTGTAGCTTTGGCCAATTAAGGGACAAAAAAAAAAGTCATAATTTTATGCTCTGCTAGCTATATAACAGATACTTGAATACCAGTCAGCTAGTTGAAGGTAAACATGAACAAGCAGTTTATTACTAAGAAAAAAAAATTAAAGAAAAGAAAAGAAACAATAGCAAGAAGAAATCATACATACATTTATAAAAATTTATAGATATAATGCAAGTTACAGGACATATTTTATTTTTTGAAAGTCTGAGAAATGGAGGTGCCTGGGTGGCTCAGTTGTTAAGCATCTGCTTTCAGCTCAGGTCATGATCTCAGGGTCCTGGGATCGAACCCTGTATCGGGCTCTCTGCTCAACAGGGAGCCTGCTTCCCCCTCTTTCTCTGCCTGCCTCTCTGCCTACTTGTAATCCCCCTCTCTCTCTGTCAAATAAATAAATAAAATCTTTTAAAAAAAAAGAATCATCCATGTAACTTGTCAGGTTTCTTTACTCTTTAAGGCTAAATAATATTCCATTGTAGGTAAATCTCACATTTTATTTATCCATTTATCTCTCAATAGACAGTTGGGTTTCACATACTGTGAATAATCCTGCTGTGAATATAGGTGTAAAATATCTCTTTGAGATATAACTTTCAATTCCTTTAGGTATATACTCCACAGTGGAATTGCTGTATCATATATTAATTCTATTTTTAGTTTTTGGAGGAATTATAATACTGTTTTCCATAGTTGCTATGCCATTTAATATTCCCACCAACAAGGTACAAGTGCTCTAACTTCTCCAAAACTTATTTTTTTATGACATTCATCCTAATATGTGTGACATGGTATCTCATTGTAAAATGATTTCTTTTGTAAAAGATTGACACAGCTCATTTTAATCTTTATGATTAGTTATGTTTTCTTTTGATAATAGCCATTTCCAACCAATAAATTCTATTTCCTCAATGGCTGAAAACATTGAGTGAAAGTACAAGACTGTCATTCACTCTTTCTTAGCACTTTTTTTTTTAAAGATTCTTATTTATTTATTTGACAGAGAGAGAGAGAGAGAGATCACAAGCAGGCAGAGAGGCAGGTGGGGGTTTGGGGGAAGCAGGCTCCCTGCCTAGCAGAGAGCCTGATGTGGGCCCCAATCCCAGGACCCTGAGATCAGGACCTGGGCAGAAGGCAGAGGCTTTAACCCACTGATTCACCCAGGCACCCCCTTTCTTAGCACTTCTAATGAATTAATATATATGCATGCATATATATGTATATTTCATATACTGAGTATAGGTGCCTATAGATATGATGATATTGAAGTTGCATAAACCAAAGCACTGTAAACTGTGAAAGTATTATTAGTAGATGACTCTAAAATGATTCTTGAACCCTGTGTTGCAAGAGAGACAGTGAACATCACAGTCAGTGGCTATCTATAAATTTAAGCTATAATGTGTACTTCCATCTAAACATAAAGTGAGAAGCAGAATGAATTTGTGTTTAAGGTCTAGTGAAAAATTTACCTAAGGGGCATACATCATTAAATCAATTGTGTTTTACAAAAAGTGACGATTTGGTTTTGAGTTATTTAAAATACTGGGGCACCTGGGTGGCTCAGTGGGTTAAAGCCTCTGCCTTTGGCTCAGGTCATGATCCCAAGGTCCTGGGATCAAGCTCCGCATCAGGCTCTCTGCTCGGTGGGGATCCTGCTTCTCCCTCTCTCTATGCCTACTTGTGATGTCTCTCTCTGTAAAATAAATAAATAAAATCTATAAAATATTATACATATAACCTCATCCCTTAGGCAATTAATAATCATCTTCAAAATAAAACTGAACATCTTTTTAAAGAACAATTTTTTAAAATTATTTTAAAAGATTTTACTTATTTATTTATTAGGAAAGAGAGAGAGTGAGAGAGAGCATGAGAAGGGAGAAGGTCAGAGTGAGAAGTGGACCCCCCATGGAGCTGGGAGCCCGATGTGGGACTCGATCCCGGGACTCCAGGATCATGACCTGAGCCGAAGGCAGTTGCTTAACCAACTGCGCCACCCAGGTGCCCAATTTTTTTAAATTTTTAAATAAACACACTATTTTCCTCCCCTAACCCCAATAAAAAATATTTGACACAGGTTTTAAGTGAATTTAATATAGAACTAGATGATTAAACTAAAGTTAAAAATAAATTTAAAAAAACTGTGATGGGAAAATATTATAAGTACCTAGGCTAATTCTATTGTGATCAAAGATAAATTCATTTCTAAACATCCAGGAAAACAAATCAGGAGGAAAATCTGAGTTTATTCTCCCATTTGTGTGATATTCATTCATTCATTCAGATTTATTTTATGTGCTAAGCACTGTAATAAGTTTACAACAATATTGAAGTTGCACATGTATATTTTTCAAAAGGAAACAAGGACTAGATTAGAGACTTTTAAGTAGCTCTTTTTGAATGATATAAGTTGGAATAACATATCTTCAAATAAAACTATTTTTATTTTTCTACAAATTCACATAATAGAATAAGGCTAAAGAATATATATAGAAATCTTAAAAAATCAGCACATGACAAGGTAAAATACATAATGTGTGGCAAGTAATAAAAATTACTAGATATGCAGTGAAATAATACAATCTATTATTAAAAAAAAATCAATCCATTGAAAATGTCCCAGAAATGATGCAGATGATAAAATTCGTAGGAAAATATATTAAAATAACAATTATAACTAGATTTTCTGTGTTCAAGAAGAGAGAAAAGTAGAGCAGAGTTGTGAAAGATATTAAAAAAAAAAAAACTCACTTTTAAATTCCAAGATAAAAACAACAATGTTTGAGAGAAAAAATAACTTGGAAGGGAATAATAGCACATTAGACAATGCAAAAGAAAAAAAAAATAGTGAACTTTATGATATAGCAATTGAAGTTATCCAAAATTAAATACAGACGGAAAGGAAACAGACAAAAATGAACAGAACATCAGTATTCTGGGAGATAACTTCAAAGAGGCAAAATAAATGTACCTGGATTCTTCAAAGGCAGGATCAAGGATGAGAGAAAAATATTCAAAGAAATAATGGTTAAAACTATTCCAAATTTGAGGAAAACTTGGAGTGCCTGGGTGGTTCAGTGGGTTAAATCCTCTGCCTTTAGCTCAGGTCATGATCTCAGGGTCCTGGGTTCGAGGCCCCACATAGGGCTTTCTGCTCAGCAGGGAGCCTACTTCCCCCTCTCTCTCTGCCTGCTTCTTTACCTACTTGTGATCGCTTTCTCTCTGTCAAATAAATAAAATATTTTTTTAAAAAATTGAGGAAAATTATAAATAGATAGATCCAAACTCAATAAACTGAAAGCACCAAAAACATGAAGATGACTATGTCAAAGGCAAACAAAGCAATATACTTCTATTTACATTAATACACTAAATTTTGGGATGCTTTGTTATGCAGCAATAAAAACTGAAATGGCATCCTTGATTTTTTTTAAATAATGCATTTCTAAAAATAGCATTATACAATCCAAATGTATATAAAATGTTTCGGCTTTACTATTTCCAAATTGTCCTTTAAGAAATTTGTTGCTAGTTTACTCTTCCACTAAATGTGGAAAAATGTGCTGGTTTCTTATTCTTTATGCACTTTATTTCATCTTGAGAGCCATTATCATTTGTATTTAAGAGCTCAGCCTCTGGAGTTAGATTGATCAGGTTTAACTTACAACTTTTATGTCCATGAGAAAGTTAAATAACTTTTATGTGCCTGTTTTCTCATTCATAAAATGAGTTTAGTGTTCTATCTATCTCATCAAATGGTTGTTTGGTTACATGAAATTTCAAGTATACAATACCTGGTAGAGGGAAAGCCCTAAAATAAAGTTAGATATTGTACTAGATAATATACAGATAATGCAAACTTGCAAATTATAATATGCTGGCCCTTTTTTCATTCTCATTGCTATTGCTATTTTATTCTTTGCCTGTTTAATACTGTTATTTTAATATAATCAAAAAAATAAGGGAAATTGGATGCATATGCTAAAGGCTAGGATTTCTTCTCATTAAGTCAAAATTTACAAGCATGTGAACAGGGCAGTTGCACAGGGTCCTTTTTCTTAGAAGTTTAATGTTCTGATTTCATCAATTAAAAAGTCACAATATCTTGGCATTTGAATTTTATAAATTTTGTAAGTGAAATACAATAGAATAATGGGGCACGCCCTGGGTGCTAAAAGCCTCAGTCAATTCTGATGCGCCTCCTCTCACATCTCAATAGCCCTGGATGGTCTTCCTTGACTGCTTGTTCCCCAGCTTCCTGCCACCTGGTCTGCCCAACCTGTCCCTCCACATCCCTTCCTAGATGGTTGCTGCCTTCCATTTCTGATAACCACAGTATCTTGTATCAAGGCTAGTAGTGGCTATCACTGCCCTGGAATGACTGTGACATGATGTGTTTAGTGAATAATTCACTGGGGACAGTCCCCTTGCCCACACTAATCCAGGCATCTAGTATATCCCTGTACAGAAATTGGAAAAGCACAGAAATGGAAATATCCACTGTGGGGGGCTGCATTGTATTTGGGTAATTGAGCCCATGGGAGAGATAGCTCAACTCTGCCCCTACAGATGCATGATTCTTCTGAAAGTGTTTTACTAGGAAGTTCAGAGCTAGAAGCCATAATGGTCTTCACATGTGCATCTATACCCTAATGAATAAAGGATCACTCCCTGAGTTTCCTCTGTGCATTAAAGTAAACTCTTCCTCCTTCCAATTGCTAAGTTTTATTGGTGTTTGACTTTCCTAGCCAGCTTGAACTGGACCTGCGGGAAGCCACAAAATACTAATTGTGTAATTTTGGTGATTCCATATACATGTTATTTGCATTTAAAACTGGACATTTAAAAAAATAACTGGACATTTGCATTTAAAACTGGAATTTCAGAGAGTAGGAGCAAGATGGCTGAGAAGTAGGAGATTGAGATAGAGTCAGATCTCAGAAGTTTATCTAGATAGTTATTAAATCATTCTAAAAGCCAGCATACTCAACAACAGGAGAGAGAAGAGAGGAAGAAGAGCAATTCTAGGAGCAGAAAATCGACCACTTTCCAAAAGGTAGGACGTTTGGAAAAGTGATTCCAAAGCGATGGGAAGAGAGACTGCGGGGGGAGGGGCCAGCTCCCTGCAGCCACAGAGCCGCGGAGCACAAAATTGGAATTTTAGAGTCTATTCCGCTGAGGGACATCCCCCCAGAGGCTAAGCCAGAGGTTTAACCCTCACAGGAACAGAGTGGTTTCAGGACCTGCGAGATCACAGAGACCTGGGGTGTCTGAGTGCATCAGAGCTCCCAGATATCGGGGCAGAGAAGCCCACAGCAAAGAAAGAGCCACGCGGTGCATTTTCAACTGGGGCTTACCCTAGACCGTGGCCACGGGCCTTCGAATGGGGACCACATAACGCACTCCAGAGAGAACCCCTCCTTCCTCCTCAGGGAGGAGCAGTGCGGGAGCCTGCAACAGGAATCTGCTGGGTTTGGAGACTCCAGACAGGGCTGTGTGCCAGAGATAGAAACGCGCCGCCACTGGTGGCTGAGCTCAGAGCCTGGACGGGGACCCAGGAGACGGGAGCAATTGACTGCTTTCTTCTGAGGGCGCGCTGAGGAGCGGGGACTCCAGTGCTCAGCTCCTCCTGCCAGAGACTGGGAACCACCATTTGCATTCCCGGCCTCCAGGGCGGTATGGAAAGCACTAAGGGAACAAAGACTCCCAAGAGAGAACCTGAGCAAATTGCTTGGCCCCTCCCTGGGCAAGGGTGGGGCAATTCCGCCTCAGGCAAAGATATCTGAGAACCAGGTAAAAAGACCCCTCCCCAGAAAATCACTAAGAAGATCCAGCCAAGCCCAAGTTCATCAATCAGTGAAAACTGTGGAACTCAAGAGTACTTTTCTCTCTCACTCATCTATTCTTAGCTCGATAAAATGACAGGGCAGAAAAACTCACCACAAAAAAAAGAACAAGAGTCAATACCTACGGCTAGAGACCTAGTTAATACAGACATCAGTAATATGTTGGAAATACAGTTCAAAATGACAGTTATCAAGGTGCTAGCTGGGCTCAAAAAAAGCCTGGAAGAGATCAAAGAATTCCTTTCGGGAGAAATAAAAGAAATAAAATCTAACCAAGATGAAATCAAAAAAGCTATTAATGAGATTCAAACAAGAATGGAGGCTCTTGATGCTAGAATAAATGAGACAGAAGAAAGAATTAGTGACATAGAAGACCAAATGACAAAGAATAAAGAAGCTGAGAAAAAGAGAGACAAAGAACTATTGGACCACGAGGGAAGAATTCGAGAGATAAGTGATACCATAAGATGCAACAATATTAGAATAATTGGGACTCCAGAAGAAGAAGAAAGAGAGAAAGGGATGGAAGGTATATTGGAACAAATTATTGTAGAGAATTTCCCTAATCTGCTGAGGGGAACAAGCATCAAAATCCAGGAGGCACAAAAAACCCCCCTCAAAATCAATAAAAACAAATCTACACCCCATCATCTAATAGTAAAATTTACAAGTCTTAGTGACAAAGAGAAAATCCTGAAAGCAGCTCAAGACAAGAAATCGGTAACATGCAGAGACAGGAATGTTAGATTGGCAGCAGACCGATCCACAGAGACCTGGAAGGCCAGAAAGGACTGGCATGGAATATTCAGAGCACTAAACAAGAAAAAAATGCAGCCAAGAATACTATACCCAGCTAGGCTGTCACTGAAAATAGATGGAGAGATAAAAAGCTTCCAGGACAAACAAAAACTAAAGGAATTTGTAAACACCAAACCAGCCCTACAGGAAATATTGAAAGGGGTACTCTAAGCAAAGAGAGAGCCTAAAAGGAACATAGACCAGAAAAGAGGAGAGACAATATACAGTTAACAGTCACCATACAGGCAATACAGTGGCACTAAATTCAAATCTGTCAATAGTTACCCTGAATGTAAATGGGCTAAATGTCCCAATCAAAAGATACAGAGTATCAGAATGGATAAAAAAACAAGACCCATCGATATGCTGTTTACAAGAAACTCATCTTAGACCCAGACACCTCCAGCTTTAAAGTGAGGGGGTGGAAAACAATTTACCATGCTAACGGACATCAAAAGAAAGCTGGGGTGGCAATCCTTCTATCAGATAAATTAGATTTTAAGCCAAAGAATATATTAAGAGATGAAGAAGGACACTATATCATACTTAAAGGGACTGTCCAACAAGATCTAACAATTGTAAACATCTCAGCCGCTAACGTGGGATCAGCCAATTATATAAACCAATTAATAACAAAGTCAAAGAAACATATCAACAATAATACAATAATAGTAGGGGACTTTAATACCCCCCTCACCGAAATGGACAGATCATCTAAGCAAAAGATCAACAAAGAAATAAAGGCTCTAAATGACACACTGGACCAGATGGATATCACAGACATATTCAGAACATTCCATCCGAAAGCAACAGAATACACCTTCTTTAGTGCACATGGAATATTCAGGAAAACCTGAATAGACCCATAACCAGTAAGGAGATTGAAACAGTCATCAAAAATCTCCCAATGAACAAAAGCCCAGGGCCATATGACTTCCCAGGGGAATTCTACCAAACAATTAAAGAAGAATTAATACCTATACTCCTGAAATTAGTCCAAAAAATAGAAACGGAAGGGAAACTTCCAAACTCAATTTATGAGGCCAAAACCAACTCAATTTATGATCCCAAAACCAGACAAAGACCCCATCAAAAAGGAGAATTACAGACCAATATCCTTGATGAACACTCAAATAAATAAATAATTAAAAAACAAGTTTAGAAAATCCTCCATTTTCTAAAGAAATGATCAATATTCACCTCTATTTTATTTATTTATTTATTTATTTATTTATTTATTTATTTATTTATTTAAATTTTATTTATTTATTTGACAGAGAGAGAGAGATCACAAGTAGACAGAGAAGCAGGAAGAGAGAGAGGGGGAAGCAGGCTCCCCGCTGAGCAGAGAGCCTGACATGGGGCTCGATCCCAGGACCCTGAAATCATGACCTGAGCCAAAGGCAGAGGCTTTAACCCACTGAGCCAC
>CM052813.1:30514762-30554051 GCA_028533885.1 Nasua narica | reverse complement strand
TTTTTTTTTTAAGATTTTATTTATTTATTTATTTATTTATTTATTTATTTATTTATTAGGATAGAGAGAGTGAGAGAGAGCATGAGAAGGGAGAAGGTAAGAGTGAGAAGCGGACTCCCCATGGAGCTGGGAGCCCGATGTGGAACTCGATCCCGGGAATCTGGGATCATGACCTGAGCTGAAGGCAGTCGCTCAACCAACTGCGCCACCCAGGGGCCCTGGTGATTACTTTCATGTAAGATAAGTGATAATGTGTTTTCAGCTTTACTGACATATACTTAACAACACCGTAAGGTATTTAAAGTGTACAATGTGATAATACACACATATTGTGAAAGATTCTCCACATTAAGTTAACATATCCCATCACCTTACATATTTATCTTTTTTTGTCTCCCTGAGAATGTTTAAGTTCTACTTTTCTTAACAAATTTCAATTATATAATAGTGTTATCAATTATAGTCAACGTATTATACATTTGATTATTAGGTCTTCAGATCTTATTCATCTTATAACTGAAAGTTTGTATATTTTACCAACATGTCCCTATTTCCTTCACTCTCAGCCCCTCCTCTGACAATCCCTTTTATTTTATTATTTTATTTTACTTTGTTTTATTTTATTTTATTTTAAGCTTCCACATATAAGTAATATCATACAATACTGTCTTTGTCTGGCTTGTCTCACTTTGTTGGCATAATGACTTTCAGTCTCATCCATGTTATCACAAAAGACAAGATTTTTTTGAAGACTGAATTCTATTCCAGTCTGTGTATGACATTGTCCTCTTTTTTTTTCTTTTACATTAAATTCCCATGTTTTATTTCTTTTATAAATGGAAGTTTGTATCTTTTGACTCTCTTTACCTATTTCACCCACACCCTACCTCCTAACTCTGCCAACTACCAACCTGTTCTCTGTATCTATGAGCTCGGTGTTTTTTTGCTTGTATGTTTGCATGTTTACTTATTTGATTTTAGACTCCACATATAAGTGAGATTATACAGTCCTTGTCTTTCACTGTCTGACTTATTTCACTTAGCACAATGCTTTCTGGGCTCATCCTTGTTGGTGCAAATGGCAAGATTTCCTTCTTTTTATGACTGAATAGCATCCCATTATATATGTATATATATAAAATAATATCCATATATGTATCACATTTTCTTTACTCATTCACCCAGATAGTTATAGATTTTTTCCATTTTTGGCTATTACAAATAATGCAGAAGTGAATGTGGGGGTGCAATTATCTTTTCCAGTTAGTATTTTCCTTTTAGTATTTTCATTTTCTTCAGATGAATATTCAGAAGTGGATTTGCTGGATCATATGGTATTTATATTTTTAAGTTTTTGAAGAATCAGCATAATGCTTTCCATATTGACCACCACTTTATATTCCCACCAACAGTTCACAAATGTTTCCTTATCTCTATATCCTCACCAGCACTTATTTTGTATTTTTTTATGATAGCCATTCAAACAGGCGTGAGGTGATATCTCATTGTGGTTTTGATGTGCATTCCTCTGTTGTTGATTCCCTTTCATATACCTATTATCCAGTTTTATGTCTTTGGGGGAAAAAAATCTATCCAGTCCTTTTTTAGTGCCTGATCGTGTACCACATTGCCCATTTTAATTGGGTTATTTGTAGGGTTCTATTTTTTTTATGTTTTTATTTATATTTTATTTTATTTTGTTTTTTGCTATTGAGTTGTATGAATTCCTTATATACTTTGAATATTAACCCCTTATTGGATATGTGATTGACAAATATTTTCTCCCTTTCCATGGGTTGCCTTTTTGTTTTGTTTTATTGAAGATAAGTGATAAGTTTTTACTATTGTTAAATATGGTGAGACCATATCATATATTTTCTTGTCCAAGAGTAATTAAAGATCTTACATATCTAGAAAACATATTAAGTATTCTTCATATGACCATTGTTATACTTGCCCACATAAAAACCAGAGGTAGAACACTGTATCGGTTTTCTAGTATCTCCATTTAAAAAAATACCACAAACTCTGTGGTTTGAAACAACGGAAATGTTTAGATTTCTGTAGATCACAAGTCTGAGTATCATGTGGCTCATTTGATTTCTCTGCATAGAGTATTTAAAGCAGAAATTAAGGTATTAGTGGGACTGGATTTCCTTCTGAGGCTTTGGGAAGAATTCATTTTCCAGGTTATCAAGATAGGTGACAGAATTAAATTCTTCATAATTGTAGAAAAAGATTCCTGTTTCTTTAGTGGCTCTTGGCCAGAAGTCATTCTCAGGGTGTAGAAGCCACTTGCATTCCCCAGCTTCTAGGTCTTTTCTGCATCTTCAAAGCCAGCAACTTATCTCAAGGTCTTACCTATGTTTTGACTATTTGACTTCTTCTTTTGTCTCATTTCTCCTACCTCTTTTTTGGCCACATTTTACTGATTGTCTGAGGTGAAAATTCTCTGCTTTTAGGGCTCAAGTTGTTATAGTGGATACACCCAGATAATCCTGCATATTCTCCCTATGTTAAAGTCTATAACCTTAATTCTATATACAAAGTCCCTTTGTCATGTAACCTATCTACAGGTATGACATCAGGGGGCAAAGATAATGGAAGCCAGAATTCTGTGGACCAAAAACATCATACTGTTACCTACTACGCAAGTAACCAAGTTAATAAAGATCTACAAGAAACTAAGTCAAAACTTGTGATCAAATTTAGGCAGACAGGACATAATATAGAGGACAGAATAAATAATAGCTTGTTTTCGAAATTACCTTATTTGATAGCATTTATTTTAGCTAGCGTTTTAGGAGAGATGCGCTAGCAAAAATTTAAGGCTAAACATACTTGCAAAAGCTTGGACCCTAGGTATTCTCAGAGATTCAAGTGTTTTGCATAGCAGATGTTCAAGTGCAAAGGTTGATATCCTATGGTGAATTAGGAAATGTTGGCCTGTGTTCACACAGAGAGATCATCAACATGACACATGCAGAATTGAAAAGTTCATTATCTTTGCAGATATACCCCACATGTTAAATTTTATCAAATGTGTTAACAAATATTCAATTTTAAGGATATTTGAAAACATTTTCACATTGAATAAGCTAAATATACATCTTAGTACTATTACCACAAGAATCATTGCTTCTTTGAACTGATTTAAAAATCTTGAAACTGTGGGGTGCCTGAGTGGCTCAGAGGGTTGAAGCCTTTGCCTTTGGCTCTGGTCGTGGTCACGGAGTCCTGGGATAGAGCCACACATGGGGATCTCTGCTCAGTGGGGAGCCTGCTTCCCCTTCTCTCTCTGCCTGCCTCTCTACTTGTGATTTCTCTCTCTGCCATATAAATAAATAAAATCTTTAAAAAAAATCTTGAAATTGTGATGAAATTATGTATAACTTAGACTGAATTAGTCACCTAATTGAATTTTAGTAAGATCAGTTTAATGAAATACTTTCAGATTTCTAAATGTGTTTTTCTTTCTCCCAAAGAAATGTTTCAATATTATCTTAAATCTTTTCTGTAATTTTTATCACTTTTTTCTAGTTATAAAAGTATTACCTTCCAATTATAGAAAAAGTTCAAAATTATAGACAGTTAAAAAAGGCAAATTATATACATCTGTGTGTGTATGTGTGTGCATGTACTTCTACCATTGAATGGCAACTATTACTAATATTTCCTTCTTATAATTTTTGATATATATTTTGCCTAGATAATTTCCATCTGCTCATAAAATTTTATATCCTGCTTATTAAAAGCAAACATTATAATGTAAGTAAATGTACTTAATTCTTTTAACATTTTAGAGTAACATTCTACCTTAGATTATTACCTATTACCTACTACCTATTATCTGCTATTTCTAGTATATTCAAAATTTTACCAACCATTATTATTTCTACTTAATAGTAGAAATAGTTACATTCTATGGAAAGAGAGATAATAAAGCTTGTTTTTTTTTCCTTTCTCATAAACAACCAGTAGCCAAATTCTGTTGCAAGCTGAATTGCATTGTATGGGAGATAATAAGTTGTGTTTGTTTTGAAAAGTATTCAAAATTGAATTCACGTAGTCATGCCCTAACAGCACTTCATTCCCCCAAAATCTAGTTTCAATTAAACAAGAACTTGTGTTCTGTCAGCTTCCAGCAATGACGTGTTTGCTTCCAGGGATGTTCTTTTCTTCAGTTGCCTTGTCTGACTCTAGCCCCAGGTTAGTAATTGTCACTATTTTATCCTCAGAGGCTCCTTTTTAAATATCCCTTCTAGTTCCATCTGACAGGTGTCCTATCCATCCTTTATACACTTGTCCCTTTTAAGACTAACCCACAGAATAATATCTTTGAAATAATTTTGCTTAATAACTAATTGTATGCTCTCCTAAGGTAACAACCTACATATAATCCATGCTCTTCTACCACTCTGCATGATGCTACTATTTACTAGCTGCAAGTCATTTTGTTGCTTCAGTCCTGGACAGAATCCCTGCTCAAGTGCTCATTTACCTGGAAGCCTTATATTCATATTCTTCTATACCTGTTTTAACATGTCTTATTTATCTCTTGTTTTTCTCCTCACCATTTAACTTCTGCTCATTCTTCACAGATTTTTTTCTTCAAGTGGTTTCTTTGGACCTTAGATTACTGTTCCAGTTGTAATTTTTTTGAAGATTTATTTATTTATTTATTTATATTTATTTGTCAGAGAGAGAGAGAACACAAACACAGGGAGTAGCAGGCAGAGGGAGAGGCAGACTCCCTGCTGAGCAAGAAGCCTGATGTGGGACTTGATCCCAGGACCCTACAATCATTACCTGAGCTGAAGGCCGATGCTAAACTGACTGAGACAATAAATTTGAAAATTTATTAAATTTGAATTTAATTACATCTGGAGCCAGAATTGATACTCTGTGTATGCACTATTCCCTACCTAAAATAGGAAACCAAATATGTTTAATGAAAGTACATATCATTTTATCTTTATCAAAAAAGAAAATGACCCTTGTCTAGATGACTGATGAGCCCCATTTTACTTTTTAATTTACATAAAAGTGTCAAAATGTAAAATTTTATAATGACATTTATTAAAAAAAAAAAAAAATCAACTGTCAGGGGCTCCTGGGTGGCTCAGTCAGTTAAACATCTGCGTTCCAGCAGGTTATAATCCCAGGCTTCATCAGGCCCCTGCTCAGTGGAGAACTTGCTTCTCCCCCTCCCTCTACACCCTATCCCCAGCAGTTTGCAGAATGCTGGAACCCAGTGGTAAAAGGACTCCAGGTCTAAAGCTTGGAGGGAACAGGACTCCTGTCCCTTCACTCGACTACTTCCATAGTGAAGAGCTACACTATCTGTTTTGTAATTCGACATTCCAAATTATATTCTGAAAAATATATACCAAGTAAGCAAAACTACAACAGTTTGAAAAAAATTAAAAACCAATAAGGTAGGCCATAGACTTGGAGCTTTACAAGAATTCCTTCTGAGAGTAGCTATCCATAGCTGACATAAAGGGATAAAATTAACTTTACTGTCTATATGAGCTGAGGAGGATCCCCTTCCCTGAAGAAGGACACTCAGATCAAACAAGAGGACTCCTAAGGCTAAAGAAGGAATTACTCTCAGAAAATCCTCACTAAGAAGTATCTTTATTGTCATAGGAACTCTATATTTAAGATTTCCTTTTCTCAAGAACCAGCTGCAGAGAGAAGCTGAAAGGCTCTGGTCCTTAGAAATCTTGCAATGTAGGGCAATTGACTTTTATATTCTGCCATTTTATATCCTGTCATTCTTACATATAAAACTAAAAAAATCAGCTCACAGGATTTAGTAAAGATTAAAATATGTATCAAATGTTATACATTATTATTAGCAGTAGTAGTAAATACTTAACAGAAGTAAGGCAGTTCATTAGCAATGTTAACAAAACAAACATATTTTGAGCATTTAGTCTCAACTGACCACTTTGCTAAATTTGATGGAAATTACAAAGAAGCCTGAGTTATAACCAGGTCATCTAGGTATACAGTATACTTAGGGAAAGAACCAAGAAAATGGACTAGAGACTTAGGGAACCAAACAGAAATGTTAATAGGCTAAAATATTTAATCAATGTTCACAGCATTATGAATCAGGAAAAAACAAGTCATTTTCTGCTGATAAAAGAGAAGAAAATAGCTCAACTCGAATCACAGAATGTGGCAATATTAGGCCTGCCCACCAATTTTGTTTTATTTTTGGTAGGCTGAAAAAAAAATGGCTCTGTTTGTTCTCCTTATAAATTGTTGGTATATAGATATTGTTACTTTTCCAGTTATAATACTTTACATTTTATTTTCAACTCCATGAATTTTGAGATACTTTCAATGAAATTATTCTTACTGACATCACACAAGGATCTGAGGAAACAGCCAGCAGCTATGATGAAGAATAAGAAGCAGAAGCACAGGAAGTAATTGTGGTTGTGAAAGACCATACAGTACAAGGCAGAATACTAAACACCAGTTCTCCAGAATTTGATCTCATTATATTAACTGAATATCTGCCATTGTTCTTTCCCATAAGCTGCTCATTATTACTCAGGGTTTATAAGCATAATCCCTGAAATCTTGTTGTTTAAGTGCTCATTTGACTTCCCAAATCTTACCGGTTCTTGAAACAAAATGATGTTCCTTCCTTCAGTGGTAACATTTGTTTAATTTGCCATGGATAATATAAAACCTGGAAACTTCAGAATCCTGGGAGATATGAGACGGTTTCTAGCACATTGTCTAACACACTGTAGTTGTTTAAGCTATCTACATATGATGTCCTTTATAATTAAAGTTTGAAGTTTAAATAAATGACACAAAGGCAAAGCCAAAACTTGCTTGCAGGCCCTGGACATCCAGTTTAAACTTTTCTGCTATTCTCTATTCTGCCATATTTTAGATAGCCATACTCTCAGATGAAGTCTCTCTAGTTGATTTCCCATGAAGAGTGAGGGGAATGACACTTGCATCATCTTCCAATACCTAAAATTGTTCGCAGAGCCTGATGGATAGTAGCATGGGAGCTAGAGGCAACCGAGAATGTAAATAGTGATGGAAAGGATAGAAAGATCTGGAAGAGATATGCTTGGATATGTTGGTTGCTACAGCCAGATAAGAATACAAAAGGGGACAAAGTTCACTTGGTCAGTGCATTATTACCTCATTGATTTTCCCAGCCATTTTCTTTCAGTTCATTGATTTCAATTGCTGATTGAGTCATGTTCCTCTGCTGCAAAGAGGTCACTTCATTTCCCTTTTGCTCATTTTTTTCTGCCTACTTGGCACTCCTGCCCAAGTGCGTGTCACTTCCACTAATCTCAATTGTCTGCTGTCAACAGAGTGATATACTTTTGCACAATGGGCCATGAGATTCAGGGTAGGTAGCTCAGGCAGACACTGCATAAAGTTTAGCCAGAGCATACTCACAGATTCAACTGTACTCTGCGATGATCATTTTGTGGATTTGTTGTTGTTCCTTTATATCAGATTTAAAGATAGGCTATGGGTATGTTCCCCAAGGGCTACAAGCAATACACCTGAAGTCTGGTTTGTTCTCTCTGAAAACATCTGATAACACAGGGCCAAGAATCTCTAAACAAACACCACCTTAAAGTCACAATTCTCTTGTGCCACACTATCTAGAAGCCCTTCAGTACCCATATGAAATCTTATACTTACTGAGAGCTGTTCAACAGGGTTAGGAAATAGGTATATTTTCACAGCAATAGGATTTTATATAGTTTGTTTGAATAATTTGGATACTATTTATTAGCAAATATATTTCAAAATACAGTTAAATATTTCTGTCACAGTATCAAAAGAGTATGAGTCTGTAGATTAGGTCTGTACATAGAAGGCATACATATTTTAATTCATGGTATACTTTAATCATGGAAACAATCCTTAAGAAAATAAAAACAATTGGATAGCTTTATAGTTCTATGTTATGCAAATCCTTAAATGCATTAGGGACAAAGCAGACTGTATTCATTCCCAGGCTAAAATCACAAACATATCCACAAAGAAGACAACAGAAGCTTTTTTAAGACCACAGAGCTACTTCCTTTAATGAGATTTGTTTTTAGGTTTGTTTTAACATTGAAGATTATGCCTTTGAATTTTTTATAATACTTGAAGATGAGATTTACTTTGTATTTATATTTAGTAATTGGCCATGCAGGTTTCAGTTTTAAAATTTATTATGCAACATTCAACAAGACTAACAGTATTAAATACTAATCAACTTTTAATAAGAATTATAAATGCTATCTCCTTTCTCAAGACAAGAAAAGCAATCACTGCAATCAATCAGGTAGTCTAATCAATTTTCAAAATGAAATTAACCGTGCATCATGTGTGTATGTTAGAGAAGAACCTTGAAGAATAGTGTGCTATGTCTCTGCTAAAGGAGATAAGCTCAGTTTTAGAAAATGTTAATAGGATATTTAGTTTCTTCGTGATCTAGTCACTCTGATGAGTTTTCAGATGGTTACTGGGATTTATTTTTATAGTCTTCTTGGGGCGAATTGAAGGGAGATTACAAAGAATCAACAGATATGTGCGAAATGAAAATGTGATATAATGTCTGCGGGTTTTCTCCACTTTAGTTCTTCTACATATTATATCAGAAAGTGATTATCACTTACCCCAGCATTCACCCATGGTAGAATGGTAGGAAGCATCAAGAATTTAACACACAAGTATGTCTTATGAAAACAAGGATTCTTATAAGTAAGAAAACACTTTAAATTGCTGCTCAATTTTCAAGTGTTCAAATAAGTGTTTGCAAATAAGGTATTGTCGTTTGAAAATGAATCAACCAATTTATTCAATCAGTATGTGTGCAAACAATAGGCTGGGCAGTGGTAACATCAATAAGAAACAAATTCACAGACCTTAAGAAACTCAAAGGCCATGAGAGATAGTCACAGAAACAGAATGAAAAACAAGTTGTTAAGTGCAATGACTTTGCAAAGTAATTGTATACACCTGACTGATTAAAAGGGTTGGTTTCTGTAAATCTTACATGGAGATGTAAGTCTGAGTTGTTAATAAAACAATAATAACAACAATAAAGATAATAAAACTAATTTCAATTGAAGAATTATTAAATGTTAGTTTTACTTTCCTTATATGTACCACATGCTTTTATTTTCAAAAAAAAATGGTTGGATTTAGCTTTATAATTACACTCATTTATATTAAAAATGGGAAATCTGAGATTCATAATTTGAATAACTTGCCCAAAATCATAGAGTTAGTAATTGGTGAACCTGGTATAGCAAACCATGCCTTTGACCCTAAAGTCACCTAGATATTTAACTGGGTTGCTGAGACATATTTAAATGCAAACTTCAAAAACTCCCATTTAATTTGGCCTTTTCTTAGAAATAGAAGCCTGTGAGAAATACCTGAGACACAATTTAGCATCATTTTCGAATTATTAAACTGGCATTTAACAATGTGATGCATATTTTGAATGAGTTTTTTTGCTATTAAAAAATACAAAGACATTTGAAAAAAAATACAGACATTTGAATTTGCCATTTGACATTTATGTTGCTAACTCTATCTGCATAACAAATATGCTTTACTAAAGATATCTGCTTTATATAGAATTCTATGCTTCTAGAAGTTTTGAATAAGAGAGCAAGCATACTTGACAGCATATCCAATATTATTTATAAGGATACGCACTTGACATGACAATACTTGAACAAGAACAAATAATAATCACTATTACATGACATAAGATACCTGTTCAAGTAGCATCTGGCCTTGTTCCTGTGAAGACTCCTCAAAATCACTGAGATGTGCATAACTAAAGTTCAAAAATCCTTTAAAATCATTTTCAAATGTTTTTGGTGCTATCATTTTATACACAGGGCATTATTTTTCAATGTTATTACTATTTAGAACATGCAGCCATATCTGTAAGGAATAATTCAGGGTAAAGCATTATTAAGGAGGGGAGAGAGAATATATAAAATCTCGATCAACCTCAGAATCAGCTTTGATGTTACTATCCCTTCTTTTTCAGATATAGAGCATTGGGTGGCTGAGGTTAATAAATAAGTCAGAGTCCTGATACAGCCAGTTGTCACAGAATCCAGAACCCATATTTAAGACTTATGACTTTGAATTCCATACGTTATTTTCTACAGCATATTGCCTCCTAAGATTCTTTGATATTAACCAGAACATTTAGAGTTGTTTACAAGACAAAAACAAAAATAAATCAGATCTTATATCTGGACCAGTACATGATTTAACAAATATACAAAATATACTATATATAAAATGAATATACTCTCTATATATGCATATGCATAGAAATATATGTATACATACATGTATATATGTTTGTGTGTATGTATATAAATACATATTTATATATGTGTTTGTATAAATATATTTCTCTTTTTTCTCCATGAATCTGCACTCTCTGCCTCCCATTCTCAGATATCAAATAAAATGAAATGTAAATAAATAAAATGTAAATATCTAACAGGCATGTTTTAATATCTTACTTCCATGTCCACCACCTACACAGGAGTTACCTGCAACTTCAGTGAACAGTTCTATACATAACAGGAATGATTCACTCTTAGGTACCTAATTTATTTTTCTCTCTCCCGGTTTATTGCCATTAAGAATCATACATACTCATATCTATCCTGTCCTTGTCACTGTCTATTTTTAACCATGTCACCTCTATTTATCATACTGTCTTTCAACAAATATGTATAAGCCCTGGTGTATATGGACATATCCAGGTAGTGAATGAGTCAAGATTATTGTACAACACCAACAAAATCTTCACCATTATATTTGCATTTCAACAGTGGAGATAGAATATAAATAAATAAACAAACCAGTAACTAATTTAACTTCAAGTGACAATAATGCTATGAAAAGAATAAAGCTATTTAAAGTAGAAAATAAGATTATGCGGAGTGAAATAAGTCAAGCGGAGAAAGGCAATTATCTTATGGTCTCACTTACGTGTGGTGTATAAAGAAAATCATGGAGGGCATCGTGAGAAGGAAGGGAAGGGCGAATGGGGGGAAATTGGAGGGGGTGTTGAACCAGGAGAGACTGTGGACTCTGACCAACAAACTGAGGGTTTTGGAGGGGAGGGGGTGGGGGGGTGAGCCTGGTGGTGGGTATCGAGAGGGGCACGTACTGCATGGAGCACTGGGTGTGGTGCATGATCAATCAATCTTGTAACACTGAAAAATTAAAATAAACAAAAAATAAAGTAGAAAATAAATGAGAAGTGGGCTATTTCAGATATGCATGTGAAGGAAATC
Organism: Nasua narica; assembly: GCA_028533885.1. Classification (NCBI taxonomy): domain Eukaryota; kingdom Metazoa; phylum Chordata; class Mammalia; order Carnivora; family Procyonidae; genus Nasua; species Nasua narica. Next base: position 30,542,715 of record CM052813.1, on the reverse strand, counting down.
CTCTCTGAAAAAGCAATATCTAAACGGAGGCTCACATGATGAGAAATAATGAATCTCAAGAAGTTTGTTTTGAACAGTGTTCCATAAAGAAGAGCAGTACCTATAAAGTGCCTGAGTGATAACAAGAATGACAGTAATCAAGAAAATCTTTGAAATTTTTCATATAAGAAAATATGTTAAGGGAAGTACTGTTAATAAACTTGGGAGACTAAGGGCAGGGCCAGTTTGGCATTGGTAGGAATTTGATCGATACTTTTGACTTGGCCTTATTAGATTGGAAATACTTACTAGATACCAAGTGGAAATATCATAAAGGAGCTATGATATATGATTCCAATGCTCAGTGGAAAGATCAGGCCTTAAAATATAAACTTAGGAATTGAATTATCAGTATATGGATACAATGTGCAGCCAAAGGTACATAATATAAATAATAAAAATATGTGGGTTGAGGAAATGATTAGGGATACTCTAATCTTTTTTTTTTTAAGATTTTATTTATTTCTTTATTAGGAAAGAGAGAGAGTGAGAGAGAGCATGAGAGGGATGAAGGTCAGAGTGAGAAGCGGACTCCCCATGGAGCTGGGAGCCCGATGTGGGACTCCATCCCGGGACTCCGGGATCATGACCTGAGCTGAAGGCAGTCGCTCAACCAACTGCGCCACCCAGGGGCCCAGGGATACTCTAATCTTTAAACGTAAAACAAAAGAAGAAGAACCAGGAAGGGGACTCAGAAGGAGAACTGTGTAGTAAGAATGCAATTAGATGAGAATAATATGCTAGAAATCAAGAAAAGGAAGCATCTCAAGAAAGTGGGCAAGGGTAATCATGTCATAAGCAATTAAGATTGGCCAACTTGAAAAAAAAAAGGCTACATTTAAAATGCAAATAACTGGGAGCTCCTGGGTGGCTCAGTGAGTTAAAGCACCCAGGTGCCCCTTAATTTGTAACTTCTAAGTGACAGCATCCCATCTTGGGGTGCCTGGGTGGCTCAGTAGGTTAAAGCATCTGCCTTCGCCTCAGGTCATGATCTCAGGGTCCTGGGATCAAGCCCTACATTGGACTCTCTGCTCAGCGGGGAGCCTGCTTCCCCTCCTCTCTCTGCTGCCTCTCTGCCTACTTGTGACCTCTCTCTCTCTCTCTCTCTGTCAAATAAATAAATAAAATCTTAAAAAAATTATAAAATGCAAATAAATGAACCACAGTATTAAAGAAAGAGAATAGCTACAAATAAAAGGCATTTTGTTTTTTTTAAAGTTTTTTGTTTGTTTGTTTGTTTGTTTTTTGACACAGAGAGAGAGAGATCACAAGTAGGCAGAGAGGCAGGCAGAGAAAGAGGAGGAAGCAGGCTCTCTGAGGCTCTCTGCTTAGCAGAGAGCCTGATGCAGGTTTGATCCCAGGATCCTGAGACCATGACCTAAGCCAAAGGCAGAGGCCTTAATCCACTGAGCCATGCAGGCAGAGGCCTTAATCCACTGAGCCATGCAGGCGCCCCAAAAGGCATTTTAAATGAAGTAAAAATATATGGTTGTGGAAACAAAGTCTCTCATGCAGTAATGATTAAATTGTAGGCTAGTAGACATTTTGAAGAGAACTCTGACCACACTTGCAATTTGTATACATGCATATGTATGCATATATATTTGTGTTAGTAAGTTAGTTAACTAGTTAGTTAGTTGGTTAGTTATAAAGACTTTTCTACCGATAAAATTCCTAGGCCTATAGCAGGGAAATTATCAAGTAAGTTCAAAAAAGAAAGCATATGAAAATACAGTCTTCAGTGTTATTTTCATGCATAAAGACAATCTGGAAGATTAGGGAGATCTAGGTGTGCATCACCGGAGAACATGGATAACTACTGTGGTAGAAAAATTCTGTGGAATTCCTTGTAGCAATTTTAATTAAAACATGCATGTGTAATTGCAACATAGATATTTATTAACACTATAGATAGAAGGAAAATATGAGAAACACAATGTACTTTATAAAACATACAATGAATGTGAATAGAAAACACATGTATAATAAATGAATATATGTTTTTATGAGAATTCACACTCAAAGATAAATTTCAATCACATTGGTTGCTAAAAGAGAAAATAAATGGAGATGAGGGAGTTACATAAGAAATATAAGATAAGGTTTTATAGGGACCAATGTTGATAGTGTGACATGTGACATAGATTGGGTGATAGAATTAACATAACCTCCTGTGTTAGATTTCCAAAAAGAGATAAAATGGGAATTTTGTCAAGAGGACTTAGCAGAAATAGCGACTCCTTTAAAGATGTGTGCTACAAAAAAGAAACCTACAAATCAGTATCTCTTATAAACAGATGCATAAATCCTTAAATCAGCAAACAAATCCTGCAAACAAAATCCAACAGTGTATAAAAATAATTATATGCCATGCCCAAATATGATTTCTCCCAGGTATGATAGGTTGGTTCAATATTTGAAAATTCATTAATGTAATCCATTACATCAATGGGCTAAAGAAGAAGAATCACATGACCATATCAATAAATGCAGAAAAAGTATTGGACAAAATTCAATACCCATTCATGATAAAAATTCTCAGTAAGCTAAAAATGGAGAGGAAATTCCTCAACTTGATAAATATTTACAAAAATATACAGCTAACATAATGGTGAGAAATTTGAAGTTTTGCCATTAAGAACAGGAAGAAGACAAGGTTGTCTCCTCTTACTACTCCTATTCAATATTGTATTGGAATTTCTATCTAATGTAAAAAGACAAGTAAAAGTTTTACATGTTGGGAAGGAAGAAATAAAGCTGCTCATAAATAACATGGTCATCAATACAGAAAATCTGAAAGAATGAACCAAATCTCCTAGAAATAAGTGAATATAGCAAAATTGCAGGATACAAGGTTAATTAACAAGTCAATTGCTTTCCTATATTCTGACATTAAAGAAGGGGCATTTGCAATTAAAAACTGAATTCCAGACACCTGGGTGGATTAGTTGTTAAGTGTATACCTTTGGCTCAGGTCATGATCCCAGGGTCCTGGGACTGAGCCCCACATTGGGCTCCCTACAGAGCAGAGAACCTGCTTCTCCCTCTCCTTCTGCCTGATGCTCCCCCTATTTATGCTCAATCTCTCTCTCTGTCAAATAAATAAATAAATAAACAAACAAACAAACCAACAAATAAAATCTTTTTAAAAATTTTAAAAATTTAAAAAAACCTCAATGTCATTTACATTAATGATCCTAAAGATTACATACCTAGATATAAATCCAACAAAACATATACTGTATCTATGTGTGGAAAACTACAGAACTATGACGAACAAAATCAATGAACTAAAAAAATGGAGATATCCCCTGCATGGATAGACACATTCAATGTTTCAAGATGTCAGTTTTCCCCAATTTGATCTATAGATGGAATATAATCCTATTCAAAATCCCATCAAATTATTTTCTGAATATCAATGAACTGATTCTAAAGTTTATATGGAGAGGCAAACGACCCATACTACCTAAAAAAATAGTAAAGAACAAAGTTCTTCTGACACTACACAATTTCAAGACCTCAACTTTAAAGCTACAGTAATCAAGATAGCATGGTGTTTAAGAAAAAATAGAGAAATTGATCCATATAATAGAATATAGACACCAGAAATAGACTTTAATAAATATAGCCAACTGATTTTTGACAAAGGAGCAACTGAGGTACAATGGAGCAAGGATAGTCTTTTCAACAAATAGTACTGGAACAACTGGATATCCATATGCATTAAAAAAGAAATCTAGACATAGATCTTATATCCTTCTCAAAACTTAACTCCAAGTGGGGGTGCCGGGGTGACTTAGTGGGTTAAAGTCTCTGCCTCTGGCTCAGGTCATGATTTCAGGGTCCTGGGATCGAGCCCCACATCAGGCTCTCTGTTCAGCAGGGAGCCTGCTTCCCTCTCTCTCTGCCTGCCTCTCTGCCTACTTGTGATCTCTCTCTCTCTCTCTGTCATATAAATAAATAAAATCTTTAAAAAAAATTAACTCCAAATGGATACAAGCCTGACTGTAAGATGCAAAACTAAGGAACTCCAAAAAGGCAACATAGGAGAAAATCTTAATTGACCTTGTGTCATCTAGCTAGAACATCAAAAACATGATCCATAAAATAAATAACTGAAAGGCTATATTTCAGTGAAATTAAAAACTCGTGCTCCGTAAAAGACAATGTCTTGAGAATGAGAAGATTACCCAGAATGGAAGAAAATATTCTTTTTTAAGGATGTATCTCATAAGGGCTAATAATCAAAATACACAAAAAAATCTTAACCTAATTAAAAATGAGTCAAAGACCTTAAGAGACACCTCACCAAAGAAGCTATATAGATGGGAAATAAGCATACAAAAACATACTCCACACTATATGTCATCACGGAACTGCAAATTAAAACAGCAATTAAACACCAATTGTGTCATCACGTATGTCATCAAGGAACTGCAATTAAAACACCTCTCAGAATTATCAAAATCCAGAAAACTGGCAATACCAAATGCTGCTGAAGATGAGGGGCAGAGAGGAACGCTGCTTCATTACTGAAGGGAATGTAAATCAGTAGAGCCATTTTGGAAAACAGTTTGATGTTTTGTTTTGTTTTTTCAAACTAGACATATTCTTGTCATATGACCCAATGATCATGTTCCTTGATAGTGACTCAAAGAAGTTAAAATCTAATGTCCACACGAAAATCTGCACCAGATGTTTATAGCATCTTTATTCATAATTTCTAAAACTTGGAAGCAACTGAGACGTCCTTTGGTAAGCGAATGGCTAAATTGTGTTACATCTATTCAGTGGAATATTATTCTCCACTAAAAAGAAATGACCTATGAAAACATTTAAACATTGAGGAAATTTAGATACATATTACTAAGTGAAAAAAGCTGGTCTGAAAAAGCTACATAATATATGATTCCAACTACATGACATTCTGTAAAAGGCCAAATAATGGAGACAGTTTGAAAGATCAGCAGTTAAGGAAGGTAGAGAGAGATAAATAGGTAGAGTACAGAGAATTTTTAGGGAACTAAAAATATTGTATGTGATACTCTGATGGCAGATAACTGCATTACACATTTGTCCAGACCCATAGAATATACTCTACCTAGAGAGAATCATAACGTAAACTATGGATCAGGGGTAATTATGATGTGTCACTATAGGTTCATCAGTTGTAACAAATGTACTGTTCTGGTAGGTGAGTTGATAAAGGGAGAGGCTTTGCATTGGATGAGGGAGGGTGTATATGGGAAATTTTTGCATTTTCCCTCAGTTTTGCTGTAAATTTAAAACTACTCTAATAATGAAGTTTTGGGGGTGCCTGGGTGGCCCGTCGTTAATCATCTGCCTTGGGCTCAGGTCATGATCTCAGGACCCTGGGATCAAGCCCTCATCTGGCTCCCTGCTTGGTGGGAAGCCTGCTTCTCTCTCTCCCATTTCCTCTGCTTGTGTTCCCTCTCTCACTGTGTTTCTCTCTGTCAAATAACATTAAAAAAATTAAAATAAAGTTTTGTTTGTTTGTTTTGCTTTTTGTTTTTTGTTTTAGTTGGTATGCACTAAAGAGGAAAAAGAAACATGGATAAATGCAGTTTGAGGTCAAGAGAGGATGACCAGGTGGGAGATTTATTTGCATATTAATGTACAGAAAAACACTAAGGGGACAAATGAGAAAATCTAAAGGGGGAAATGGTGATGCAGGATTATGGGAGGTTGAAAACTATGGTAGACTTTGATGAAATAAATTAAGATTCGGTTTAAAACTGGAAGGATTGGCATAAAAGGCATAAAATAGGAGTAAGAACATTTCTCCATGGTAATGGAAAGGAAAAAAAAAAAAAAAGATTGTAAGCACGGATACAGATAGGCAAAAGGAAGAACCAGGAGAATGAAATAATTATCTTCTGCTTGCTTCTAATTTCTTACTAAAATGAATCAAAGTATAACAAATAGGGAATGAATATTGGAGGACCAAGAGGTGAAAAGAAGATGTGAATTCGAAGAGAAAAAGTAAACATATGAGAAATGAAATATCCAAGGAAAATTTTGTAGGGTTATGTTTTATTCTTTATTGCTTTTTATTTTCCTCTGGACACTTTTTGTGTTATATCAGTATAGATAATAAATAGAAGTTGAATTGCACCAGACTTGGATTCTTCCAGATCATAAATGTAAAACGCATTCAGCACTTGTATTACTATACCTCTTAAAAGAAGTCAACATATTTGACTACAAGCCACTTCCTGAAATCTATTCTCTTGGCTTTGAATACATTACATTTATTCTCAGTTTTCTTTCTAGGTTCCTTCTATTCTAACTAAATATTCTATGTTGGAATTTCTTAAGATTTAGTTCTAGAGTTCTCACTGTAAACATTTTTTGTATGTTATATCCACTCCCGTGATATCAGGTACTATTTACACAAAAGGTTTCCTAGTTTCATACCTTCACACCCAATATTTCTTCTGAGTCCCAGACCTCAGACCCAACTGCCTCCCCTGCATCTGCACTTGGCTAGGATTTTTAAACTCAACATATTCAAGCAGGATCCACCTTTTCATCAAAAACTTGCTCTCTCTCTCTTTACATTTCCTGTCTGAATAAATGTTACCATTATCCATCCTGTTACAAAAAAATTCAGAAACCTGAGTACTCATTCTTTCTTGCCTTTATAACCTATGACAGGCAATCAATCAAATTTTGTCTATTTTTCCTTCTCCATACTTCTCTAATCTAGTGGTTTTCATCTTGTCCTGAATAGTAGAATAACCTGGGAGTATTTTAAATATGTATAATTGTGGGGCACTTGGGTGGCTCAGTGGGCAGTTAAAGCCTCTACCTTCGGCTCAGGTCATGATCTCAAGGTCCTGGGATAGAGGCCCACATCGTGCTCTCTGCTCAGCAGGGAGCCTGTTTCACCCTCTCTCTCTGCCTGCCTCTCTGCCTACTTGTGATCTCTCTCTGTCAAATAAATAAGTGAAATCTTTAAAAAATGTATAATTGCCTCAGTCCCATCTCCAGAAAGTCTGATGCAATTGGTCTAATGTACGTCCTTTACATTGGATTAATAATAATAATTTTAAAACCCAGGAAGTTCTATTATATAACCAGTATTATTGAAAACTGCTCTAATTCATTCACTTTTCTCTATTCCAAATTTTGATAACCTAATGCAAACGAATATAGGCTTAAATCATCTCATATCTGAATTATAGCAATAACATTTTGAGGAATCTCCTTGCTTCTTGCTTCTACTTTGGTTTGCTTTTTTTTTTTTTTTTCATTGTAGCAGAAGCACTTCTTATTATTTTATTTTTTTTATTTAACTTATATGTAATCATGTAATGCCCATGCTTAATATCATTTAGTTACCTCCCATTGCACTTTGGTTAAAGACTAAAATCTTATACATGGTTTAAAATAATAGGTGTAAAAAAATAATAGGTCTAATTTGGTTGCCTAATTTCATACCCTCATGTCTTGCTACAACCCCCTCTCCCATCACCATTCTTTTTATTCCAACCACATGATCATTCTTCATTTCTTCAAGCATACCCTATCTTTTTCCTGTCTTGGGAAAGGACTAGCTCATGCCGGTCTTTCAAACTGGGTCACTGACAACCTCCTCCCCCACAACATGTACTTGCCTAGCTAACTGCCTAGACAAAGTCATACCTATAGTTTTACATTCCTTTAGTACCCTCTTCTGGCCTGTATACTGTACATTGTTCATCACACAGAATGTACTTGTATTGTGTATGAGATTATTTGCAAAAACTTATTGAGCACTTACAATGTGCCAAACACATTGGTTTCACAAACACAATCTCTTATAAACCATGAAATAATGCTCTTTGAAAAGAAGATACCGTCAATATTCCCATTTTAAATATGAATAAGCTGAGGTACAAACAGATTCAACACCTTACTCAAGATTATATAGCTAGTTAGTGGTAGGGATCAAATTTGAATTCAAGACATTTGACTTCAGAGCATATCCTCATAACCCTTCAACATAAGTACACAATTATGCCTTTATTTTATATTTGTTAATTAACTACCTATTGACATATGATTTACATGAAAAAAATTGCAAATGCATAATGTATATAACTTGATAGTCTAGATATGTGCATACACTGGTGAAACCACCACTAAACCAAGGTAATAAACATAACTATTACCTCCAAAAGTTTTCTCATACCCCTGTGTTGAGTGTATGTGATTATAACATTTAAAATAAGATCTGCATTCTTAACAGATTTATTAAGTGCCCAGCATAGTGTCGTTAACTGTAGGCATATGATTACAGCAGATCTATAGAGCTCATTCATCCTGCATAACTAATACTTATACCCATTGAATAAATCCCTACTTACTCTTCCCCCAGCCCTTGACAACCACCATTCAATTCTCTGCTTTTATAAGTTTGACTATTTTAGAGACCTCATATAAATGTAATCATTGAGTATTTGCCCTTACGTGACTAGCTTAGTTCATTTCACATAATGTCTTCAAAGTTCATCTGTTATCACATATTGCAAGATTTCCTTCTTTTTTTAAGGCTAGATAACATTCTAGCAGAATTGCTAGATCATAGTCTGGTAGTTATATTTTTTAATATTTTGAAAAAAAAAACAGTTGTACTGTTTTCCATAATGGAGGTACCAATTTACATTCCCAAACAAGTGTACAAGGATTCTAACTTATTATTGCTAACACTTATCTTTTTTTTTTTTTTTTGATAATAGCCACTCTAACAACTGTGAGGTGATATCTCAGCGTGGTTTGCTTTGCATTTCCCTAACAATTAGTGATATCGAACACCATTTTATATACCTGCTCACCATTTGCATGTCTTCTTTGGAGAAATGTCTATTCAAGCCCTTAGTCCCTTTCTGAATTGTGTTGAGTTTGTTTCTGTTTATTTGTTTTGCTATTGAGTTGTAGGAGTTCCTCATATATTTTGGATATAAACCTCATATCAGGTATATGGTCCACAAATACTTGCTTCCTTTCTGTAAGTAGCTTTTTTATTCTGTTGCTTTTCTGTGCAGAAGTTTTTCAGTTTGATGTAGTCTCACTTATCTATTTTTGCTTTTGTTCCCTGTGCTTTTGGTTTCATAGCCAAGAAACCATTCCCAAACGAAACACAGAAGTAATGGTATGACTTTGGAATTATATTAAATTTTGCTGGTTTTCATACAAATTTAATATTCTAAATAGTAAAATCAAAAATAAAAGGCTAATAACCCTTTTTCTTTATTAATAAATAACAAAATACTCACCCTTAAATGATTATATTATTGGGCCATAGAACAAATTTCATAGACCAAAGAAATATCAGCCATAATTCTAGATAAATGCATCTTACTGGTATCCTTTGAACTCTATGTTTACCCCAATTACCAAGAAAAGAAATCATTGAATATCAATATTACACAGTTGTTATTACTTTCTCTTATCAAGTCATTTCAGCTCCAAAGTATAATCAGCATTTGAGCAACAGTAGGTCAGTACAAGTAAGTGTATAGTTACAATACAGATATTAGTTTATACTGCCCAGATTCTATGTAAACAAAAACTTTTAGATAGATGACTATATGAGCACCCACCAACAGCAACCAACCAACACCATGCCACTTACTATGAGCCAGGCAGTATGCTAAGTGTCTTGAATGGTTTCCTTCATTTAATAAAACAACACTGAAATAGATACCATTATAATCCACAGCTTACAGCTGTGGATAGCAAGTCTTACAAGTGGTAAGTAATGTATTCAAAATCACACAACTCATAACTAGAAGAGCCAGAGATAGAAACCTAGAAATGCTGACTTAAAATATAATGCTTATGTTAACCCTGGCAACCACACTTCTCTAGATGTTAGTTCTGGAAGATCTGGTGAACCAGATGGGAAAAGATAACATTTGCTGGACATATCAAGAGTGTAAGGAACTCTTAAACACCTGAAGGTACATGGTAAGACAGTAAAAAATTTTCAGAATAAAGATTAAGAATATGGAAGTTGGCTAGAAATCTATTTCCAGAATTTAAAAGTAGATCTAAATTCAACTGACATTTTCATATGCTCTCTTTCCAGAGTTATGTTTTATGTATATATTCTTTCTCTGCAAAAACTATCTGGGCTAATTAAGGGCAGGGGTCATTTGTAGCTCCTTGATTTATACTCTTGCTACAGGAGGTTACAGAAATTAGTTCATGCCATGGTCTACATAGAGAAGCAATGAGACAAAATAAATGTCAGGTGCTTAGGCTTTACTGGCCTCAGAATCATGGCAGAATTCAAGGAGTAATCGTATAGGCAACTTTCATCAATACAAAATGCATTTTCATGTGTCTAATCAAAATCTAAATGAACAGACCTGTCCTGATCTTGATGCCTTATGATCAAGAGTTCTAGAAAATGAAGCCTTGAAATTCTTAATTGATTTTTTAAAGGTGTCCTAGTTTTTCTTAGTTTGCCTGCACCTGCAACTCACATAATGAATTTTGTTTTCATGACTAAATTTGCTGTTTCCCTTCTTCACACAATTAAGCACAGAAGGTTGATAAGTATTAATGAGGTATTTTCAAAGTGGCTTTATAGATTTTATAGGATAAATAGTATGAGAAACAAGATGTTGGTAAAAAATAGACATATATAATGGTCTTCTCATTCATTTGAAATTTCCAAAATTTATTTCATCAACTCATCTAAATGTACATTAATTTTTAGTCACCTTCAATTATTCTAAAACCTGAAAGGGTGAAAATAATGACACCTGCTTAATATGTGTTAAGAAAGGCATTTCTATGTATTACTGATAAAGGCATATTATTATTGAAGCCACATTCCCCCTTGTTTCCTGTAGTACCTGCTTTTCCAAAGATGCCTCAAATTATTATTCAAACATTCAGGTGACTGTTCTGACAACGTAATGATTAACACCTACTCATTGTTCTGTCATCACTATCAAAATGGAAACCAACTCTCTTGAGATAGATAAGTATGTGAGCAGGATTATGATTAAGTTTCAGACACAAAAAGCGCCATGCTGCATTGACATAGTTAAATACTTTTTAATATATTCTTACCAAAAATAACAGCTAAGAACCCAATAGAGCCTAATAGGAAAAAAAAAAAAAACTTTACATGATAATGTATTCAACTGCCATGAAACTACTGTTTAAAAATTCTATGCCTACTTTATATGTCAATGTTACTTCTTTTGATGAATACTACAACTTTTGGTCAGCTAGCTTGTTCATGTTTTCACAGAATTAATTTGTTATTGGTTTAGACTTCCTTCCCTCAAGCAGGAAATGTATATGCTGTTACAATATTTTTATGAAAATTTGCACCCAGTAGGTAATTAACTTGAAGAAAATTTTAGGGAGCAGTTTTAAGCAACATTTTTCAAGGGCAGAACTATTAAACATTTTAATATATCTTCCCAACCCATTCAGAACCTGGGCAAAGTAACCCCTCACTTTGGTTTGTAAAGATTTGCATTCAGCATAGGAACGGCACCCAAGACATTGGTTTTCAAACACATTTCCAAATCTTACTTAGTAGAAGGAACTAAAGACCCTATACCTTATCAGGAATAAATTAGTCTCCCGTTAAACTGGCTGCTAAACAAGGAGCTACAACCCTATTAAAATCCAATTAAACGTGCATCACATTTGATAGATATAATTAGAACAACTGTAGAGGGTAAATGCCTCCAAGCACTATAGTTGGAAGAACTGTAGATCAGTGTTAAAAGAGAAAATAATAGACAATATGCTGGGAATTTGCTTCTGCAATGATACCTTTTTTATTGTGTCAATTTTATTTATTACCTTTTAGCTATTTTTAATAGTTTCCCTAACTTATCAGGAAATTATTGCTTTGCTTTCATGTTTGCTTCCACTAATAAGGATATTGTATCTGCTTTCATGGGGGTAAATCAGAGGGTGTAATAAAAAACAGCAGATCTTGAAAAATACTCTAAAACTTGTAACATTTAAAAATGTTTTAAAAACATCTTTCAAGTTTTTAAATGTCCTCATTGCATCATATACAACTTAGGTGTGGATCTCGCTACAATGGTCTTATTCACAAGGATGTAATCACTAGGAATTGCTGACCTAGACATTGTAACAATTAGGTGGATATGGAGTTGTTGGTTCACCTATACACTCTTCTATTTTCCTGTAGTAGTTGTTGACAGTCTTTTTGCTGAATTCCTCCCAGTGGTCCTTAGCAATAATTTGTACTCTTTGTATCCTATTTTTGCTTATTGAAATGTGGAGAAATGTTTTTGGACTTTTCATATGGCTATAAACCAAAGCTTTTAAACTGGGGTAAAAAGGAAATATTCTAAGCAGAGCTATGACCACTGCACAATATATTTTTTTTAAAGTATGACAAGTACTGTAAATGTAACGATGGAGAATATAAATAGAATGTTAAAAATCAGTATACTTGCACTGACTTGGTAATGTTAAAATTTAGTATTCAGATAATAAATATACTATGAGACATTTAAGGACAAATCAAGGAAGATGATACTTGACCATTTTTATGTGTTGCTTTCACTTATTAAATACCAGCTTATTTTTACCTATTAGGTTTTATAACACTGAAAAATTCAATCTCTCTTAAACTTCCTTATAATTGTGGTCCCCACTTCAAGGCTATGAATTATTAAGTCTTGGCCCTATTAACAGCTCCTACCTTGCATGTCTATTCATTGACACATCAGATGGGGAAAAATGGACTGAAGAAATTGGAAACTTGAGAGTCTAGAATCCCTCTTTCTCTTTAAACCTTGTATTTCTTTTTCTCCACAATTGGCCTCCTTTTCTCTTACTGAATACATTATTATCTAAGCAAAAAAGAGCCAAAAACATCTCTCAAGATATTCTAGAATAGCTAACCAGAAAAAATAAATTTTCCTATCAATACCTTGTAGCAAAGCTCCTGGGAAAGAACTCACGTTGGCCCTATTTAGCCCATGTACACAGTCATTGTGACCATGATTGACTCAAACTTTGTATCATGCTCATTCATAACCAAAAAGAAGGAGTCCATTAAAGCATTTGGGTTGGGCATGGAGGATGTGTGTGCAAGGTAGACAGGAATAGTAACTCTAGCATGTCTATTTCATGAAGATGCTGACAGACAATCTTTGAGACTCCCCTGCCTTCAGAGACTCTGGGCCTGGTTATGGCCCCTCAGCTTATAGGCTTCTTGCAAACCTGCAAACATTTCCCTGACTCCTCAAGTGAGGGGAGGTGGAAAAAAAGTTAATCTGCTTTCCTGGGATTTCTGCCTCTTTCAATGCTATTTTCCCCTTAACTCTCCTTAGAGTACTTTATGCTATACTATTTTGTCATCCAATTGTCCCTCTATTCTTCATCCTTTCTCTATATATCTATAATAAAACCTTTTCAGATCAGTGTTAATGAATTTTCAATTATATTTCCTTACAGTTTCACTTGAAAAATGTTAACCAAAGTGACAAATTTATTTGTATGAAGTAGTTAAGTTCAAGGTATGTCCATATTAGGCATATGGACATATTTACATTCCCTCCAAGATCTCGTACATGACAGAATTTCTTGAGTCTTTAGATTTCAATGAAGAATGAGCACGTATGATGGTAGAGGCATGTCAAAATATTTGGAACTTAAGAAATTTTAATGTACAATGTGAAATTTGAGGGACTATCAAATTATTTTTATTTATCAAATATTAATAGAACAATTAGGTAGACACATACTCAAAAGTAATAATTCAGTTTGAGCTAACTTGCTTTTAAGAAATACTCTTTTTTTTTTTCCCAAAATACCTTAAAGGCTCCGTTGACCCTATAACTGGTCTATTGCTTATAAATTCTGGCTGAATTATTACATTAAAAAGACATTTTATGCTGTGGTATTTGAGTATTTTATGGTGACCTGTATTTTATGGCATCAGAAATGTGAAATTATCAGAAATAAAACTTGGAAGATTCATTCTTACTTGTTAACAGCAAAAATGTATTCATTTATGTAATTATTTTAGAATTATAATAATGATTTATATATTCTTTATTTTTTATAAGAGCTTATTTTTTAAAAAATGAATGGCAAATTTTAACTACATAACTTTAAAAGGAAAAGACAACATTGTATGAAGAATCACTGAGGCAGGGTTAATATTAAAAATTCATTGTGTAAAAATAATTTACATAAAACCTGACTGTCAATTCTAAACTGATAAAGACTCAAATGCATTTCAAGAGATATAAATCAAAATCATACTTCTAGTCAAATAATGGAAAACTTAACTTATGGAAAAACAGTTCTGTGAAATCATGTGTAAAATTAGGCATGATTTCAGGCTAAAATTAAAATTGGTGACGTTTACTAAACAAATGCTTCTAAATAATTAAAACTAAGAAATAAGTAACTCTTAACATTTGGTGTTTCTCTTCCTAATAAGCTCCTGAAACTTTCCTTTCACAGTTGGTGTCAGTAATTCAAATATATTTGTATTTTTCTTATTCTATAATCTGCTTAACTGCTGTCAAACTTGACTTATACTTGGAGTATAAGTAAGTTGCAAGCATGAATTTGCTATTTGGCTTATGCTTTCATTTTCTAGTAGTCATCTTCCAGTTCAAGAGATTATAATGGAAAAGAGGAACCAAAGATAGTATCCGCAGGTTGGATGAAGGTATATGAAACACTTGAACAATAAGATGAATATATCTGGGTAGAATTTTGTTGTTTCCTTAGTCTTGTTTTCTTAATCTTTTTGTCTTTTATACATATATGTGTGTGTGTATTATACATAATATATATAATACTTAATATATAATATATAATTAATATATATACTTAATATGTATATTAAGTAAATGTCAGCAATAAAGTGAGAGTAGGGGTGAGGATACATTAGTGAAAAAATGGAACTGATAAACATGATATATGATATCACACGATGTATAGGTATCTGTGTGTATACACACACACACACACACTCCAGGCAGATTTATTTTCAATTTCTTGTTTCCAATTTTGTTTTCTCTCATTCTGGTAAAAATTAATACATATTTATAAAAAAGCTATAAAATAGAAAATATTTATAAAATATATTAAACACTGACCATATTCCTGTTTTTATAGTTAATTTTTATCTTTGATAGTTTCATAATATAATCAATGTTTGAAAACACATCCTAAAATTTTTTTTGTGTACTATCTCATATACTATTTTGTGACACTATTTCAAGCTTAAATAAATTCTAAAATTTTTTTACTCTAACATTAAATATTCAGTCAATGTATGGGTATTAATCACTACAGAGTATTTGATCATGTGACCATAACACAATTCATTTTATTCCATTCCTTATTTTTCTTCTTTACTTTTACTCATTTTATGTTCTTACTGCTTTAAATAAAATGGAATTATAATTACTATGTTTATTTATCATGTTTCATTTCTATTATTTCACTGAGTTACATTGCTAAAACTTGATTTACAAAGTAAGAGATTAATAGCATAACACAACTTTGAGGTTTTTTATCATATATTGGCAATGGTGTGTCGAGAAAGAAATTTAAAGTTAAGTTCTCTCCTTAATTTTAGACTGAGAAAAGCCTCTCTGACTTAGTTCTTTAGTTCTTTTTTTTTACAAAAATAATTAGTATTTTGTCCATAAATTCTACTATGAGAAAAATCACAAACTTTATGTAAGAAAATGTTTTCAAATCAAATTTTGAATTGTCTTTTTAACTCTAATATTAATAAATAGAAAATAAAGCTGTTGTGTGGTGAGTATAACATTTGTTTAGTAATTGAAGAAGCATTGGATAATAAAAAAAGCACAGGAGGAGTAGTATTAATTCTCATTCAATTGTCTACTAATTCTTATTAATTATCAGTAAACATTTAAAATGATCTATTATTCTCTTTCTGGGACAGTTTGATATTGATCTCTTTGCTCATCAGTATGAAAATACCAGGTTTTTATGGATGCCGATCATTTTGATTGGTCAGTATGCATGCCTTTAGATTTTGGCTTTCTTCCAATTAGCCAGAGTGAGCATTAACAACATGATAAACAGTTTCCTACTGAACTTTCGCTAGTGGCTTCCCCTGTTTCTCAGAATAAAATCTGGACATATTCCTGTAGCCTGTAAAGCCCTCATGATCTACCTACAGCAAGGTAAACATGCTCCAAATTCAAAACGTTTGCTTTTATTTTTCCTTTTGTGAGATTATTCTTCTCCTAATGTTCACATACATGGCTTACTGTGTCACTTAATAGTTGTCTTTTCTATTGCAATGCTGCTTTCTCTGTGAAACTTTCCCTATCCATTCCATCTAAAATAACGTCGTCTCACTCAACATACACTATTTTTTTCCCAGATTATTTTTCTTCATCTTCTTTACCAATACTTGCAGCAACATATTTATTTATGTGTTTGATTTTTGTCTTTCCTACTAAAATGCAAACTCCATTAGTTCAGAGATTTTTGTTTGTTTGTTTGTTTATATCTACATCCTTAGTGCCCAGAGCATGCCTAGCATGAGAAAGTCTAAACTTCCTATGGAAAGTTTTCACTAAACCTGTGGAAGCAAATCTTTACTAAATTTATTTAGTTTCCTACTTTTTTTCTACTTTTTATATTCCGAAAATCTTCTTTTCTCTCTTAATACCAAGAAGTAAAAGAATGATTTTACTTAATTATAGATCATAAAATGAGTCCAGAACTGCTAATTCATATATATTCTCAGGGAAACGATAACACTCATCACAAAAAGGAAAATTAATAGAGTGATCTTAGACATTGTTATAAGGGCTTACATTACCATAAATAGAACAGAGTTAGAAACTTTCCAGTGTAGTCTGTTAGAACTAATAAAAATTGTTGATAGCACAGAAGTATTTTTTCATCAATATTTTAGATAACTCCATTATGTAACTATTATTCCTGAAAGTTGTTATAACTATGGTTTGTTATAAATAGGAGAGTTATACCAAAAGGATAAAAATAAAAAATAAAATGTCAGTCTGCATCTATAACTGCTAAGTTTCATCATTGTTGTAAATTCAACACTCATAAAATTATTCATTGTGTAAATCAATTCTTCTAATAAACAATGGACTAGGGGCGCCTGGGTGGCTCAGTTGATTGAGCGACTGCCTTCGGCTCAGGTCATGATCCTGGAGTCCCGGGATCCAGTCCCATATCGGACTCCCGGCTCTGCGGGAAGTCTGCTTCTCCCTCTGACCTTCTCCCCTCTCATTCTCAGTCTCTCTCTCTCTCTCTCTAATAAATAAATAAAAAATCTTTAAAAAAAAAACAATGGACTATTTATTAATAAAACATATAATAGCTATTCTGGCATAGAAACCTTAAAGTTGTTTCTTAAAATGTTTTAAACACCATATATCAGGGAATACATAAACATAATGATTGGGTCTAACCATCATGGGAACTAAAACTTCATTTATCTCCTATGTGAGGTTTAAACCAGTTAGTGGGCTTATATGATCTTTGTAGTTTCTTTTTTTATTTTTTAAATATTTTATTTATTTATTTGACAGAGGAAGTGAGATAACACAAGCAAGGGGAGCAGCAGAAGCAGAGGGAGAAGCAGACTCTCCACTGATTAGAGCGCCTGATTCAAGGCTGGAGCCCAGGACTCTGGGATCATGACTTGAACTGAAGGCAGACACTTCCCCAGCTGAGCCACCCAGGTGGCCTGACCATTGTAATTTCTTAATAGAGAACACACTTCTTAATTAATACATCTTCTTTATCTTATACTTAAGTTCATATTTGTATTCAAAATTCGAAGTTGTTAAAATAACTCACGTATTCATATCTATTCTCTTTGAAATGTGAGAATGAAGATAATTTTTAAAGTTATACAATATTTTATATCCAAAAACTCATTTACATTATTTACTTTCATGTGAAATAACTTTTATTATAAATACTTAGATATAATTTCACATTATAAGTAGTACCTATAAAATCTGCTAGATTTTTTCCATAACAATAACTTTTTAAATTAAATATAAGTAAATTTAAATAAATATTGCAATATTAAATATTGGAATCATAATATAAGTATGGACTGCAATTATGTTTCTGGTATTACAATTATTTAGCATGAAAATTAACATAGTAATAATATGAAAATATCCTTTATCTATTTATCTATTTTAGTACCATCAGTATAGTAATCATTACAACTTCAAAATATGACTATATGTAGAATTCCTTTCAGTGAATTGATTTACACCCTCATCTCTATTTTCCCCATAAGAATTCTGAAGAACATTAACTGTTCAACAGAGAAAACTAAAATATAAATGTATAATTCCAAAAGAAAATCACCAAATTCGTGTTTATCCCTTTTCTTTCAGTAGCATTCCAATGATGCAGTGAAGGGAAAAATTAGTTGAAAACCTGCTGGGAAGTCTTTTCATCAGTCATGTTCAAGTGTTTCGCAAGCTAAATTTAATCTAAGATTAAACTTAAAATTGCTTTAAGCACATATAGCAATATTGTAATTTACTATAGTTATATCTGTAAATATGTAAATGTTACTATGCTTACAATTAAGCACAAAGATCAGGAAAAGAAAAGGTATATTGTAAGCGAATGCTGGTGCTCACTGCTCTCAGCCCCAAAGAGTCACACATGTAGTAACTGATTTACTTTTGTAATTTATTATCTATTTCTTCTCACATGTTATTTTTCTAGTTTTCCTCTTTCATGGATGAGTCAGAGGGGAAATCTTATAGTAACCACTTGTAAAGAAGCAAAGCTGCAATGGTTGTTCTAGAATGTAAGTATTCTAACTCTGTAATATTCAGGCTGAAAAGCA
The DNA here is from genome assembly GCA_028533885.1 of Nasua narica. Taxonomy (NCBI): domain Eukaryota; kingdom Metazoa; phylum Chordata; class Mammalia; order Carnivora; family Procyonidae; genus Nasua; species Nasua narica. The sequence continues at coordinate 30,523,793 of CM052813.1, read as the reverse complement.
GGCTGATTTAAACTTGTGAAAAGGATGTCATTGTAGGGTAATGTGGAAAATATATCTGTAATAAAAATCCTGACTTCATTTTTGATGTTTGACTGCTGATAGCTTTTAAGTCTTGCCCCCATACACTTACTCTTTTACCCCACAGCTGGGATAGCCCCAATACTCTCTCATTTGGCACTTCTGGGAAGTTAAGCCCCAAGGGCAGGAATGGTCATACTCTCAACCACAATAAAAACCCTAAACCAGGCTCCTTTCCTTGCTATCTCGAGCATTTTCAGAAATGCTGAGGACCACACTACTCTCTCTGGAAAATCTCATTTTGTGAGTACTGAGCCTTTGGGTAGGGGTCCAGCTTGCTTCTGTAGCCTATATTTAAAAATATCTCCTTTCTTTGTGCAGGTCATTCTTCATTTGGATGTTCTTTTTGTTTTGCTTTGTTTTCTCTGGGTGACCAATTCTTAATATCTACGATTTCTCTGAATGGTTTGTCTATTACAGATACAAGATTGATCACACACACAGTCCCAGTTCAATGAGGGTAGATATACTCTGGAACGTAACGTAAAGTTTTTTAATCACTTGTAGATATGTAGATGAGAAAAATATGCTCATCTTGGAATATAAATAAATACTGCTCTATTAAAGAACACAATTTAAGTCAGCCTACTCCTGTGCATTCCCATAAATACTTTTCACAATAACTTTCTGTGTAGTTACTCAATGCTTTCATTCTGTTCCCCTTGGGAAACAATTTCCATCAGGATTTAACATGTATTATGAGACACTCAAGGCCTAAGTAAATGCACTTTGAAACTGGAAAATGAGTAAAAAGAAATATTTAGTAGAAAAGAATTGGTAAAGGTTGGAATTTCAAAGACACTAGTACTTGGACAGTGTATCTTTTTGAGTTTGATAACACATCAATGACCTAATCTACCAAGATTCCATATAGTTGGAATGTATATAGTAATGAGTATATAGTAATTTTTTCAATGAGTATATGAGTATATAGTAATTTTGAGTATATAGTATATGAGTATATAGTAATTTTTTCAAGGAAAAGGATGAAAAGATGTACAATAATAATTAACATTGCATTTTTGGTTGTAGAAGTATTTGATTAAATCATCCTCATTTGATTTTAAGTTACCTGAATAAAGGAAGCATGTAACATGCAAGTAGTAAGGGCTCATTTTATAAATGGTAGTTGTTACAAATTATGCAGTGGTCCTTATGGAAAGCTAGGACAGCATTGAGCATGGACTTAGAAGAAATTCAAATCTAGACTACAAACTTTATTGACTAGTTATGAAATGAAGATAAATTAGTGTTAATCTCTGATTTTCTTTACCTGTAAAATGGAATAATAACATTGAATTCCATGACTGTTGAAAGAACTAATGCACCTGATGCAGAACCTATAATAATAGTTATAATTTCTATATTTCCCTTTATTTTACTCAGTAGAAACCACTTATATGCATTTTTGTCTCTCACTAGATTAAAAACTTGTGGACAAACATTATGTTCTTTTGTCATTTTATTTCTAGCAAAAACTTTTTCTAGAAATATATCAGGCAAGCGCAAATGTGTGATGCCTTAATTTTTTATGTTACTGATTTCAAACTAAGCATAAATTGATCCATTCTTTTAACTGTTGCTGAAATTTTCCAACAATTGTGCATCAACTTTGCCAGGAAACACTTTTTTCTACTACACATTCTTATATCTCCTTCTCTGCTATAAAATACGTAAAACAGTATTGATTGTAGTAATTTCTTCATGGTGTACATATCACTAGGAAAATTAAAAGATTGGTCCATTTTAGATAATGGTGGACTACCAACTGAAATATTATACTCATATTTTCTAAAATCCTATAAATCAAATTCAAATTAACAGATTAAACATTGAAACTTGCATTTGAAGCTACATTATTAGGCAATTAGTTTTGTAAATGAGAAGTTTTAATATACAGTTCATGAGTGTTGTCTAAATAATAGTATTTTCAGAACAGTGATTTCTAAACTCAGTTTCTAAAAAGTAGTTTGGATAATAGTCTAAATAAAATTGTTGAAAAAAAATTGGCTTCCTAAGTTCCAGCACCTTCCCAACATTTTTAATCCTAGGTAAATGATGTAGACACTCTAAGATAATACTTGGTAAAATGGCTTCAAAGAGTAGAAAAATAAAAATATTTGTTTAAATTCACGAAATATTTAGTGAGTGCCTATCTTATGCCATAGATTATGAATAAGATGTGATGCTGGTCCTGAAGGAACTCACAGGCACCTATATAGTTGAATACAACATGTGAAATGGATTAGTAGAGCTGTGTAGTCTTCTAGTATATGAAAGCAGAGGCTCAGGAAATTAATTCTGCTATTTGAAAGGAAGAGCTAAGAAAGTCATGATAAGGGGCTTATGTTTGAAATTAATCTTGAAAGATAAATAGAGGTTTGAGAATAAGAGCATTTTCAAAAAGGGAGTATGTACAACGTTTAACAATATGAGAAAGGATGATTTGCTTGGGGAGAATAACAACTAGTGCATTATGTTAGGAGCATAAAAAATATGCCAGAGAAGAGAGGTGTGAGATGAGAACAGAAAAGTAGACCAGGATCTGACAATAAAACACCTTTTATTCCAGCAAAAAGGCTTATAACTAAAACTACAAATTGAATTGAAGCCATAGTGTTGAATAACTGTAAGAATAGGACAGATAAAATTAGCATCACGTTTTAAAACATCTCCTAGTTACAGAACTGGAAGTTGATTGGGGAATGGGAAATTTGGAATCAGAGTAATAAAAGTGATGTGATAGTCTAGGGAAAAGATTATCAGGGTTCAGTAGCAGTAGGATAATAGTTGAGTTGTAGATGAGGAAACATATGAGACATATTTAGGAACCGACATTAATAAGATTTGGTGATAAGATATGGACAAAATAGCTAGTGAAGAAGTGTAAAGATTAGCACTTAGTGTATAGTTTAGGCAAGAAGGTAGCTATAATGATCTTTAGTGCTTTTACTTCACAATATTTATAGTCTTTCTCCAAGAACATGGAAATTGACATTTGTAGGAAAGAGTGGCCACATGACTTGCTTTATCTAATGAAATTCAAGAAGTAACATCTCTGCTTTCATGAGGAAGCTTTAGAAGCCAGATTGTGACTTTCCATATTCTTTCTCTTTGCCACAGTACCCAGTATTGTTAATAGTTTATGCTTCAACAGGCTAAGTCTTTGAGTTAAAGGTTATGCTAAATAAAATCCCCAGCCAAGTCACATAGACTTGTAAGATTAGGAAATAAATTCTTGTGTTTTTTTAAGGCACTAAATTTTTATGGTTATTTTCTACTATACCATGACCTTGATAATACTAAGTTGGTGATGGAATAAAATTAAGTGAGGAATAGATGGGTTTGTAAAGAAGATCATGAGATTAGTTAGAGACATGGGAGATTAAATGTTAGGTGATGGGGTGATGGGCATTTAGGAGGGCACATGATGTGATGAGCACTGGGTATGATACAAAACTGATAAATTATGGAGCCCTTCATCTGAAACTAATGATATACTATAAGTTGGTTATCAAATTTAAATTTAAAAATATAAGAAAAAATGTTAGGTGATTATATCGGCAGATGCCAGATTTATAGAGTTATGTTTTCAAAATCTAAGTGTAGATGGAGATACGGATGGATGTTAACCAAAGTCATGGAAACAGACATAAGTGTGTAAGAAAAATAAACAAAGAGTAGCAGAGAAAACAACCAAGGAAAGAACTCTGAAATACAGCAACACTTACTTGTTGATTTGAATTTACCCTGAAGGAAATGGTTTGTCATCAGAAGGTTAAAATAGAGAAATGACATGGTAAGAGTTATGTTTTTGAAAAGATAATCTGTGGTTAGGATAATTACAAATAAGGATAATATGGTTATTGACAATTGACAATTTTATTCATTCTTTGGTGTATTCCATAAATATTTATCTAGAAATTACATCTTGAAAACATATGTAGTTCCTAACACATCTTTCTTGGGCCATCTTAAAATTATATCATAGGCAATGGTTAGAGTTTGGGATTGCACTTCATACCATATATAGCTTCATGGCTTCTGAACAGATCCAGAGGACTTATACCTTATTGAAGATAAAATATTTCTAAAATCTGCACGTCCTTGAAACCCGGCATAAGTGTTTTACAGGATACCTCAGAACAATCTTGCCAATCAATTCATATATCCTCAGCAATCACGTAGCTCTAATCACTATAAAGGATATAAAGGAGCAGATTCTGCATTGCTGACCTCAATGTTAAAAATCAGGGAGAAATTGGGACAAAATATCTGTGAAGATCTTTCTTTAGAAAACAAATATCTTATTTGACATTGGTAAATAATACCTAATGGTCACACAGTGTTGTCTCTTGAGTATCATACTTATTTGTGGAGTATGTTCTTCTAACAAAACTTCAATTTTATTTTCATTTTCTCTATTTCATATGTAAATGGCTCTATTCCCAACAAAATTTTGATTTTCACCTTTCCCCTTGTACATGGATCAATTATCTAGTTCTTTTTCATTAAATTATTCAAGATGTTGACATTTATTTATTTATTTATTTATTTAACATATAATGTGTTATTTGCCCCAAGGGTACAGGGCTGTGAATCATCAGTCTTACACAATTCACAGCACTCACCATAACCCATACTCTCCCCAATTTCCATGATCCAGGCACCCCATTCCTACCCCCACAAGCAGTCCTCAGTTTGTTTCCTGAGATTAAGGATCTCTTATGATATGTCTCCCTCCCCAGTCCCATCTTGTTTTATTTTTCCCTCCCTTCTTCCCATGAATGCCATCCTGCTTCTCAAATTCCTCATATCAGAGAGATAATATGATAAATGTCTTTCTCTGATTAACTTATATTGCTTAGCATAATCCCCTCTAGATCCATCCACATCATTGCAAATGGCAAGATTTTGTTGTTTTTTGATGCCTGCATCGTATTCCATTGTATATATACGTATATATGTATGTATATATATATATATATATACACACCTCATCTTCTTTATCTATTCATCTGTTGATGGGCATCTAGGTTCTTTCCATAGTTCATCTATTGTGGACATTGCTGCTAGTAACATTTAGCACATGTGCCCTTTCCAATCACCACATTTGTATCTTTAGGGTAAATAACTATTAGTGTCATTGCTGGGTCATAGGTTAGCTCTATTTTCAACTTTTTGAGGAACCTCCATACTGTTTTCCAGTGTGGCTGCGCCAGCTTGCATTCCTACCAACAGTGTAGGAGGGTTCCCCTTTCTCTGCATCCTCACCAACACCTGTCATTTCCTGACTTATTAATTTTAGCCATTCTGACTGGTGTGAGGTGGTATTCACTCTGATTTTGATTTCTATTTCCCTGATGCTGAGTGATGTTGAGCACTTTTTCATGTGTCTTGGCTATCTGAATGTCGTCTTTGCAGAAATGTCTGTTCATATCTTCTGCCTATTTCTTGATTAGATTATTTGTTCTTTGGGTGTTAAGTTTGATGAGTTCTTTATAGATTTTAGATACTAGCCCTTTGTCTGATATGTCATTTACAAATATCTTCTCCCATTCTGTCAGTTGTATTTTGGTTTTGTTGACTGTTTCCTTTGCTGTTCAAAAGCTTTTTTTTTATCTTGATGAAGTCCCAATAGTTCATTTTTGCCCTTGCTTCCCTTGCATTTGACAATGTTTCTAAGAAGAAGTTGTTGTGGCAAGATCGAAGAGGTTGCTGCCTGTTTTCTCCTCAAGGATTTTAATGGATTACTGTCTCACATTGAGGTCTTTCATCCATTTTGAGTCTATTTTTGTCTGTGGTGTAAGGAAATGGTTCAATTTCATTCTTCTGCATGTGGATGTCCAATTTTCCCAACACCATTTGTTGAAGAGACTTTTTTCTATTAGACATTCTTTTCTGCTTTGTTGAAGATTAGTTGACCATCGAGTTGAGGGTCCATTTCTGGGCCCTCTATTCTGTTCCATTGATCTATGTGTCTGTTTTTGTGCCAGTACCATACTGTCTTAATGATTATAGCTTTGTAATAATGCTTGAAGTCTGGAATTGTGATGCCGCCTACTTTGGTTTTCTTTTTCGACATCCCTCTGGCTATTCGGGGTCTTTTCTTGTTCCATACAAATTTTAGAATTATTTTTTCCATTTCTTTGAAAAAAAGTTCATGCTATTTTGATAGGAATTGCATTAAATGTGTAGATTTTTCTAGGTAGCATAAACATTTTTTTTTTAAGATTTTATTTATTTATTTATTAGGAAAGAGAGAGTGAGAGAGAGCATGAGAGGTGAGAAGGTCAGAGTGAGAAGCAGACTCCCCATGGAGCTGGGAGCCCAATGTGGGACTCGATCCCGGGACTCCGGGATCATGACCTGAACCGAAGGCAGTTGCTTAACCAACTGAGCCACCCAGGCGCCCCTGGTAGCATAAACATTTTAATAATATTTATTCTTCCAAACCATGAGCATGAAATGTTTTTCTCATTTCTTTGTGTCTTCCTCAATTGCTTTCATAAGTACTTTACAGTCTTATGAGTACAGTTTCTTTTCCTCTTTGATGCTGAAAAAGCATTTGGCAAAGTACAGCATTCTTTCTTGATCAAAACTCTTCACAGTTTAGGGATAGAGGGTACATACCTCAATATCGTAAAAGCCATCTATGAAAAATCCACAGCAAATATCATTCTGAGTAGGGAAAAACTGAGAGCTTTTTCCCTAAGTCAGGAACATGCAGGGTGTCCACTATCATTACTGCTATTCAACATAGTTCTAGAAGTCCTAGCCTCAGCAATCAGACAACAAAAATAAATAAAATAAAAGGCATCCAAATTGGCAAAGAGGAAGTCACACTGTCACCCTTTGCAGATGATATGATACTTTATGTGGAAACAAAAGACTCCACTCCAAAATTGCTAGAACTCATGCAGGAATTCAGTAAAGTGTTAGGATATAAAATCAATGCACAGAAATCAGTTGCATTTCTATACACCAACAACTGGACAGAAAAATGAGAAATTAAGGAATCAATCCCATTTACAATTGCACCCAAAACCATAAGATATCTAGGAACCAAAGACGTTGAATTTTAATAGACATTTCTTATTTTCTTTTTTTTTTAAGATTTTATTTATTTATTTGACAGAGAGAAGGAGATCACAAGTAGGCAGAGAGGCAGCCAGAGAGAGAGGAGGAAGCAAGCTCCCTGCTGAGCAGAGAGCCCAATGTGGGGCTTGATCCCAGGACCCTGAGATCATGACCTGAGCTGAAGGTAGAGGATTTAACACATTGAGCCACCCAGGCGCCCCAACATTTCTTATTTTCTGCAATATTTCATTACCTAACACTGAAGAATACTAGCAAGAGCAAAATATCGTAATATATATTACCCACATAATACAGTAAACTATTTGCACTTAGATCAGGAAATACTTTTCATAGTTTATTCATCCAACTAATAAGAAGATTAAGCATATATTTTAAAAATCAAAAATAATGCTATATCTATAGCTTGATCACAGCCTGCTGACTCATGTAGGAGTTGGAGGAAATAGACTGTTATTTGGATGCATACCCACAGCAAAGAGAAAGAAAGGCAAGATAATATCTCATAAATGGCAAAGGAAGGATTTTAACACTATAGATGTTTCGTTCTTTAAAATAAATGGGTGGCTGCAGAATGCTCCAGATAGAATGTAGACATTGTCAGAATAAATACAGAAAAGTTAAAAAAGAAAAAAGAAAAAAAGCACAAAGTATAAAATGACCTCACATTGATTAAAACAGAAAATCTTACCCGAAATTGCCCTGTGATCCCTATTTGAGTGCAGCAAAAGAAATATCTCTATTTTATATTTTATTTTTCCTTCCCAATTTATAATAATTAATTCTATTTTAAATTAATACACCTACAGTAATATTTTTCCTATTATACTCCAGTCCACTACATAGATGTTTGTTCTATATTATGAACAAGTTAAAAATCTGTAATAGAAAATGACATTTTTACTCTAATTTCTTCTCTTACATAATATTTTTTTTAGAATAGCCTGCAAAAAGTAGCAGTTTTCCCTTAATTAAGACTTTATGATTATCATTAATTGTATCCTAATTTGATGCTGGCATTTGCCCTGCATATGGATTAGAATCAGAATGTAAAACAGACATTTTGAAAAACAGAAAGACACAAACTAAAAAACCTCTTCAATACAGTGAGTCTGAATATTTATCAATGCAATATGTTATGTCCAGCAATTACTTTTTCATTTAAATTTTTAAAAATATTTTAAGACATTTTATCTCTATTTTTGCAATTATTATGTCTATTTTTTTCTAAACTGCATTTTCTGATAAGTGCTAACAATAGAAAAACTGAGTATATATAATTATTTCCATGTCATCAGGCAACACGTTTTGATTGCCATCAAAGAAATATACTATCCTGAACTAAATGTGAAGAGGCAGATACTTTTTTTTCTCTCCAAATATGTTTATTTTAATTTTTCAGTGTTACAAGATTGATTGTTCATAATCCACACCCAGTGCTACATGCAATATGTGCCCTTCTCAATACCCATCACCAGGCTCAGCCACCCCCCCACCCCCTCCCCTCCAAAACCCTCAGTTTGTTGCTCAGAGTCCACAGTTTCTCCGGGTTCATCACCCCCTCCGATTTCCCCCCATTCACCCTTCCCTTCCATCTCACAACGCCCTCCATGATTTTCTTTATACTTCACATGTGAGACCATAAGATAATTGACCCTCTCCGCTTGACTTATTTCACTCTGCATAATCTCTTCTAGTCCTGTCCATGTTGATACAAAAGTTGGATATTCATCCTTTCTGATGGAGGCATAATATTCCATTGTATAGATGTACCACATCTTCCTTATCCATTCATCTGTTGAAGGGCATTTTGGTTCTTTCCACAGTTTGGCTATTGTGGCCATTGTGGCTATGA
>CM052813.1:30473611-30514262 GCA_028533885.1 Nasua narica | reverse complement strand
GCCTCACGTTGAGGTCTTTTATCCATTTTGAGTTTATCTTCATGTATGGTGTAAGAGAATGGTCAAGTTTCATTCTCCTACATATAGCTGTCCAATTTTCCCAGCACCATTTATTGAAGAGACTGTCTTTTTCCACTGGATATTTTTACCTGTTTTGTCAAAGATGATTTGACCATAGTAAGAGGCAGATATTTTGATATAAAATACTGTCATATCCTCAAATATGTACAGTATTTCATTGTACCACCTGGAAATCCTTAAGCGCAGCCTAGTTTTAAATGATGATGATAAATTAAACTCTATAAGGTGTTTTCTGAAATATAAGAGAAAATATAATATAGTCATTATACTTTGGTAATTATCAATTAACACATTTAATTCCAAAAACTGGTCACCCAGCTGTAAAATACAGCATAATTCCATAATGAAAAAAGCCACAAAAAGTAAAGATTTGCCCTATCAAAGTAATTAAGTTTTCATTTATTTATAGAAATACTCAACATTATTTTAACCAACTTTAAATTTGAAATTCCCATAATAGACATACATATTAAAACAGTCCTACTCACTTTTACCCTGCAGACTTACCTTTTAACTTCCATCTTAAAACTATAAGAAATATATTTTTCTCGTGTTTCAATTTATTACACTGATATCTTGTTTCTTTTTGGTGTTTTCCTATCCGTGGCACTTCCTAATACTAAACCGAACATGCATAGATACATATGAGCTTCCAATCATCCAAGCAGCTCTTCAATTCTTGTCTTTTCTATAAACCTTAAAAAAAATCCTTTAGCAAATGTTTATGAAAGTTTCCTAAAGAGGATATTTCTCTTTTGGCATAGTCATCAGTTTTGGGATTACTGGTTTAAGTCTCTATTTCTACTAGACTGCAAGTTCCAAGAGGACAGAGATTATGCAGGATTATACAGGACAGAGATATGTTATTCATAGATATGTCCATAATATCTAGATTATACCTATAACACTATAGAGGCACAATAAGTTAAGTAAGTTCTAAGTATAACTCATCTGCATAGAGTTGCCCAGTGTGGAATTAACAGTAAATTGAAGATTTTATGATTTTATGAATTGTATTGTCAAAGCTTAGCATCATTACTTTAGACCACTAATGTAGACAAGAATATAAGACACATTCTTTCTAGTTATCCAAATATTTCTTCTTACCAAATGACTGACTCCGTCTTTTATAGTGATGAACCCAATAAAGGGTGAGGAAAATAGTGCACAGGGAAAAATGAGCCTCCTTGGGTCTTACTATTCTCTGTCCCCTTTTAGGTTTCCTCCATCAGTGTTTGCATTCTCAGCAGCTGATTTCCTTTGAAAGTCTTTGTTGTGGTGATCAGTTATCATTTATGCTTACTTTTGTTGTCCATTGAGATGTTTAGTCTACACAATATGAGAATGAGAATTATTCTGCATTATTTTTTAAGACTTTAACAATATAATCTACTTTGCAAGTCTGGAAATCAAGAAATAAACGAGCACAAATGTAGTTTGTAAATAGCTTATGAAACTTTTGTTTAGTAAGTCCTTTTATATTTTTTTATTTTATTTATTTTTTTCTTTTTTGTTGACATATAATGTATTGTTTCAGTGGTCTGTGATTCATCAGTCTTACACAATTCACAGCACTCACCATAGCACATACCCTCCCCAATGTCCATCACTCAGCCACCCCATCCCTCCCACCACCTCCCCTCCAACAACCCTCAGTTTGTTTTCTGAGATTAAGAGCCTCTTATGACTCAAGAAATAAATGAGCATAAGTGTAGTTTGTAAATAGCTTATGAAACATTTGTATAGCAGGTCCTTTTATGTGTATTTTAAATTGAAGTACTGTGCATTCATAATTCCTTAATGTATTCTAATGACATTGGAAAATCATAGTGATAGTCATACACTGAAATGGATATTGTCTCTAGTGAGTTAATTTATCCAGAAGTGCATATGTATGTGCCCTAGTTACTATCCCTTCACAACCTCATATTTATTAAAAACCAATAATTTAGCAGGTTATACTTTGCCCTTGTTGTAGCCAATGCTACAATTTAATTTATTTACTTAACTAATGTAACCAATCTGTTACAAAGGCTTATAACATATACAAAGGCATTTAAAACAATTAGATCTAGGAAAATATAGTATGTACATCATTAAGCTTGACTTAAGAAGGTTTTGGTATATTAAGGGGTCCTAGTAAATAGGGTGACAAAGTGTCAGTGTGGGATCAATCCATTAACTTGTTAGTTAACAACATCCTGTTATCTAGGTTAAATTTATGTCATTCATAGATATAAAAACTAGTGCCTATAGGAAATAAACAAGTAAGTATATGAACAAAACAAAATCTATCACTATGTGATCAAACTCAACCACAGAGTGAAGGTACATATTTAACTCTTTTGCTAATAGTACTTATCATTTGCTTGATATCCAGTGTTCCTAGCATTTGCATGGCTTATTAAATTTAAGGTGAAAGATTTTGGGATAATCAAAAAGATGAATAGTTACAGATGGTTTTGAATCCATTTTTGCACCTAATATAAATATAAATTAATATAACATATATAATATAAATACAATATAAATTCTATGTCCAGGAAAGGTATTTGAATAAATGACTGCTTCATTAAGTACACAAAGTCATTGCATTATTGTGAATATTTAAGTCATTACATTTTTTTCCCCAAATTTATTTTAATTTTTCAGTGTTACAAGATTGATTGTTCATGCACCACACCCAGTGCTCCATGCAGTACGTGCCCCTCTCGATACCCACCACCAGGCTCACCCTCCCCACCCCCTCCCCTCCAAAACCCTCAGTTTGTTGCTCAGAGTCCACAGTCTCTCCTGGTTCAACACCCCCTCCGATTTCCCCCCATTCGCCCTTCCCTTCCTTCTCACGATGCCCTCCATGATTTTCTTTATATTTTTAAAAGTGGCTTCATATATTTTTATATATGAGCTGTTACATCCTATTTACTACCTACAGGCCATCAATTACATCTCCAATTGTCTTTAACCTCTATCCACTGTTACCTTCTGGGAAAGGAAAGTCTAAAATTCATTGCTCTATGGTAAATGTGAAAGAAAGGTGATATCCTATTCAAGAAAATTATTGATATTTGCTTTTATATTGCTTTTTAAAGATTTTTACTCTATTTATCCATATTATTATATTAAGGTAATTGGATTGTAGAAGCACAAAGGGCTATAAATATCCTAGAACATCCCCTTTCAACTAAAAGGGATAATCTTAAAAAAAAAGGGGATAATCTTATGAAGTAAGAACGCTGGTCTCTAAGCCCTAAAAGATGTTTTGCAAAAGAGGTATTATCAAAAGCAATGACAAATAGCTACATAAAGGCAAGTCTTGCATAAAAATAGACATCATCCATCATTACAATGAGCTACAGAACTCCTACTGAGTTCCTGATAGGGAGTAGTATAACAATTAAGTAACCTTACTTCCTCCAGGGCTCCCTTACATAGAAGCTAATTGCTAAAATTCTGAATTAACTGGGGAATGGGGAAGATTAATTCATTAAAATATACTGAACACTTACCATGTGGCCTTCACTGTGCTACAGAAACTAAAGCAAGAGATTAGGCTCTAATCCACAGTCAAAATATGTACTGATGGTTTAAAATGCACATGTTTTCTCTTTTATATACTTCTGAGAAATACAAGAGTGCCTAAAACTTCTCTAGAAGTCTATGGTCATACATTAGAGATGTGCCCTGAATGATCTGCTCTCTGTGGACTGTTTTCTAACTCAGGATTCTACAAAAAAGAAAAATCATTTGGCCTTCAAAAATAGATAGACTGTGGAAGTCTTTATATATGAGGGTTGAGGGAAAATTAGAGATCATTTGGTTTATTCCTTCACAATTATTTGCCCAAAAACAGGTGTCTAATAAATTTATAAATATAGCCAATTAATGAACATGTCTAGATCTTCAAATTCCCAATCCAGAAATCTTTCTACCACAATATAATCTTCAGTTGTTTACCAAGAATCTTATATGTAAAATTGACTGATGTTGAATATACGGTCAAGTAAATCATTAAGTATAAGATACCATTGTGAACATGGAGGGGATTAGAAGAGATTATGTGGTGTGAAATAAGTCAAGCGGAGAGAGTCAATTATCTTATGGTCTCACTTACGTGTGTAGCATAAAGAAAATCATGGAGGGCATTTCGAGAAGGAAGGGAAGGGTGAATGGGGGGAAATCGGAGGGGGCGATGAACCATGAGAGACTGTGGACTCTGAGCAACAAACAGAGGGGTTTGGAGGGGAGTGGGTAGGGGTTGGGCGAGCCTAGTGGTGGGTATTGAGGAGGGCACAGATTGCATGGAACACTGGGTGTGACTGGGTGGTGCATGAACAATCAATCTTGTAACACTGAAAAAATAAAATAAACATATTTGGAAAAAAAAAAGATGCCATTGTGAGTTTGGTAATTAACAAATATGAACAGATTTTAGAACTAATTCTTAAGTCCTGGATAGATCTTTCCCAACAATACAGTTAAAAAGCATTTTCAACATTCTTTGAATCAATTAATGACCCCAAAACCATTTCTTCTAAAAGACCATACAATGAAAGCTTGTAATGATGACTATAAAGAATAAAAAGTACAGAGTAAATGGGAGTATAGTTTTCATAGGACAGACTTTTAAAGTTGTCTTAATGTGGTTTTTTTTTTTTTAAGATTTTATTTACTTATTTGACTGAGAGAGAGAGAGAGATCACAAGTAGGCAGAGAGGCAGGCAGGAACAGAGGGGGAAGCAGGCTCCCTGCTGAGCAGAGAGCCTGATGCGGGGCTCAATCCCAGGACCCTGAGATCATGACCTGAGCTGAAGGCAGAGGCTTTAACCCACTGAGCCACCCAGGCTCCCCTTAATGTGTTTTCTGATGCTTCTGACAATGACTTAAAATCAACCTACTACGTATGCTAAAATGAAGTATCAGTAAGAGTTCTATCTACATTTGCCACATTGATCTCACAATTCTTACAGGATAGGTATATTTGTTTTATTCCTCTGTTACTTTTCTTTAATCTGAGAACAGTGATATTGTGAATAATTTGGCTCGTAGTTCTTATATATGCTAATAGTACTTAAGTTTTCATAACTATTTCCTAGATTACTGTGAATCTTAACTGCTCTGAAGAATGTTTCAAAAAATATGGTTTACAACTAATATTTTCTCAGGCATCTGGGTGGCTCAGTTGGTTAAGCAACTGCCTTTGGCTCAGGTCATGATCCCGGAGTCCTGGAATTGAGACCCACATCAGGCTCCAAGCTCCATGGGAGTCTGCTTCTCCCTCATGCTCTCTCTCACTGTCTCTATCTCAAATAAATAAATAAAATCTTAAAAAACAATGTTTAACAACTAATATTTTCTCTATGCCTAAAAAAAATAATTAATTATGAGAAGTCATATTTATGTAATATTTAACCATGAAGAAAGAAAAAAAATCTTTCATCTTATCTCCTACTTTAATTTTTAAAAAATAAAAATCTCAATATTTGGAAATCACATAGATTTAATTTCATGGAGAAGAGAGAAAAATAGGATTGACTTAATTCAAATTCTCAATTTCCTAATGAGAAACTATAATGAAGGTAACCCGTTAGCTGTTTGGGAGGTTTAGATACAACTCATTAATCTAGATGCATACAAATTCAAACTCTAAAGAAGCAAATTTATAGTGTAAGTCTTAGGGAATTGGTAATGCCATCTCCATCATCTAGATCACAAAATACAGCAGCAATGATTAAATCAATATAGCAGAGGGGGTTTGGGGAGATGGTGGACTAGGAGGACCTCGAGCTCACCTTGTCCCATGTATTCAACTAGATATCGTCCATATTCAAGTCAATCAACCAGAAAGTGATCTGAAGACTGGCAGAACAAACTCTACAACTAAACATAGAGAAGCTGCATCTGAAATGTTGGATAGTTAAGAAAGGTGAAGGGAGGCTGCCAGCAGGAGACAGGGAACTGCATACACATAGAGAGCAGAGAAACAGGCCATAGCACGAGGGATCTCACATGAGGAAAACTAATCCTCATAATGTTTGGCTTTAAAAACCAGAGGAGCTGAATTCCACGAGTTTGTATAACCTGTGGGACGTGGAACCTGGAGCTTTAAAAGTCACCTGACTCAGCACTGAGCAAGCCTAGAGGGTGAATGATAATTGGGTCACCACCCTTAAAGAGACAGCAGCCTGAGTGGACAGGGAACATACACACTACAGTTTACAGGCTGGGAGCAAACACGACAGATCAGTTCATACTGATTTGGGGGCATTTTGGAGGACTTCTATGAAAATGAAGGATCTGGCAGGTGCCATTTTCCTCCCCTGCTTCTCAGCATAAACACAGACACTCTGTGGGCCAGGGCTGCACAGACACTATCTAACCTGTTAGCAGTGCAACATGCCCACAAGTTCTCCTAAGGACTTGCCCATTCCAAACCTGCTGGCCTAGGTCCTGGGCTCAGGGCGAATATTATTAAAGCTGCGTGGGCACTGAACCCAACTGCCAGGTGCACAGCTGCTACCAGGGTCCACAAACATCCCTTAAACCATGCTTAACCTTATGGTCCCAGCCACCAGCATGCAACCAGCCAGGCCCCACAGGAACCAGAGCTGTCCTGAGGACTCACTTCCCCAACTTGGCTCCCATAAGTGCCTTTGTGTGCACACTCAGTTGCATGCCCCCACCTGCCCTCACACACTGCACTCAGCCTCATGCCCCTGGCCACCCAGGCATGCAGCATCCAGCTGCCACAGGAATCCTACATGGCACTAGTGACCCAGTGAAAATTTTGCTAATATCACTACCTTGCTCCCAACTTCCCCAGCAGGCACATCCCCACCCAAAGTTGGCCTGTCTGGGTCTCACTAATATCACAGATATCAAGCACAACCCATAACAGGCAGAGCATCAGTGCAGGTGAATCACTGCACTGAACAGAAAAGTGACTCAGACACAACAGCAGAGTATAAGCAACATACATAGGATACTCATCTGAAGGGCCAGGTACTGGGGAACAGGGGACACTGTATTGCAGGGAACTCCAGGACCTCTTTTTTTTTTCTTTTTAAGATTTGTTTGTTTGTTTGTTTTTGTTTGTCTGTTTGTTTGTTTGATAGAGAGAGATAACAAGTAAGCAGAGAGGCAGGCGGAGAGGGAGAAGCAGGCTCCCTGCTGAGCAGAGAACCCAATGCAAGGCTCCATCCCAGAGCCCTGAAACCATGACCTGAGCCAAAGGCAGAGGCTTTAACCCACTGAGCCACCCAGGCACCTCTCCAGGACCTCTTTGTAAAATCACTACCATCAAAAACAGAAGACACAACAGATTTTCTTTTCTTTTTCTTTTTTAAGATTTATCCATTCATTTCAGAGAGAAAGAGAAAAAAAAAAAGAAAGAAACACAAACAGGAGGGGTTGAGGGAGAGAGAGAATTCCCCAAGCAGACTCCATACTGAATACAGAGCCCAACACAGAGGTTAACCCAAAGACCCTGAGATCATGACCTGAGCCAAATCCAAGTCAAACACCCAACCAACTGTGCTGCCCAGGTGCTCTGACACAGCAGATTTTTTAAACAGAGAAACAGACACAGGTGGACAAAATGAGGAGAAGGAAAAATTTATCCCAAATGAAAGAATAGGACAAAGTCACAGCCAGAGATCTAAATGAGATGGATATAAGTAATATGCCTGATAAAGAATTTAAGCAAGGATCATAAGGATACTCACTGGACTTGAGAAAAAAAAGTGAAAGACATGGGTGAGACCTTTAACACAGAGATAAGGAATAACATAGTAGAGATAAAAGTTTCAAAAAGTGAAATGAGAAACCAACCAGACGGAATGAATACCAGGATGGAAGAAGCAGAGGAACAAATTAGTAACCTAGAAGACAGAGTAATGGAAAGAATTTAAGCTTATAAAAAAGAGAGAAAATAACTCTCCAAAATAGACTTAAGTAACTCAGTGATACCATCAAATGTAATAACATTTGTATTATAAGAGTTCCAGAAGACAGAAAAAAAAGTGGGGAGGAAAGGAGAAAAGAAAGGATTCAAAATTACACAAGCATCAACTTAATGTAGATTGCTATATGCAGGACAGGTTGTATACAAACCTAATGGTAACTATATATCAAAAATCAGTAATAAATATGCAAAGAATAAAGAGAAAGAAATCCAAATATATCGCTAAAGAACAATCAGCAAAACATGGAGAGAAAAATAAGACCAGAAAAAAAATCTTTAGAAACAACCATGAAACAACTAATAAAATGGCAATAAATTCATATCTATCAATAATTACTTTAAATGTAAATAGATAAATGCTCCAATCAAAAGACATAAAGTGACAGAACAGATTAAGGAAACAAGATCCTGGGAACCTGGGTGGCTCAGATGGTTAAACATCTGCCTTCAGCTCAGGTCATATTCCCAGGGTCCTGGAATCAAACCCCTGTCAGGCTACCAGCTCAGCAGGGAGTCTGCTTCTCTCTCTGACTCTCCTTATGCTTATGCTTTCTCTGTCTCTGTCTCTTTCTCTCACTTAAATGAATAAATAAAATCTTTCAAAAAATAAAGCAACAAGATCCATCTATATACTGCCTACAAGAGGATCAACTGAGGCCTAAAAACACCTGCAGATTGAAAGTGAGGGGACAGAGAAACACTCATCATGCAAATGAATGTCTAAGGAAAGCCAGAGTAGTAATACATTGGACAAAACAGACTTTAAAACAAAGACTGTAACAAGAGACAAAGAAGGACCCTATATAGTAATAAGGGAGGGGAAGTGGAAACCAGCTAGAAGATGTACCAATTGTAAATATTTATGCACTCAACATGGGAGCACTGAAATTTATAAAACAGTTAATTAAAAAATATAAAGGAATTGATCAATAATAATAGAATTACACTAGAGGACTTTAAAACATAACTTACGTTGATGGATAAGTCATCTAAACAGAATATCGAAAAGGAAACAATGGCTTTGAATGGCACTAGAAAACATGGGTTGAACAGATATTTTCAGAATATTCTATCCTAAAACATCAGAATACATATTCTTTTCAAGGGCACATGAAACATTCTCTAGAACAGATCACATATTAGCACACAAAACAAACCTCGACAAATTCAAGAATTTTGAAATCATACCATGCATATTTTCTGACTACAATGCTATGAAACCAGAAATCAACCGCAAGAAAAAAGATCTGGAAAGACCACAAATAAGTGGAGGTTAAATAACGCAGTACCAAAAATGAATGGATCAACAAGGAAATCAAAAGAGCAATAAAAAATATATGCAAAAAAATGAAAATGAAAGCACAACCAACCAAAACCTCTGAAATGTAGCACAAGAGGTTCTAAGAAGGAAGTTTATGGTAGACCTGTGTCTACCTCAAGAAATAAGAAAAATCTCAACCTAATCTTATGCCTAAAAGAGCTAGAAAAAGAACAATGAATAAAAACTAAATCCATCCATCCATCCTTCCTTCCAGAAGGAAGTTAATAACAAAGCTTAGAACAAAAATAAATGACATAGAGACTAGAAAAACAATAGAACATATCAATAAAATCAGGGGCTGGTTCTTTGAAAAATAACCAATTAAATGATAAACTTCTCATCAATCTTACCAAGAAAAAAAATAAAGGACTTAAATAAATATGATCACAAATGAGAGGAGAAATAACAACCAACACCACAAAAATGTAATCATAAAAGAATATTGTGGAAAACTACATGTCAACAAATTGGACAACCTACAAAAAAGGGATAAATTTCTGGAGTTATGCAAACTGTCAAAACTGAAACAGGAGGAAATAGAAAATTTGAACAGGCCAATAACCAGCAAAGAAATTGAGTCAGTAACCAAAAAACTCCCAACAAATTAAAGTCTAGGACCAGATACCTTCACAGGTGAATTCTATGAAACATTTAAGAAAGGGTTAATACCTATTCTTCTCAAACTATTCCAAAATATGGAAAAGGAAGGAAAACTTCTAAATTCATTCTATGAAACTAGCATCATCCTGATACCAAAACCAGATAAAGACAACATAAAAAAAGAGAACTATAGGCCAACATCCCAAATGAACATACAAGCAAAAATTCTCAATTCAACAATTCAACAAAACCCACTTCAACAATACATTAAAAAAATCATTCACCAGGATCAAGTCAGATTTATTCCAAGGTGGCAAGGGTGGTTCACAATTTGCAAATTAATCAACACTATACATCACATCAATAAGAGAAAGGATAAGAAAAAGTCACAGAAAAAGTATTTGGCAAAGTACAACATCCATTCATGATAAAAACCCACAACAAAGTAGGTTTAGAGGGAACAGACCTCAAAATAATAAATGTCATATATGAAAAAACCCATGGATTTTATCATCCTTAATAGGGAAAAACTGACAGTTTTTCCTTTAAGGTCAGGAAAAAAGAATGTCCACTCTTACCATTTCTATTCAATGTAGTAATGGAAGTCCTAGTCACAGGACAACAAAAAGAAATAAAAGATATCAAAATCAGTAAGAAAGAAGTAGAACTTCTACTATTTGCATATGGCATGATACTCTATATAGAAAACCCAAAAGACTCCACCAAATAACTGCTGGAACTGATAAATGACTTCAGTAAAGTCAAAGGACACAAACTCAATGTATAGAAATCTGTTGCATTTCTACACTCTAACAACAAAGAAATAGAAAGAAAATGAAGAAAACAATCTCAGTTAGAATATCCCCCCTCCAGTTCCATCCATGTCAATGCAAATGGTGGGTATTTATCCTTTCTGATGGCTGAGTAATATTCACTCATATGTGGAATATAAGGAATAGAGCAGAGGACCACAGGGAAAGGGAGGGAAAACTGAATGGGAAGAAATTAGAGAGGAAGAAAAACCATGAAAGACTATGGACCCTGGAAAACAAACTGAGGGTTATAGAAGGAAGGGGGTTAGAGTGAAGGGATGACCAGGTGATGGGTATTAAGTAGAGCATATGTTGGGATGAGCATTGGGTTTTACATGCAACTAATGTATCATTGAACACTACAACAAAAATTGATGATGTACTATATGTTGGCTAACTGAACTTAATTTTAAAAAAATGAAGAAAACAATCTCATTTACAATTGCACCAAAACTGATAAGATACCCATGAGTAAACCTGACCAAAGACGTGAAAAACGTGTACTCTTCCAACTATAAACTACTGAGGAAAGAGATTGAAGATGACACAAAAAAATGGAAAGACATCCCATGCTTGTGGATTGAAAGGACAAATATTGTTAAAATATTCATAATACTCAAAGAAATCTCAACATTTAATGCTATCCCTATCATAATACCAACAATATTTTTCACAGAACTAGAACAAATAATCTTAAAATTTGTATGGAACTACAAAGGACCCTAATAGCCAAAGGATCTTGAAAAGGTAAACCAAAGCTGGAGCATCACAATTCCCAACTTCAAGTTATATTTCAAAGCTATAATAATGAAAAAAGTATGGTACTGGCACAAAATTAGACACGCAGATCAATATAACAGGATAGACAGCCCATAAATAAACTCACAATTGTATGGTTAGTTAACCTCTATGAAGTAGGAAAGAATATCCAAATGTGAAAAAGACAGTCTCCTCAACAAATGGTGTTGGGAAAACTGGACAGCAACATGCAAAAGAAAGAAACGGAACCACTTTATTACACCATACACAAAAATAAATTCTAAATGGATGAAAACCTAAATATAATACCTAAAACCGTAAAAATCCTAGAAAAGAGCAGAAGTCATTTTTTGACTTTAGCCATAGCAACTTCTTTCTAGATCTGTCTCCTAAGGCAAGGGAAACAAAAGCAAAAATAAACTATTAGGACTACATCAAAATAAAAAGCTTCTGCACAACAAAGGAAACAATAAGAAAACTCAAATGTAGCCTATTAACTGGGAAGATATATTGGCAAATGATGTGTCTGATAGAGGTTTAATATCCAAAATATATAAAGAACTGATACAACCAACACCCAAAACCAAATAACCTAATTACAAAATGGGCTGCAGACACAAAAAGACATTTCTTCAAAGAAGACATCCAGATGGCCAACAGACACATGAAGAAATGCTCATCATCACTTATCATCAGAGAAATGCAAATCAAACCCACAATGAGATATCAACTCACATTTGTCAGAATGGCTAAAAACAATAAGATTAGAAACAATGGAATGTGGAGAAAAAGGAACCCTCATGTCCTGTTGACTGGAAAGGCAAACTGGTATAGTCACCCTGGAAAACAGTATGGAAATTCCTCAGAAACTTAAAAATAGGACTATCTTTTTAATCCAGCATTTGCACTACTGGGTATTTATCCCCTAAATACAAAAATACTAATTCAAAGGAATACATGGAACCCTATGTTTGTAGCAGCATTATTTACAATAACCAAGGTATGGAAGCAGCCCAATACGTGTGTGTGTGTGTGTGTGTGTGTGTGTGTGTGTGTGTGTAATGGAATATTATTCAGCCATAAAAAGAATGAAATCTTGTCATTGCAATGACACGGATGGAGCTAAAGAGTATAATGTTAAGTGAAATAAGCCAGTCAGAGAAAGACAAATACTATATGATCTCACTCATATGTGGAATTTAAGAAACAAATGAGTAATCGAAATAAAAAAGAGAGAGACATAATGCAAGAAACAGACTTAACTACAGAGAACAAACTAATAGTTAATGGAGGGAAGGTGGATGGGGGGATGGATTAAATAGATGATAGAGATTAAGGAGGGTACTCTTCTTGATGAGCACTGGGTGATGTATGGAATTGTTGGAAAACTATATTGTATACCTGAAACTGTTACAACATTGTCCTTACTTACTTATTAATTTTACTTTTTTGGGGGAAGGAAGGAATGCCATGTATTGTAACTTTAATGGCATATGATTCATGAACTAAAGTAACACTTTTTTTTTTCCCCAACGTCCTTTCCTCTAATCTTCTCAGCTTTTCCAGGTGTCCTTTTGTGCCAATACTCTATCACCCTCCAACCACCATCTGGAGCTGAATCTTCTTTTGTTCCTTCCTTTGCCTTGTCTAGTTCTTTATTAAATGGGTTGAAGTTGACTGTAAAAGTTGTATCCAAGTGAGCTGGTATTGAGCTGAAACACATCGGGGGATAAAAAAATGGTTCTTACACATGGTTTATAGGATTATTTAAATATTTAAAACAAAACGTAATTATCTCTGTGTGTGTGTAAGTATGTCTGTGCCTATATATTTTACATACCATAAATTATCAAATATTTTACAAATATTAACAGGAATGTTGCTGTCTGCTATTTTTAAAGAAACATACATATCTATGATTCACATGACCACATCATGATTTGGGACAACATTTTCTACTCTGAAACAATGTAAACCAAACAAATTTGTAGGACTGCTTTGTTGATAGTTTATCCTCACCCTGTAGTCCCTATTTATAATATTTACTTTTTTTCTGAATTGAGAGAAATGCCTGCTAATTTTTGAAAACTTAGGATATACAGAAAGACAAAAAGAAATTCTACTGGCAATTTATTTTCTTATCTGCTATTTTTCTTAAAGTCATTTTGAAAGCTAAAAATATGTCTTTTAAAAGAGAGATTATGGAAAATATGTAGAGAACTAGGAGAAAAACCAGGAAAAAACATAATTATGGAAGTCCAATAAAGAACATTTTAAAGAGAGACTTATTTCATTTTCCAACATTATGTGTCAAGTTATATTCTAGTTTCTGAAGGTATGGAGGAAAATGAGTTACAAAAGGTGCCTTCATGCTCTGGTGACTTTCTCTGTACTGTCAATTTTTTTAATACTTAATTGCATACAGTCCTTAGCTGCTCAATTTCCTATGTTGTGGCCTCTCAACAGCATGTTGTGAGAAGCAATTCCCATTTTATTAAACTTTCCTTGAACACGTGATTTTAAATGTTGGCATAATATTCCATTGAAATGGGTACCATTATTTAAATTAGCCAATATTTTCTATTTTGAAGACTATCATATATATTTTTTGTATATCAATTACATGAATAATGATCACTTCCCTAACTAGTTTCCAAGAAGGTAATTAGTGATTTGGTGGGTATTGCTATCGGTGGCTCCACATAACTATTAAAGGAATGATTACATTGTGCATAAACTGATTCCTTGTCATTACCCACAAATTTTCAATAAGTACTCAATGCCTCCTAAGTGTCTGTCATGAGAAAATATGGGTATTTAGCACTGGGCTTCCTATAAAGCAAGTAAGCATAAAGGACATACAGGTGGTGTTCTCAGCTGATGTCTGGGGAGGGGAGTAGAAATCATAGTTATGTATGCACTTTTTTTTATTGACTCCCCAAATGGACCACACTTACATGCAGTGTACTTTACACACATTTTCTCAAACCATTATCTGAACTCTACAAATTCAAAAAGCTGTGGCCTTACACTGGAAAGTTTTCAATTCCAGTCTCTGGCCTATGTGGTAGAAATTGAAGGGGAGGGGTGCGTGGGTGGCTCAGTCCTTAAACTTCTGCCTTGGGCTCAGGTCATGATCCCAGGACCCTAGGATCAAGCCCCACACTGGACTCCTTGCTCAGGAGGAAGCCTATTCTTCCTCTCCCACCCTGCCTCCTTGTGGTTCCTCTCTCGCTGTGTCTCTCTCTGGCAAATAAATAAATAAAATGAAAGAGAGAAAGAAAGAGAAAGAAAGAAAGAAAGAAAGAAAGAAAGAAAGAAAGAAAGAAAGAAAGAAAGAAAGAAAGAAAGAAAGAAAGAAAGAAAGAAAGAAAGAAAGAAAAAGAAAGAAGAAAGAAAGAAAAGAAGAAGAAGAAGAAGAAGAAAAGAAAGAAAGAAAGAAAGAAAGAAAGAAAGAAAGAAAGAAAGAAAGAAAGAAAGAAAGAAAGAAAGAAAGAAAGAAATTGAGGGGGAACATAAGGGCTTTCTGTCACTTTCTCGTGAATGAGATTCTTCTATTTCCATGAAATAAGGTGGTATTAGACCACTAGGGTCCTCCCACCTCAATTTATTTGCATTGCACTACTATTCCATGGAACTTCTCTTATACTCTGATAAAAGACTCTCTACATCTTCGCTTTCAGAACATTTTGTTTTTCAGTCTTTCTTTTTTTTTTTTTTAAGTCTTTAATTAATTTGACAGAGAGAGACACAATGAGAGAGGGAACCCAAGCAGAGGGAGTGGTAGAGGTAGAAGCAGGCTTCCCACTGAGCAGGCAGCCTGATGCTGGGCTTGATCTCAGGACCCTGGGATCATGACCTGAGGCAAAGGCAGCTGCTTAATGACTGAGCCACCCAGGTGCCCCTGTTTTTCAGTCTTTCTATGTCTTTTAAAAACATTATAGTTGCAGATTGGTAAGTCTATATCAGAATCTGCTGGACAAATGCTATTTTAGTTTAGCCAGACGGATATGTCCTTTAAGGTTACCACTTGTGTAAAAAGCAGTAGCATAAAAGCAGTTAGGATTGATGTGAATTAGCCATTCCTATTAGGGAAAGTGTTTAAAAAATGCACTCTGCTTTGGCAAGTATACCACCTCCCTATTGTAGGGAGGTCAAGATACTATTAAAGTCAGTACTATTTTATTGATTAATTTGATGTAACTATGCAACAACAGAAGTTGAAGGAAGAAACATTGTATAAAAAAAAAAAAAAACAAACCTCAAGTTCTTATTATTTTCCCAGAAACTGACACTAATTCTGATGATTTTTTTCAATGGCTTTTTTTCTTTAAAAACTGTAAGTTTGTATACTTGTTTTTTTTTTTTAATCTAACTCAGCATTATTACAGGGAAGGAAATATCGGAAAATCAAATAAGAAATGTTTTTATAGCTATCTGAGATGAGAAAAAGCCTACCAGAAATAATATGTTCTCTTCAATATTAAATCTCTTGTTACATGTGATATAATTGTCTATAAAAAAAAAGGTCTCCCAGCTTCTGAACAAATTGTCTTGAGTATTAATATCTTAAAAGCGAGTGTTCTTATACACTATTTTTGTTCCCACTGGTGACTACTAAATATTCAAAGATAAGAAAATACCTAATATTGATTCAAATAATGTATCATTATAAAAAAAATACCAGTTCATTGTGCTAAGTCAGACTTTCCCCCTCTTTTTGCTTTGCTAAAAATTACAGATCTAATGCCCTATATTGAGGTTTCTCAAAATAAAACAGGCAATTCTTACCTGCTTTCTCTGAGATGCTTATATCATCTAGGGGTTTAAACACATCATATAGGACAAGTAGAATTAATTCTTTTCTCTTTTACCTGTTCATGCTTAAAAATTCTGTGAATTAAGCAAGTACATTAACAGTAAATACAGTTAATTTTATGGGGCACCTGGGTGGCTCAGTTGGTTAAGCAACTGTCTTCAGCTCAGGTCATGATCCTGGAGTCCCAGGATTGAGTCCAGCCTTGGGCTCCCTGCTCAGCAGGGAGTCTGTTTCTTCCTCTGACCCTGCCACCTCGCACCCTCTCTCCCTCAAGTAAATAAACTCTTTTAAGTAAATAAACTCTTTAAAAAAAACAGTAAATACAGTTAATTTTAAAGGGAAAGTGTTTAGTGTTCACAATTAAGATAATTAAGAATGTAATATTTCAAATATTTTAAGAAAACACTAAAAAAATCACTGTAGGGGTGCCTGGGTGGCTCAGTGGGTTAAAGCCTTTGCCTTTGACTCAGGTCATGATCTCAGGGTCTTGGGATCGAGCCCCACATCGGGCTCTCTGCTCGGCAAGGAGCCTGCTCCCCCCTCTCTCTCTGCTTGGCTCTCTGCCTACCTGTGATGTCTCTCTCTGTGTCAAATAAATAAATAAAATTTTTATAAAAAAGGAATTTAAAAAAATCACTGTAGATGACAAGAATTACTTTCCACTGAGCTGTATTTGTATTTTTAAATATAAAGCCACTCGGTTAAATCCACTTAAATACTTATTTTCTGACATAGAATTCCTTTTTATTCTTTATTTAAGTAAATAGTACAAATTGCCTGAAACCTAGAAAATTCTGTAGGTAAACAAATGCTGTAGGATGAAAGGTGCCAGAGCAGTGAAGATAATTTGCATTCACTGACTCTGTAGAGTTGTTGGACAAAGACTCATTTCTAAAATGGAGCATAATTCAAAATTATGGACTAGGCAAATCAATAATTCTATAAACAAGTCAGATGAAGTAATTTTTTTTAGTTAGCTAATTGGCTTTAAGGAAAATATCTCACTAAACTAAAGATTCAGAGATACAAATGAAAAATATATTTTCATTTCCCCCTAACTGTGAAACCCAAGTCTAAATATCTTTTCAGTGATATATTTATTTTTCAAATTCGATTTTCTCCTTGTTTTCTAAATTCTTTTTGTAAATTTCTGAATGTAGAACACAGTTGAACCATGAAAACAAATAAGCCTATTACACTTTGCAAGGATTTATAGGAGTGCTATCTAAGTGAATGTGAGTGTACATTTGGAAGAATTGATTCGTAAAAGCCAGAGACACTGACCACTTCTTTAAACTCCTTGAATAAGTGTCCTTTACATAAACAGGTTGTATTATCTGTAAGAATTGTTCATGTGATATGCAGAAATATTTACTCTTCAATGCTTAACGTAATTTGTAAAATACATAAATGTCAAAGGCTAGGTCAAAGAAAATATTTCTTTAGGAACTCCACAAATAGCCCCTTTCTCTCATAATTAGATGATTGAACTATTCCTATCACTCCTCCAAATGGTATTATGCCACTACCCAAGCTGTGGGGAAGCATATTTTATTACTTAGTAATTTCAAGCTAAAATGAGGCCAGTTGTAATTCTTTTAGAGTGTCTACCCTATTAGTTTGCTTCTATGTGGCCATGTATGGTACATGACACAGTTGGATGGACACTGGCAAGTTGAGTCCTTTTAAATTGCTTTACTGAATACTAAGAGATAAATCATTTGATTTCAGCTTCTCCTTGACTGATGTAAATGACAAACTTGGTAACTGTTTATATTGCAAAGGTTACCAATTTAATAGAATCAAATTTTTTTCTAGTCCAGTGGATTTCCTTTCCATCTGATCAGCCAATGGCACTCATTGACTGACAAGTAGTCCACAGTCAGTTTACTTTTAAAAGAAAGTAAGTTTTATCACTTATTTCTGTATGTGTTTTTCTTTTTTAGGGCTTATATTTGAAGTACCCTGGGAGTCTTTGATATCTTATCTTTTCTTTCCCTGGACTGCCTACAATTCAGTTGTAAAATACTTATTCTCTCCCAACTTTCTTTTTTTTTTTTTTTTTTCTTCTTACACCCAAACTGAACTACATCAGTGCCTTATTCCCTGGCACAGTTATGGAGGAGATGAATGAAGTAAGCTGCCCTTTTAATTTGGGTCATCCAGTCAAGGAACTCAGACAAGCAAATTTTGTTTTTTGTTTTGTTTTGTTTTGTTTTGTTTCGTTTTATGAGCGGCTAATGCATAGTTAACTTGGGAAACGGGATGGAAACTGGGCAGGGGGGCCATGCTTCAGGATACTAATATTTCTCTATTAGTTTGGAAAAACAGTATGACCTTCAAACAGCCAAGATATAATTTCAGCTGCTCCTAAGGATTTGTGTATGCTGTGTATGTGTTTTTTTTTTTCTCCTCATTTCCTCACAATCTAGACAGTCAGCAACAATGTTCCTGTAATAAACCTTCCTGGCTTAGAGCCAAAAATTTTTATAGGTAGGCAAAGCCTTAGCAATCATTCAGTTAGGAATTTTTCATTCTGGGTTCTGGAGTATCCTTAGGTTACATTAAGAATATTCTCAGATATTCTTAAGGGAAAAGGGAGAAGCCAAAAATTAAGAGTTTAAGGTCAGAAAGTGTACCACCCTTTTATGAGAGTAACTCCAATTTATCTGATATTGTAGTTGTACTTCAAATTTTATGAAATAACAATTTTAGTGATTAATCACTTGGAAATCCCCTACTTTCTGTTTTTCGACTTCTGTTGCTCAACCGTAATAACAAATATTGCTTCCCTAAGTCTAGCTCTGTTTACCATTGCAAGACAGCAGAATCCATTGTATTCATTCTATATTTGTCTCAAACTCAAAAAAAGGTCCTACCCTTCTCAAACCTGTTTATAGGGGCATGCACAGTGGAATTCAAAACAACAAAACATCCATGTTTGTGTCATCCCTGCAAAACTATAATATCTGGTAACTGCCAAAGTCACATTGAGTCGGTGCCATAATGTGCCTCATTGGATGGAAACTATTCTGATGTGTCAATACCTCAGAACTGTTGGAGTCTGCAAAGAAAGTTGAGATCTCTGAGCTCTTAATACAAAAAGAAACACAGTGTGCTCTTCTCATATGTGGGGAAAGAATCTTTTTTCCTAACTATGCTAATCCATAAATCCCTAGGCAATGCTTTGACTTTCAGAGATTTTTGTGCAATAACTGTATCTGTACTTTCTACCAAATTCCTCTCCTCCGAGTTAGGTACACACTGGTGAATATTAGGCTAGAAATAATGCAATACTTAACGCTGGGCTTTTTAACTTCCCCCTTCCTACCTTCTCCATTAGTTACTGAGATAGTTTTTTAGGTCTTGTGTGCTTGTACTTTATTTTCCTTGTGACAAGATATTGCTCTGGAGGTTCTACAATTCCGTATATAAATTGTTCATGGCTGGACATGGCTCTCTAACCCTCCAGTGGAGCTACCATATGCATGCATCCTATGATAACCAAAGCTAAGGTTCAAGCTGAGATGGGGAATAGAGGTCCACACAGGTGATAATGACTTGCCAAGAGTCTCACAGCAGTGACAGAACAAAAAAACACTGTTTACTGTTACAAGTTCAGTGTCGTGCACAGCTTCTCGGGTATTCTTTGTCAACATCTCCTTAAAACACATTCATTCAATATCATTCAACACCAAATTATGTGAATGTCGCTTTGAAAATAGAATCAGTAAGAAAGATATATTAGATGAAGAGTTGATTCCTATTTTCTTGATTTTTAGCTAATGATTTTTTTCAAGAGCCCATTTTAGATATCACATGCATTAAGTTGTAATCTCTCTTTAGGCTCCTCTTGGCTATGTCAGTTTCTCAAACTTACTTTTTCATGATGTAGGGAGTTCTTGAGGAGGTATTGTAGGATGCCTCTCTACTGGGACTTGTCTCCATGTTTTTCTTCTAAGGAGACTTGGGTTTTTGAGAGGAAGATCACAGAAGATCACAAATCATTTTCATTATATCATATCAAGGGTACATAGCATCAACATGATTTATGACTGTTGATGTTAACCATGATTACTCACTTCCTGAATAAATGTTCATAATTTACCCACTGTGAAGTTTCTCTTTCCCACCATTTCCATACTTCACTTTTGGAACAAAGTCTCTGTGCACAGTTCCTATGTCATGGGTGGAGAGTTATATTTGTCCTCTTTCAAGGCAGGAAATCTAAATCAATTATGTGGATTTCTGTAAGGAAGATTTATCACTTCTTCCTCCATTCATTAATTCATTAAATCATTTATTTATATTCATGGAATTGTGGGTATTCATTTTATACATTGCGTTATCATCCAATACTACTTTGATTTTTGTTCTAATTATTCTTTTCAGCTTTGGTCACTGGAAACTCTTCCCATTAGCTCATGGGCTCTTTGACAAACCTAAAAAGTGTGGTTTTTGTCATTTTTTTTTCTGTTTTAATATGAAACACTTCATGAATTTGCATGTCATCCTTGCACGGGGCCATGCTAATCTTCTCTGTATAATTTTAATTTGAGTTCATGCTGCCAAGGCAAGCATTAATGTGTTTTTTTGATTTGTTTTCTTTCACCACTTCGTTACTCTTTGACCTAGCAAGATTCTCCAGTCTTCTCTTACATATTTCCTTCCCTAGTCCTAGAATCAGTCATTCTCCAAAGGAATACTATTCAAAACAGAGTTTTGGGCCTTTGGATGTGCACATTGTTGCTGGGGTGTTATTTCTTTTAGGACTTTTCATTTGACAGAGCAAAGAAATATGTGTTTGTATACTAACCCCTACATACACACATATCCATATACATATCTATATATGGATATATATAGATATATATAGATATATAGATATATATAGATATATAGATAGATATAGGTGGATAGATAATATGTAACCATCTGCAAAATATTAAGCTAAACATGAGTTCTTACTGAGAGTAGTTGCTTTCAAATTTCTCCTGCCTCCCAATTTTTATTCTTTCCACATTTCCTGATTTTATTTGTCTTCCAATTATCTCCTTTAAATTAGGCTTCCTCATCTACATAATGGAATGCTGGAAGGTTCTAAAAAGTCACCATCTACACACTGGTAGCTGCTAATTAAAGCTCTGAAATAAATGAGATAACTCAATAAAACCTAATTAAGAGGTAGGAATCTGATGGGCAGCCCCCAAATTTTTGGTTTTTGTTTTTAAGATTGATTGATTGATTGATTGATTGATTTTGGAGAGAATGAGAGCAGATGTGAGGGGAGGGGCAGAGGGAAAGAGGGAGAATTCTCAAGCAGACTCCCCACTGAGCAAGGAGCCTGACTTGGGCTCAATCCCAGGACTCTGAGATCATGACCCGAGCTGAAATCAAGTCAGTCACTCAACCAACTGGCCACCCAGGCACTCCACAGCCCTGATGATTAAGATAAAAAACCAGAAGAGGAAAAAATAGTGAGTGTTGTTACTGAAGCTATCAGAATGTGTTTGTTCATAGCCAATTAATTTTAAGTCTCCCAACAAGTTTTATTTTTTCAAGACTTCATGCCTTTGCATGTATTGTTCACTCTGTCTAGAATTGTCTACACAAATTATTCCTGTTGGTAAATTTCTTTTTAAAGATTTTATTTACTTATTTGAGAGAGAGAGACAGACAGACAGAGAGACAGAGAGAGAGCATGAATGGAGAGAGGAACAGAGGGAGAGGGAGAAGCAGACTCCCCCCTATGCAAGGTACCTGATGCGGAGCTCCATCCCAGGACCCTGAGATCATGACCTGAGCCAAAGGCAGATGCTTACCCAGGCACCCCTCTTTTTACCATTCTATACTTCCTCTCCCACCACCTAACTCCCGTTTAAATGCAACTGTTACAGTGAAGGTTTTTTTTTTTTTTGATGTCTTAACCCAAATGATTATGTGTACTTTTCATTCCAATTTTGTAGTAACTGCCTTCCTTGTGATGTTTACCTTATTGTAGTATGATTGTGTGTTTAAATTTTTCTGTTTTTCAATAAGTTGACAATTTTTTTAAATCATTTACTTCCATTCTAAAATGGTATCTGGCACATAGTAGACATTAAAAAAAAACTTTATGAATTGAGTAATTCAGTTAATTAAAGAAGAGAATAATTACAGGGATTAAAAGGGCAAGCATATAGATGGATTGGACAATGAAACTTGGAACAAAGTTATATTAAGGTTGTTAACTCTGGGAAAGTCTCCAGTCCTGAATTATCTACTCCATTTACCTGTCACAAGGTCTGAAATTCAACATTAGAATTTCTTTGAATCAGTCCAATGTATTTTTGTTCAAAGTATCATTTTTCAAAGTGAAAATATATCCATCCAGGGTAATCTTTTAACTGACATTTATTTATTTGTTTATTTATTTTTAAAGATTTTATTTATTTATTTGAGAGAGAGAGAAAGTGAGAGAGAACATGAGAGGAGAGAAGGCCAGAGGGAGAAGCAGACTCTCCATGGAACTGGGAGCCCGATGTGGGACTCGGTACTGGGACTCAAGGATCATGATCTGAGCCAAAGGCAGTTGCTTAACCAACTGAGCCACCCAGGCGCCCCTTAACTGATATTTAATGTATTGTCAGTCCTTAATGCCTTAGTGTGTGAAATCATCAAATCTTCTGATAGCTTTAGTAGTGAACACTGACTGCATGGGCAAGAAGAGAGTTCTTTTTGTTAAGAGCATTCATGTTGATATTAGACTGATGCAAAACTGGTTTTGTCCATTATAATTTTTTACTTGATAATGAATAATTAACCTCCCCAAATATCAATTTTCTCATCTCAGCTTCTAGAACCTGTATATTTTAAAATTGTTGTGAAGATTAAACAAAGTTGCACAAATGCTATTTTAGTGTCTCATACACAGTAAGAGTAATCACTCAATAAATATCAATCACTATTATTATTTTCATATTCTTCAGGAATGAGAATTTTGATAAGAGTTTGGTAGAGAGAGATTATTTTACTTTATAATGGATCACCCATATTGGAAAATCTCAAGTAGGATATAAAGGGATTTGTAGAATTTTCTTGAAACCCAAGGCATTCATTAGAGAGTTGGAACCTGGAGAAAGCTGATCAAAGGAAAAGGAAAGATTAGATTGACTGCTAGCCTGGGTTAGGGTATATCCATGATGGATGTTGAAAAGAAACATTTTGTCTATTGTAAAGTATTAGGGAGGGTTTTATTGGCTTGGAGAAACTGAAAATTGATCAGTGATTCATTCTTTCAACAAGCAGTTACTGACAATACACTATGAATGGTCAAGGCACTAATCTCAGAATTGAAGATACAGCAGTAAATGATAGAGAAAAAAGTTTGTGCTCACATTTAAATGTTAGTGGAGGAGGCAGTATTTCTCTTTGCTGGAAATATGGTTCCAATGGCAAATGTTTTTTTCACATTACAATGATTAAAAGCAGGTTATACTCTACTCTTTTGAAATATATCAAGATGGCTTCTAGAATACGATCACATATCTATTATACACTTAACATGTGCAAGGGACTATGCTAACCCCTCTATCAAATAATTAAACTCTCACAACAATTTTATGATGTAGGTTATCATTATTATCTTAATTTTTCCAGTGAAAGAACTGAATCCCAGAGAAGGTAATTAACTTTTGTGAGGTCACATGCCTACTGAATATTACAGTCGGTATTCACAACCAGAAGTCTGACACCAGAGCTCTTAAAAACCACCCTATACAGAAAAGCTCCAGACAAATAAGAATGTCCTCTAACAGCCTGCTGCTGTCATCATTTCTCCCTAAGACTCCACAGAGAATAGTTTATTGGCACATCTCCAATACTCTTTCTCCCTGCATAGTCATTCCCTTCCAAATCCATAGGACATGAGTCATTCAGGAAAGAAATCTGAACCAAAGTGGGCCGCGTTTTTGTAGCTTAAGTCACACATGATTTTTATTTTTAATTAAATATGCAAAAATCAATACACTATTTGGTCTGGAAACTCTATTATTTTTTTTCTCTACTAAAAGGATATGTATACACATATATATTTGAATAATCTCGAATGTGCCTTTATTCATAGTTTTTAAATACACCAATTCCACACCCACTCTACAAAAAATACATCAAATATAATATTTTGTACAAATGGCATAGCCTGGCTAACATTAATAGATTACTCTAACAGTAGTTGGCAATAAAAGCATTCCATAAGAAAGGGGAAAAGAGCCAGAAAAATGATTCAAGAAACATCCAATAACTATAAAAGCAAAATTGCTAAAATACATGAATTCTTGATTTTTTTAATGGATTGCCAGTTTTTAGGCAAGAAAAGAGTACTAATCTCAAGCCATTTACACAGGATCTAAAAACCATATTTTAAAATATCTAAATCACTCACCTTATTCTGGTTTAGTTAACTGTCACAAAATGAAAATTTTGTGAGTTAACAGAATCATTAAAGCACAAATTGAATAAGAACATGTTAAAAATAATAAGAATATCCTCTCTAAAACCCAGGGAATATCACTAATTTGTTTCAATGATCAGCTTTGAGTTTTTTTCCATTTATTTATTATCTACTGATATTCTTTATGCTTACACATAATCTTCAACTAGGACTAAAAAGCATCTCAGTATACAAGGATTTATAATGTTTACTTCCTGATTCATTTTTTTCTTTGAATTTGAATTCAGTCATAATTAGTCTTTGATGGACAGCCTTTACTGTACCAGATTATCTCTCATAGGTTATTTATTTATTTGTTTGTGTATTTATTTATTTTTAGTTTACCTAGAACTTTTTTTTAACTAAAAAGTGTCTTTCTCTTAATCATTGCAGATATTTTAAAATATCCTATTGTAAGTCTAGTTTCATATATAGGATATGGAATTAGGTGATAGTTTCGAGCTTCATCAAAATGCAGGGAACAGACATGAGAAGTTATAGAACCATTTATAGGAATTAAGTATAACAGAATTTCTCATTTAGTATTTTTATTGCTATTTCACATTTATAATTACAGTACAAAAGTGATTTTAAATCTTTCTTATGCTACTCTTCTTTGCAGTAGCATGATTTAACATAAGTACTTCTATTTTCAGTTTTAACTTGTTAAGTACAGAAAAAATGCTAACTTTTTGATTCTCTTAAACTAAAATGGGCAGTATGTCATAATTAAATACTGGAACAGAGAATCTCAGCAGAAGAGAGATCAAATTCCACCTCCATTACTTACACATTGCGTGATTTAGAGCAAGGCACTTAACCCCTTTAAAATACAGGCCACTCATCTGTAGAAGTGAGGTCAATTATATCTGCTTCATATAGTGTTGTGATAATGAATGGTAATGCAAATAATAGATGGCTTGACATAAAATAGGTTGCTCTCTATGCACATGAACCTTGGGTTATATTAAGTTATTCTTCTCTTTTTTAAAGAGTATCCTGTTCATTTCTGAAACAAATTGGTAATTAAATAAATATCTGTACTGTAAATTTAAATTCTTTAACAAGAGAATGTAACAGAAATCTTTTTCTACATTCACAGAACACCAGGCCATGCACCTTTGGGACTCAGAGAAATTTTAAAAGTCATGTTAGCATGTAGGTAAAGCAGGTTTCAACCCAGCTGTGTTTGTGTATATATATCACACGTGTGAGCATCTCTGCCTCTGTAGATCTTAATTGGGAGAGGAATGTGATTCACTTTGTCAGCTTCAGTTTCAAGGTGTTTTTCACATCTTGAAAGTGTTGGATTAGTTTAAAAGTTGAATATAGCCTTCGGGGGTTCGAAGAAGAGAAGAACTGAAAATCTGGGTTAAGGTATTTTAAAAGAAACATACTGCATACCATGTCATTTCAACAATAGCATGGAGGAGGGGTTGAGATATTGATATCCACATTCAAATCGATTGCAATTGATTAAAGGTATGATCTAGAAATAATTCTTAGTATAGAAAAATATGATTGAAAGTGATATTTAACTAACAACCACTAACTAACAACTTTTAGAAGTGGTCGGATCTAAGGGCAAAGGGCATGAGTCATTAACACAGTACTGTACTTTTCTTTTGCCTTGAAAAGCCCCCATGGTATGTTAAAATTAACAGAGATGTATTTTTTAAATGGAAGTGCAGGCAATGTCCTAATATTTCCTCTGTATTGCAAAACCCCTTTACCTAAACATGAATCAAATCAAAGTGAAAAGAGATAGCAATGATTCTAATCAACACTGTTTTGCTTATTTATGACTTGCTTATTTTGGTTTTTGTTTTGCTTTTTTATGTGACTATTTTCTAGAAATAAAAACACTAAATGAGAAATTTTCATTATGACTACAAGCCTATGAAACTACCTTATTAGAATATAACAAAAACAGGAACAATAATAGTGGCAGCTTATATTTGTTGATTGTTTTAAAAACCAGTGTTATATGTTTCATTGAATTATTCCATATGCTATATCAGTTTATTTATTTATCAGACAAGATAACTGAAATTTGGAAAGGGAAAGTTTCTCATGGTCATATAGATTATGCATATATTGATTTCCATTTGCCTTGAGAATGTGAGCAGGTGAAATGGGTTTAAGCTGCAACTATAAAGGAATGTCATTAATATTAGAGATTTTTAAACAGAAAAGCAATTGCCAAGGTGATGTCACTTGATACATTGAGAAGACAACATATAACTTCTCTTCCTTTTGAGTTCATTTAAGTGTTTTTCTTAGAGGTAGCTTTCTTAACATGAACTTCAGGAATTTTGGCTATGTCTGAAAATTATATGCAAAATCATATGTATATGTGAGTGTGAGAATGTCTACATATCTATGTGGGTTTGTATTTGGATGTGTAGGTGAATATGGATGTGTTTGAGTTTGTTTTTTTTAAGGGACAAAAGGTCCAACAGTTACCACCCAATTTTCAGAAGTTCCTATGATACAAAAAAAAAATGTCTATAATCAAGTCATTGTGTCACAGGTAGCAATGTTTTAAATTTTCAAATGGATAAACTGAGGTATATTATACATTTTAAAGAGTTTATTTGCACAAAAATAGCTTGGAAATTTGATTGGCTACAAGCTTATATTGAATGGTGTTTGCCTTATTTGGAAAAGCTTATTGGGTTGTGTGTGATTGGTTGTTGTTAGGTTTCAATTTGTTAACTTTGAGGCATTTACAGGCTCAGGTTTTGGTTTGCTTATGCAGGCTGCTAAGGTATTTGAACTACTAATCTAATGGCCTCTTTGGTTAATTAATTTAATGAGATCAGTGGTTAGAATATTACAATTTTTTTAAAAGATTTTATTTATTTATTTTTTGACAGAGTGGTCACAAGTAGGCAGAGAGGCAGACAGAGAGAGAGGGGGAAGCCGGCCCCCTGATGAGCAGAGAGCCAGATGCGGGGCTCCATCCCAGGACCTTGAGATCATGACCTGAGCTGAAGGCAGAGGCTTTAACCCCCTGAGCCACCCAGGTGCCCCAGAATATTACAATCTTGAGATCAAGAGCTGAGCTGAGATCTAGAGTTCGAGTCTCAATGGACTCAGGCACCCCAACAATTGTATTTTAAAGATAAGGAGACTGGTCCTTAAGGAATTTATTTATATAAATTCACACAGCTAATGTAAAAGGACAATGGGATAAACATCCCGTACTTTCTGACTCCAGAGACAGTAATCTTAACCCCTATATTTTCTCTCTATTCTGGTATTCCTGGCTTATATTCTTTGTCTGGTCAACTTCCCTAACTTTGTAATGCTGAGGATAATGAGGGACCATTTCTCAAAACAACTGGATTCACATGGGTCTCAAACTGAGGACTGTCAGCCCACTGAACTATTTAGAGCAGCATTTGTGGGGAGGGTGATAAGCAATGATTCCAAACGAAGGAAACCTTGCTTTTTGTGCCAAATAAGTGCTAAGAACTCCCAGAATAAAGAAATCTTTATCACTTATCCAAATATCTCCTACCATATTTCAACACAAAATATTTTTATTTTTTATCCTCTCTGGAGAGCTACTTTTCTAATATTATACCAAATACAAGTTGTATAAGTTTCAATGTAGCATTTACATTCCATATTATCACCAAGCTTAGGAGACGCACGAGGCATTCTTTTTTTTTTTTTTTTTTTTTTAGATTTTATTTATTTATTTGACACAGAGAGAGAGATCACAAGCAGGCAGAGGCAGGCAGAGAGAGTGGGAGAAGCAGGCTCCCCGCTGAGCAGAGAGCCCGACGTGGGGCTCGATCCGAGGACCCTGGGATCATGACCTGAGCCGAAGGCAGAGGCCCTAACCCACTGAGCCACCCAGGCGCCCCGAGGCATTCTTTTTTTATGGTATCTGTTTTATCTGTACAGAAAGAGGTTGGTGGAACTACACACTGAAAGTGGTATTCATTGGGATATTTCTAATAGAGCAAATACTCCATAAGATAAAGAGGCCTCTCTTTCTCATAAATATATCATATATATACACTTACACACATAATCCATGTTTATATTTCATTTATTCATATATTTATGCATGTATGTGTGCATGCATGTGTGTACATCCATTACATTCCTGAGAAAGTAATGACTCCCAAATAGTGATATCTTACTATCATAAAGTAGCAATGATTCATTCTCATCATTTTAGACTTACCTTAATATTCCAGATCTCTCTACATTTGCACTATATTAATTTTGATTAACAAACTTTGACTTCCCTTACACCCCTCCAGGAAATCATTACATTTTCAGGAAAAGCCTGTTGAGTGGTATTTTTGGTGAGTAAATGAAAATACAGATCTTTTATGCAGACATAGTAACACATGAGAATAAGTCATAATGATGTGAACTTACATGTTACAATCACAAGGTTCTCTGATGTCTAATCTAAGAACTGGACCTTATATCCATATTCACAGGGAAAGATTATAACATTTGGAACAACACAAATATGGGTGAGTTGGAGAAACAACTGAAATAAAAAATGTGTTCAAAAATGCATATTTGGATTTAAATGTTTAAATATTTATACAAAACCTCAAAACTCTTCTTGCTTTTTTCTTTAGCTGTAACTAGGTTTCTTTATCTACCACCCACCTCAGGTACCAATCTCCCTGTGTTTAAATCAGACTTGTATTAGCAACTCCCATGCCATTACAACGGGCATAGTTGTATTTTTTTGGTTCATTGGATGGGATCCATACAAGTCTTCTTCAGTAATAACCACAACATGATATGGCTTTCTTTCATATGTGCAAGGACAGCAATCCAAAAGGGACAAACAACAACAACAAACATGCATTTATTGCCCCATTTGGAAGATAGTTTTTACACACATTTATATGTATATATATTTATCTTAAAAGTGTTGTTGGTGTTAGGTTGGCTGTCTCTTTTTCACAGTCTTTATATATCAATTATTTTTATAAATTTGTCTTTTTCTTTTTGGTCAGGTATTTATTTTTAACATATTCTCGTGAATATACCCATATCATTTTTAGTTTTATCTCTTGTCATTCTATTCTCTACTTGTCATTCTATTCTCTATGGAATACTATAGTGAAATACACAGAATTCTCATTATCTTGGTGTAAGTTTTTTATTTTATTTTACTTATTTTATTATTTCATTTTATTTTCTTATGTTCTGCATTTGTTTTTTTATGACTTGTTAATTCCGCGGGTATAACTATAAATGTGTTTCAAGGAATCTCTCCTCTTTTGCCATTGAGTTTTAACGATCTTGAATCTAGACATAATTTAAGATCTAGTAAAATTATATTTCTATTTTAACTACATAATGTGTATGCATATAAATACAGATATAGCACATTTGTAGGTATACATATGCATAATAATATATACTTATAAATGGGTAGATTTTATCCATTTTTTATTTGATAATAATTGATATATGACATAAATGTATAACTTTATGTACCATAAATGCATGAATTAATCATTTATTCCTTTATAAATTATAGATATCTCGTGTGAAAATGAATTGTATTTTAGTTAATTTAAATTTTGGGGGGGCATCTGGGTGACTCAGTCGGTTAAGTGTCTGCCTTTGACTCAGGTCATGATATCAGTGTCCTGGGATTGAACCCCCTGTGGGCCTTTCTGCTCAAGGGAGAATCTGCTTCTCCTTCCCCTTCTCTACCCCTTCTCTACCCCTATCCCCCTCAAATAAATAAAGTCTTTCATAATTTTTAATCGATTTTCATTTCATTATACCATGATGAATATAATAATGGGATAAAAAATGTTAGCCCTACCAGATTTTCATGATATGGGCCTGAGTTAAATAAAAGTAATCCAAGAATGGTTAGCATCTATAAAGACAAATATTTGTAGCATTAAGTCTAATAGCAGTATTGATCCTCCCATAGATAATTCCTGCTGCTGCTATTCACCAATTTAATGCTGGCTTATTGGCTTATTGTATCACCTCTCACTAATTCATGGGCCCAAAGACATTTTGATTCATACCCTTAGTCTTTCCACATAAACATACTGTGATAAAAGCTGTCTAAATCTGAAATGTGAATTAGGGAAGAATTAATCAGTTTGGCAAAGGTGTTAAACAACACTCTAGCATGGTGACAACTTCAAGACATTTATCCAGCAGGTAGTTTTAAGATTAAATTTACTGCTGGTGGACGGTTGGGTCAGTAATTTAGCTGTTAATAGGAACTCAAATGTATAATTTAATATTTTGACAATAAGTGAACTGGATCTTAACATAGGACTTAAAAATCTTATAAAACTTTAAGTATGTTTTTGGCCAGCCATATAACTTTACTTTTTCCAACAGACTTTTCCTTCTGTTCCCTAAGCTTCTGTCTATCTTTGTGCATATAAACAGCCTGATGCTTTTACTCTGGAGATTCCTGTTTTGGAAATTTTTAAAAAGCTTAGCTACTCTCTTCATTGTGAATTTCAGTCATAACAGCAAGCAGCTAGATGCTGTTTGTTGGAATACCTTTCTCATACCATAAAATGTCAAACCACTAGATAAAATGTTCAGCAATATAGGACACAGAAATGTTTTGAGCAGTGTTGTTTTCACCACTTGGAAAATAATTGGGATATGTTTCATGAGACGGAACTGTTAGAATGGGATTATGATCAGCAAGGAAATTCATCTAAACTCAAAGCTCATAATTGTCCTTGATTTTAGGTGATGGTCCCCAATTTGAAAACATACCCATCAAAGTATAAACATAATTCAATCATTGTTCTTATATTTTAAATATGAAATTTGAGTATCAAATTTTTACCTAACAGTTAGTTAGATTATACATTTCCAGCTTTTAGCTAAAATGTGGCCATTATATCTCATGCTCTAAAATTTTCTTGATACAAATTGAACGGAATTCCTAGGAAGGCAAGAATCACCATTGATAGTCAAGCTCACAACAATTGTTCTCAAACCCTCTTTTGGAGTTATCTCAGATCAACATGTTCTTTGTTTCTATTGTCTTGGGTACAATTCCCGCTTTAAGTAATGATATTTCTTAGCTTCATCTCAAAATAATAAAAGCTTATAAGCATGGAGAGTTAAAGACCATAACTTAATTAACTACAATTTTAAAAGATAGAAGGCCATTATTAATAACTGAAGAATGTTACCATTCTCCACCTTCCTAAGTTACAAACTATGTGTTCATACAAAATACAAGTTTTTCACATAGAAAAATAGATAGGAATACCATAATGGTACTAAGTTTCCCCCAGACAATCCATGAAAGTCTATTTAATCTGCAATGAGATTCAAATGTAGAACTATAATAGCCTATTTCCAGTGTCTAGGAGCTGTTGGTCTCATGATACAGAAAGAGAAGAAAGATACTTCCCTATTCCTTCCCCACACACTTTTGATTCAGGAAAAGCATAAGAAAATTTTCTATAACTATCCTGTTACTTTTCTATGTTTTTTTTTCTATATATCTCTTCAGTTCTATTACCATTTTTTCATTGTCTCCTTTTACTAATACTCTTCCTAAATAACTTGCATCCATATAATCAAAACTTCCACACAACTATTTATTAATTTATAAAGATTCCCATGATGCCCAATAATTATTTTTTTACTTGCATTAAGTGGGAATAATATCCAGTTCCTCATGCTGGTCAATTAAATTTTCATTTTGAAAATCAGTAGTTTTATTAGCAAGAGAAGATAAACACTCAGGTATTGTGGAAATATATATATTTGGCAGAGATCCCAAGAGATGAGAAAGGCCTTCTCTGGAATGTACACTTCAGTATAAGCTTCCATAAGTGCTCTTTCTTCTTTTCATGTGTTCCCCTCCTTTCACCATTTCAGAACCTAAAAAAAAATTTAAAAATTCTTAGGTATTTTTATAATTGACTCAATGGCTGCAATAGTAGAGAGGTTCCCCAGACAAGGGCTGAGAAGAGCTGCTTTTGCATTCAGATTATTTGTAATTTGTGATTTGCTGGTAGAAACACAAGGATTTAAATCTGTTTGGATAAAGAAAAGTACACATTGATACTCTTCTAGGTCCTTGCTTTTTCATTTTTCATTAAGCTAAAAGCTAAATGAGTCCCTGAGCTCTCTCATCACAGCTCCTCGAGTTTTTCCAGTTTACTCTAGCACCCTCTTGCTTAGCTCAGTCTGCTACTTTGCTCTATTCTCATTTTTATTCTTATTGTCTGTGAATCAATAAGATCTTGTTATAATCCATCTTTATATCTTTCGATCCTCACTTTTTACTGAAGACAGGTGTCTATACTTGCCCTTTCTCTAAGTAGATTAAGTCTTGGACTTGACACAACAGATATTTCCTTGACAGAAGTATGTGGATCTATTCTGAAGCAGGTATTTTCCCTTTCAAGATTTCAATGTCTCCAGTCCAGAGCAACTTCTTTTTTGAACTCAGGCCTGTTTCTGACATTCTTTCTGTCTTAATCAACAGACATTGAGTATTCCTAGACACCTAACATTTACTTTTAGGATGTGTGTAGTATGTGGCTTGAAGTCCCTTACTCCATTTCTGACTTGCTCCTTGGATTCAATGTATAGCTTTTGGTGACTTATAGTACTTCAGCAATCCAAATGCACACATCTATTTGATTTAACATTGGGAGGTGATGATCAGCTAACTTGTTTTATCAAAACTGATTTTAAAGCAGTAGCTTGACCTATAGATCTGAGATTTTGACTCTTAATCACCCATCTATCTAGATATCTATCTAAATGTGTATCTATCTAATCTGTGTCTGTCTTTACAAATCTGTTTGAGATATGTATCTATTTCACTTGATACATTCCTTGTATCAAATGGTAGGTGAAAGTTTAACATTTTAAGGACGTTACTGGTTTCGTAGTTTTACAATGTATTGTAACATTAGCAGTATAAGAGAGTTATATAAGAGTTCAAGTTGTTCCATATAATCAATAATACTAAATATTGCCAGCTTTTTAATTTTAGCCATTCTCATGGGGGTGTAATAGTATCTTGTTGTGATTTTAATTTGCATTTACCTAATGAGAAACTGTCACATATGTGCTGCATACACTTAGCTATTTGCATAGATTCTTTCATGAAATAGCTGTTCAAATATGTTCATTTCTTATTGGGGAATGTATCTTCTTTATGACTAGGTTATAAGAGTTCTTTATATAGTATGGATATAAGTCCTTTGTCAACTGTACGTATTATGACTATTTTCTCTCAGGGTGTAACTTGCTCTTTCTGTTTTTAATGGGGTCTTTTCAGAGCTAATTTTTTATAATGCCCAATTTATTATTTTTTCTTTTATGCCTTATGCTTTTATGCCCTAATTAAGAAATTTTTGCCTACACCAAAGTCACATAGATTTTCTACTACATTTTCTTCTAAAAGTACTATACTTTTGCTTTTACTTTTAGACTTATGACCCATTTTGTGTTACTTTTTAAATATGATGTGAGGGAAGGGTAGATACTCATTTTATTTTCCCTTTTGGATAGCCAACTGTTGCAGCACCGTCTCTGAAAAAGCTTTCCTCACCCCATTGATTACATTGGCACTTTAAAAAAATGTCAATTGACCAAATATGTGACAATCTATTTCTGAACTCTACTATTTCCCATTCATCTATATGTCCATCCTTCTGCAAGTATAATACTGCTGGATAAAAAATAGATGTAAAATAAATCCTGAATTCACAGAAGTGCTGTGGTTTTCTTTTTCTCTGGTTATTTCTTTGGTTATTCTAGGTAGTTGACTTTCTATATACATTAGAATCAACTTGTCATATTTTTTAAATAAGCTTACTAAAATCCTCTTACAGAATATAAGTCATATCACCAAAAAAAGTCTACTTTTGCTTGCAATGTTATTTCTAGATTCTAGAAAAGGCAATCATATAAAATATAATAAATATTTGTATGATCCGTAAATTGATGAAGAAATGACCATTGCTTATATAGTTTAGTTTAAAAAAGCCATAGAGTTAGAATCAGAACTGAGA
The DNA here is from genome assembly GCA_028533885.1 of Nasua narica. Taxonomy (NCBI): domain Eukaryota; kingdom Metazoa; phylum Chordata; class Mammalia; order Carnivora; family Procyonidae; genus Nasua; species Nasua narica. The sequence continues at coordinate 30,479,403 of CM052813.1, read as the reverse complement.
GATTTTAGTGTTAGAGTTGTTAGTATAAAGAATTTAGAGAATGTGAAAAATAACATTTTTCTCATGCATAAACAAGCATCTTTAATTATATCTTCTGTAAGTTCTCTTTTATTCATAGGTTACAAATGTATTTTTTGCAAAGACTCCTCTAAGCCAATTTAACACTTCACTGATATTTTAATTTTACTTCCACTATAGCAATTAAAACACTACATTACAATATTTTCTTTATCTGTTTTCCTTTTATTTTTTGAGCACAATGAGGGCAGGGACAGTATCTTATTTTCATCTTTATATCCTGATCACTAGGCACAGAGTCTGCCCCAGACACATTTCACAAAGGATACATGATTAAATGGCCAAGCAAATTTTTGGTGATTTTTCTTTTGAGTGCGACATCAGGTAGTGCTGATAAAACTACTCAAGATGATGAATATGGCATTCTTGGCAGTTATATTTCCTGTAACCATATAGATTAGACACAAATACTACTCTAGAGACTTGCAGCTTTGCATAGTTACTATATCATGACTGTCAACTTCTCAAAAGACATACTGACCTTTCTTAATCAGTGCATCATTTGGAATTTGTGGCAGTGGAGCTTCCTGGCAACTTTTAAGCTTGAAAACTCTAGTCTGCATGTAACGATTCCCTTGTGAAGGCAGGCCATGATTTTCATCTTCTTCATGCTTGTCATTAGTAGCTCTTTGCTGACCCTGCACATCTTTAACATGCAAGAATGCAGTCACTAGCAGTTTCTGGATCATTGTTGTAAGGATTTATGATGATCTTCATAGCCTGTTGATTTAAAAAAAAAAAAGTTTCCCAGAGGATCAGAAGCACACTATGACACCAGTTTCCATTTTTAGCATATGTCCCAGGGTAAATTTAATGTACTGATGACAGCTTTAAAATAGACCTTTCTTTCACTTAAGAAATATTATACTTCTTTTGATTAAAAGTATTCTGTCTTCGCTAATGAGAAAAGAAAATCAAATATCAAAACCAGGAAGGAAAAAAAAAAGAAAATAAACTTGACATGAATAGCAAATAGGTAATTATCTCTTCATATAGTTAATTCAACTATCAAGTTAACTTTATGTTTTAAAGATGATGATGCATTATGGCGATGATTATCTATTATTCAGGTTTGTTCTTGCAAGAGTTAAAATATGAAGCATATGGACACATCACTCATTATTTTTCCTCTCTCTTTTACTAATTATTGAGTTTTAACGTTTGAGAACGTGATATCTGACCACATGCTAATAAAATATTTCAGTCATTTGATAACTGGTTCAATAATTTACAGATATTTTTCAGCCATAAAATTGGTCACATATAATCTTTATTGACAAAAGTCATAATGGATAGTTACAAATAAAAAAAATCATCATATTACATGGGAACTGATTTCTAGGGAAATCACATCTGGGATTTTGGGTTGGTTTTTATTCTTGTCATACTTATAGAACCAAGTGCCAAAGTGTCCCAAATAAAAACAGAAATGATAAGGTCATGATATGGATAAAAAATGTTATTTTGAGGACAAAAGAGTCATAATGATTACTGAAAGATAAGAAGATATAAAAACAAGTACAGTAGCCTGCCTTGTCTTTCTACTGCTATGCATCTCTATCCAGTTTTAAAATATAAATTAGGTCATACTACTCCTTTGCCCCAAATCCTGTAGCAGATTTTCATGGGGAATCACGCTTGGAATAAATTCTGCAGTCGTAGCCAAGGCCGAACTTCCTCACATAACATAGCTAGCCTCTTACTACTTCAACTTTGTCTCTCCAGTTCCACCTCAGCTCATGATCTGCTTTAACCACCATGGCTTCATTGCTGTTGTTGAACAAACCAAATATGTTCCCTTCTCAAAGACCTATTGCTATACCTTTTGCCTAGAACATTTTTCATCCACGTATTCATTTGGCTCTTCTGCATTTCATTCAAAGAAGTTTGTCTGGCACCTTAATTGAAATATCCTTCTAATCATCATATCTCTTTGCTCTGCTTTCCTTTTCTATTTAACATTTATCAAAATCTATTTGATACTTACTTATGCTTCTTTTTTGATATAATTTAAACTCAATGAGTGAAAAGACTTCACTGCTTGACTGTATCCATCATTTTTCCATATTTAGTTTACTCTTTGTTTTGCTAAAGTCCATTTTCCAGTAAATTTCTAAAAAGTGGCTATAAGAGGTAATTATTTGAAGGCTTGAGTGTCAGAAAATTTCTTAAATTTATCACCCAGCCATCCTTGTTACAGTAACAAAGGTGTGTTTTTAGGAAATGATATCATTTTTTTCCCTTTTCTGTTTGTGTGAATTTTTTTTTTCATGTCCTTAATTCTGGAGACTCTTAAGATCCTTTATTCATATTTTGGTGGGTTCTTTCATTCTAGAGACTAGAATCCTTGGTTTTAGGGTAACTATTTGCTACTACTTTGTAGCTAATTCCCTTTCTCCTTTATCTCTGTCTTTTTTTTTTGAAATGTTGAAGATTTTGGATTTAGTACAAATTGTCAATTATTAACATGTTAATAATTAATATCTGTGTTTTCCAACTGATTGTTTTTACATTTTCTACACTCGGAGAGATTTTTTTTTTCCCCAGAGAGATTTTCTTTAACTCACTTTCTCAACATTCTGGAGGAGATAGAAATATGGATAAATTACTTTTATAATTTGTAAGGGCTTCCTTGTCCTCTGAATATCTGATTTATAGCATATCATTCTTTATATTTGTATGCAACATTTTGCTTATCCTCAAAACAAATTTTTGAAGTTTTATTTTGGTCTCTGTTTTTTAGGTGTTTCTTTGTTGTTTGTTTTGGTCTCTCTCATTTTTTGTGGCGCTTTTCCCTATGTTGCTGGGGATTCCTAACTGCCTCTCCCTGATCCTTGACTGCTTTAACAGAGCTGGTTACTTGGTGGTGTTTAATTGTCAATCTTACATCTTCAATGGGGACTTATAACTATTAGTATCTGAAATCCCTTTCCTTAGAATGATTTATTTTGTCAAGATGGTTTTCTAAACTTTGTTGGGGGTATATAATTGAAGTAGATGACTCCTAATGAGGTACTTGACTCCTAATTTTCTGGGAATCAGGGAAAGAAAGATGAGGGTCCCACAATTTTATATGCAGTGATTCATGTAATCCCTCCTCTTCCTATTTTCTACAGTTCTTGGTATCTCTAAATCCAATCTGTTTTCCTGCAGGGGACATGTGTGGATGGGAGACATGAAAAAACATGAAAGTTGAAATGCTTTTTAAACAGATTTTCAACCAATCTCATTTTTTTAAAGCTCACTTCATTAACCTTTTTCTCAGCATGTCTCCATAAATGCTGAAATGTTTAGGGGTTCTACAGGACTGATTGTCTTCCTTTTTTTATTATCATTGATGATGAACTGTTATCAATGTGTCTTTTAGCACAAACCTACATGGTGACTTTATTGACTGGACTAAATTATTTACCACTGTATTTGTGTTGGTCTTCCAAAGCAGATCCTGAGGTGAGGAATTTTTTGAAAGTGGTTTATTAGGCAGTGTTCCCAGGGAAAACTAGTAGACAGTTGAAGCAGTGGAAGGGGAAGGAAAGGAAGTGAAACAAGGATATTGAATCCAGTAAAATCCCCAGAGAAATTTTTAGTTTAATTCCACCTTGGATCTCAGGATATCCAGTGTTGATACAATAAGGGGGCAGGGACGTTGGTGTATCTGGACTCTCACACCTACCAATTATTGGATCAGGGCTACCTGCCTCACTCTGGTATACACAGGCATATGGAGTAGGTTCTCACAACCTAAGAAACAGATCTCTGACAGAGATGCTAGTATTGAAAATGAGCACAGGGGCGCCTGGGTGGCTCCGTGGCTTAAGCCCTCTGCCTTCAGCAAAGGTCATGATCTCAGCATCCTGGGATCGAGCCCCGCATCTGGCTCTCTGCTCAGCAGGGAGCCTGCTTCCCTCTCACTCTGCCTGCCTCTCTGCCTACTTGTGATCTCTCTCTCTCTCTGTCAAGTAAATAAATAAAATCTTTAAAAAAAAAGAAGAAAATGAGCACGAAGTGTCAGAATCATTGTGCATGAAAAGCAGATCAGAGGGAATATGAGTGTAGTACTAATTGTAACTAGTATGTTATTTTTCTATCCATAATCTTACTTTCAAATTTTCTTAAAATGTTACTGCATTTTTTTCTCTCAGGAAATTTTGTCATTACATTTTTTTTTGTCATTACATTTTGTTTTGTTTTATCTTAGCCATGATGTCAATCTGATACACTTATTAGAATTTACTAGGAGAAGTCATAAGTTTATTTTATTAATATAAGCAAAAAATTAATTATGATTTATTTTGGAGGAACTCAAATTTATTCCCATTGAATGTAATGAATCGCATAATTGATTTTTCTGAATGAGTGGCAAGTTCTACGAACATGTCCAATTCACCCTAGCCTATCCCAAGTAAGCTGCCCCAAGAAATTAAAATGTGTGTGGTTTTAAGGTGATTAAAATGAGAACAGGCCCATTTCCTTCTATTGCCAGTGGCTAACCATTCACAGAGAAAAATGTATTTAAAATTTGTATGGATTGAACATTCTACCCTAAAATAACAGAATACTCATCCTTCTCGAGTGCACATGGAACTTTCTCCAGAATATACCACATACTGGGCCACAAATCAGGACTCAACTGATACCAAAAGATTGAGATGATATCCTGCATTTTCTCAGACCACAATGCTCTAAAACTAGAACTCAACCACAAGAAAAAGTTTGGAAGGAATTCAAACACTTGGAGACTAAAGACCAACATGCTCAAGAATGCTGGGATCAGCCAGGAAATCAAAGATGAGCTTAAACAATTCATGGAGACCAATGAGAATGAAGACACATTGATCCAAAACCTATGGTTCCTTAGGGGGAAATACATAGCCATCCAAGCCTCGCTCAAAAACATTGAAAAATACCAAATACAGCAGCTCTCTTTATACCTTAAAGAACTGGAAAACTAACAAGAAATCAAGCCAACCCCAAGCACCAGAAGGGAAATAATCAAGATTAGAGCAAAGATCAATGAGTTAGAAACTAAAGAAACAGTAGAATGCATCAGTGAATCTAGAAGTTGGTTTTTTGGAAGAATCAATAAGATCAATAAGCCACTGGCCAAACTAATCCAAAAGAAAAGAGAGAGGGCCCTAATTAACAAAATTATTAATGAAAGGGGAGAGATCACGACTAATCCAAAGGAAATAGAAACAATCATCAAAAATTATTATCAATAGCTATATGCCAATAAGCTAAACAACCTAGAAGAAATGGATGCATTCCTGGAAACCCATAATCTTCCAAGACTGAAACAGGAAGACATTGACAACCTGAATAGACCAATATCTAGTAATGAGATTGAAGCAGTGATCAAAAACCTCCCAAAAAACAAAAGCCCAATACCTGATGGATTCCCTGGGGAATTCTACCAAACATTCAAGGAAGAAAGAATACCTATTCTCTTGAAACTGTTTCAAAAAACAGAAACAGGAGGAAAACTTCCAGACCCTATGAAGCCAGCATTACCCTGATCCCCAAACCAGGTAAAGACCACATCAAAAAGGAGAATTTCAGACCAATATCCCTGATGAATATGGATGCCAAGATTCTCAACAAGATCCTAGCTAATAGGATCCAATAGCACATTAAAAAGATTATTCATCATAACCAGGTGGGATTTATCCCTGGGATGCAAAGGTGGTTCAACATTCACAAATCAATCAATGTGA
>CM052813.1:30385699-30473111 GCA_028533885.1 Nasua narica | reverse complement strand
CTACAAAGGTCTGATATCTAAGATCTATAAAGAACTCCTCAAACTCAACACTCACAAAACAGATAATCACATCAAAAAATGGGCAGAAGACATGAACAGACACTTCTCCAAAGAAGACATACAAATGGCTAACAGACACATGAAAAAATGTTCATCATCTTTAGCCATCAGAGAGATTCAAATCAAAACCACACTGAGACACCACCTTACACCAGTTGGAATGGCCAAAATCAACAAGAGAGTAAGTAACAAATGCTGGAGAGGGTGTGGAGAAAGGGGAACCCTCCTCCACTGTTAGTGGGAATGCAAATTGGTACAGCCACTTTGGAAAACAGTGTGGAGATTCCTCAAGAAATTAAACATAGAGCTACCCTATGACCCTGCAATTGCACTACTCGGTATTTACCCCAAAGAAGCAGATGCAGTACAAAGAAGGGTCACATGTTCCCCAATGTTCATGGCAGCAACAACCACAATCGCCAAACTGTGGAAAGAACCAAAATGCCCCTCAACAGAAGAGTGGATAAAGAAGATGTGGTACATCTATACAATGGAATATTATGCCTCCATCAGAAAAGATGAATATCCAACTTTCATATCAACATGGACGGAACTAGAAGAGATTATGCGGAGTGAAATAAGTCAAGCAGAGAGAGACAATTATATTATGGTTTCACTTACGTGTGGAGCATAAGGAAAATCATGGAGGGCATTGTGAGAAGAAAGGGAAGGATGAATGGGGGGAAATCGGAGGGGGCAATGAACCATGAGAGACTGTGGACTCCGAGCAACAAACTGAGGGGTTTGGAGAGGAGGAGGTGGGGGTTGGGCAAGCCTGGTTGTGGGTATATAGAAGGGCACGTATTGCATGGAGCACTGGGTGTGGTGCATGAACAATCGATCTTGTAACACTGAAAAATAAACATATTTGGGGAAAAATTATAGATATAGGCATAGATATATGTATGTATTTGGGTTTAATCTGAGATTCCAAATATTTTGGAAAGACAATAACAAAACTTGGTAATATCATAAACCTTGGATATTACATAGCTTCTTAACTGCTTAATTACATTCTGTTTATCTGATGGATCTACATACTACTACATGTTTTCCCACAAATTTTTTCTAGACAATCTTATTGTAGTGTCTTGAAAATTGCATACAGTATTTAGGAAGGTGCTGAACATGTAATAGGTAACCAGTAAATAGGTATTATCTGGAAATTAAAAAACATGGCAATGTTTAAAATTTGAAAGTCAAATTGCTTGGGGGCAGAAAAATATCAAGCACTATTATAATTTATATCACAAAATATATGAAACAGGAAATATCTAAAGACAGTACAGGAAATAATCATTCAATTTATTTCAAACAAATTTTTCTAAGTAATATAGTTCCAAGAAAATGAAACTATATTCAGTTGATCTACATCTGCTGTGGTTTTCTAGCACTTTAGGGAAGTTGCTGACTATTTAAAAAAAATTGAGGAAGAAAATTTAAAAACCACAGAGTGGGTATTGTTTTCTCATTTGTACAACTTAAAAATGCTACCATAATATATTTCCAAAACACATATCTAAGGAAACTTTAAAAGTGTGAAGTCCACAAAATTGAAGTTAGTTATTTATGTATATTAAATTGGCTTCTTTTTAATGGGTTTTTGATGAAAGATACATTACCAGAAGTCTTCCTAATCAATCAGATATTACCTGAGAACTGGAAATAATTCAGTGGTTATGTCTCTGAGTAATGCCTTAATAATGTTTCTTTTTCTTTGCAAATTAAATACAAGTGCTTCTATAGCATTTACTATAAGCCAGCTATTGCTTAAGCACTCTGCTTGTCCTAATTTTATAAATACAGAAACTGAGGCACATAACCAAATTGTCAAGATCATAAGATAGCAACTGGTGAAACTGGATGAAGCAAACTGTCTGGCTGCAGTATCCATGCTCTTATCTGCTTTTAATTACTTCTTCTTGAAGAACATTTTTTATGGCAATGAAAGAGATGAGCTAACATTAATCACCAGCAATATTTTAGTATGACTTTAAGTAACAATAGTATTCCTTTTTTAAAGTAACGTAATTTTTCTCCAACTAAGAAGATAAATATGAAGATACACAAGGAAATAGAATCAGTATTTAGGTGCCTCTTGGAGGCAATGGCCAGAATTAAGTAACCAGTGTGGTCTATTGGGGTTTAAATTTGAAATGTAAAGAATAGAAAAGACTGAGAATATATGAGATAGGACAACTGATGGATAAATTTTTAAATATTCAGAATGTTTTTGAGAGAGCGACCCTTAAGAATAAAGAGGAAAAGGAGAAAAGAAGGTAGAATAATTTGAATTAACAGAAATGGAAATACATCAATTTTTACTTTTTAGAGATTCATGAGTCCTATATGACTTTTCACAAATAAACCACTATGTAGTTTGCTAAGGTTCTAGTTCATCCAGCACTGTCTATGGACTTTTTGCTATGGGAGAGTCAAAATTTCTCATGGAATCCAATTTAGATTTTTAGATACTTTCTGATATGGATATGATGGCAAGGTCAAAAAGCTTCACTTTGCAAGGATCTTTTAGACTGAGAAATTTGGCATCTCAACACCATGATCCAACCATGTCGCTAACCAAAGTTATCTTTGCCAGGTATCAAAGACTTATGCATTTTGATCAATGGGAGTAGTGAAAACCATTCAAGTCTTATTTGATGAATTACTTGTGAATATATTCTTTGGAATTCTAAGCCTTAGCAAAATCTTTAACCTATGCTGAAAATACAAATATCTAAAAAAGACTTCCTGTATTTTCCCCAAAATCAAAATAAAATATTTGGAGTTCTTACATCTTTATATTCAGATTTTTTCTCTTTTTGTTATCATATTTCTTATTATTTACAGTAGTGATTACCTAACAGTATCACCATCAGAGTTAGTGATACTTAAGTCAATTTCTGTGCACTTTTTATAGCCCAAAGGCATATGTAAGCATTCAATGTGAAAGATGATTTGGGGATCAACATGGCAAAAGACTGGAAAAAAACATGCATGTATTGTTAGCTTAAATGGAAAAAAAAACATGCTTGCAGAGAATAAATAGTCTTTCATCCCTTCACACAAAGAATATGAATGAATCTGAATCTTTTCTTCTAAAATGAAACACTGGCTTATGAATTACCTAATCCTTTAATCCAGATCAAAATCCTTTAATCCTGCTGAGTATAGCCCAAAATGGAAGTTAAGAAAGGTATTTCAAATGCATTCATAATTATGCCAATGAAAGTGTAGTCCTTGTCCAGGCTGATTCTGTTCTCCACATTTTTGACTTCCACATGTTCCAGATAAGCAAATAAACATAAACTGATTAGCATCTCTGCTAATTGAAAGAACTGAGAAAGTAAATTTTTGTTTGCATCAATATTGAATGTATAACCTAAAATATTATTTTATTCTTTTTATTTAGAGATATGGATGAAGTTGTTTATTACAACTACTAACAATATTGATGTTAATAATAATAATAAAGATTAAAAGTCGGGTATAACGTTTGAATGGTTTTAAAATATTGATTAGAAAATATTTTACTGGACAATAGAATTAACTAACTATAATAATTGGTCTGAAAGTGCTTTGTAGGCTTTGTGAATTTCAGCATTCATAATTTTTTTTAATGTTTTTGTTTTTCTCTTTGAAAAATGGGTATCAAGAAATGCACAGTCTTGGGTGCCTGGGTGGCTCAGTTGATTGAGCAACTGCCTTCAGCTCAGGTCATGATCCTTGAGTTCTGGAATCAAGTCCCACATCGGGCTCCCAGCTCCGTGGGGAGTCTGCTTCTTCCTCTAACCTTCTCTCCTCTCATGCTCTCTCTCACTTTCTCTGTCTCTTAAATAAATAAATAAAATCTTAAAAAAAAAAAAAGAAATGCACAGTCTTCTGTTTGACTGAGAACATAAAATATATGTTTTTGTATGTAAGTTGAAGGAAGTGTGTTATTAAATGATGGTTACGTAAAAGGAGCTCCATAAATATCTGTGGAGTGATTAATTATTTTATCCTGATCACACTAAATCCTTGGGCTGGTAGAGTTCATCCTATGATTCCACATGATATATTTCTTGCAGTCATCCTAGAGGATACCTTCAGTCTGAATTTTCAAATCATTTCATAGAGGTATTTGCCATTTTGCAACATTTCTCCCCTCACCAACCATGAGGAGTCTAGGGAAGATATCTGAAAAATGTAACATATAAAATTACTTTCAGATTTACCTCAGTTAAAATTAAACTTTTTTTTTTTATCAAGCCTTTTGAAATCCAGCATAGTTAGAGGACTTTCTCAGTCCTAATATTATTAGGGAATAAGAATTAAGGGTTAATAATTTGTTCAAAAGTACTTATTGTGAGCTTAGTAAGTGTTATTCATTGATTCTTCCCTTAAAAAGACATTCCAACTAATAAGTCACACACCCAGGAGATAATGAATACAACAGGAAGAACAAATAGCAGCAACCACAAAAAACACACATAGTGTACCACATTCAAAATTCCCAGAAACCAAACACAAGAGAAATTTGAAAGAAGCCAGGGATTGAGGGTATACCTTACCTATAAAAGAGCAAGATAAGAATTATAGAGGACTTCTGATCATATGCAAGCAAGAAGAGAATTAAGTGAAATATTTAAAGTATTGAAAGAAAAAACAATGACAACAACTACTAACCTAAAATTTTGCACCGAGTGAAATTATCCTTCTAAAGGAAGGAGAAACAAAGATTGTCTCCACAATTAAAAAGTGAGGAAATGTATCATTATTCTTGTAATAAATATCAAAAATATTTTAAGCATAAAGAAATATACATTTGCTAGAGACTTGGATTTACAGAAAAAAAGGAAGGAAGTCAGAGAAGGAATGACTGGAGAATTTTTTTTTCTTTTTCTTCCTCTAAATTGACCTAAAAGATAACTATTTCAAGTAATAATAGTAATGCCAGTTTGATACATAGATTCACCACAATTAAAATGAAATGAAAACTCAGTAAACTATTTCATGGATATCAAGCAAATGATTCTAAAATTTCTATGGAAAGGCAGAAGACATAGAATAGCCCATACAATAATAGGAACACAGTTGGAGGCATCACACTACCCAATTTCAATAACGATAAAGCTATAGTAATCAAATTAGTGTAGTATTGGTTAAAAAAAAGACACTAGAATTATAATATAAATAAATTATAAACATAGAACAGCAAACAAAGCATAAAACATAGACTATAAAGTATAGACATTGCAGCTAAAATATAAGTTAATGAAACAAAATAAAATCCAGAAATGACCCGTGGAAACATAGTAAACTAGTTCTTAACAGTGGTAAAGACACAATTCCAAGGAGAAAGGATCGTCTTCTCAGTAAATGATGCTGCTACAACTGAATATACATACACACATATACACACATGCACACATATGAACCTAGACACATACTTACGTATGTTCTAACAATAATGCAAAGTCTATCATTAACTTAAATGTAAAATCTAAAACTGTACATTTTCTAGAAAAAAAGTAGGAGAATTTTTTAAATTCTATTTACTTATTTGAGAGAGAGAGTGCACACTACAGAGAGAGAGAGAGAGAGAATAAGTGGGGTGAGGGTCAGAGGGAGAAGCAGACTCCCCATTGAACAGGGCACCCAACACTGGGCTTGATCCTGAGATTCTGGGATCATGACCTGAGCCGAAGGCAGACACCTAACCAACTGAGCAACTCAGGCACCCCAGGAGAAATTTTTATATGACTTTCAGTTTGGTGATTAATTTATAAACTCAATATCACAAAAAGCAAAAACATGAAAGAAAAATAGATAAGTTGAGCTTTATCAAAATGAAAAAGTTCTTCTCTGAGACATTGATAAGAGAATCAAAATGTCATTGCAGGTGGGGAAAAATATTTTCAAGACCCTTATCTGATAAAGACACATATCTGATAAAGGATTTATATTTGAAATATACAAAGAAATCTTAAAATCAAAGATAAGAAAATAAACAACCCAATTAAGACTAGGAAAAGATTTATTTCACTTAGCATAATACCCTCTAGGTCCATCTTTGTTTTCACAAATGACAAGTCTTATTTTATTTTATGACTGAGTAATATTCCATTGTGTGTGTATATGTCTACATATAAACATCTAATATCTTCTTTGTTCATTCATCTATTGATAGACACTTGAATTGTTTCCATATCTTGGCTCTTACAAACAATGCTGCAGTAAATGTAAGGGCACATGTATCTTTTTAATTTAGTATTTTTATTTTCTTTGGGTAAATACTTGACAGTGGAATTATTGGATCATATGGTATTTCTATTTTCATTTTTTTAAGATTTTATTTATTTATTTGACAGAGAGGAGAGAGATCACAATTTGGCAGAGAGGCAGGCAGAGAGAGAGGGGGAAGCAGGCTCCCTGCTGAGCAGTGAGCCCAATGCGGGGCTCAATCCCAGGACCCTGAGATAATGACCTGAGCTGAAGGCAGATGCTTAACCGACTGAGCCATCTAGGTTCCCTGAACATATTTTCATTATGCTTGTCATCTGTATATTTTCCTTGGTAAGATATCTGTTCAGATCTTTTGCTAATTTTTTTTATTTATTTTTACTTTTATTTTTATTTTTTGTATTGAGGTATAGTTGACACACAAGGTTACGTTAGCTTCAGGTGTACAGCATAGTTATTTAATAAGTCTATGTATTATATACTACAGTTCACCACAAGTGTGACCTGTCACCTGTCTGTGACCATCTATCACCATACAATTTTACAATGCCATTGACTATATTCCTTATGCTGTACCTTTTATCTCCATGACTTATTTCCTTCCATACCTAGAATTCTGTATTTCCCATTCCCCTTCACCCATTTTGCCCATTCTCCCATTACTTCCCTCTAGAAAACTTCAGTTGGTTCTCTGTATTTTTGGGTCTCTTTCTGCTTTTTGTTTGTTTTATTTTTTAGATTCCACATATAAGTGAATTCATATCTTATTTGCCAAACAGACACATGAAAAGATGCTCAACATCACTAATAATCAGGGAAATGTGCAACAAACCACAATGAGATATCGCTTTATACCTGTCAGAATGGCTAGAATCAAAAAGACAAGAAATAAGTGTTGGTGAGGATGTGAAGAGAAGGGAACCATTGTGCACTATTGATAGAAATGTAAATTGATACGTCCACTGTGGAAAATACGGGAGTTCCTCAAAAAATGAAAATAGAGGGGTGCCTGGGTTGCTCAGTGGGTTAAATACTCTGCCTCTGCTTCTCCCTCTCCCTCCATACTTTCTCACTCTCTCTTCCTCTCTTTCAAATAAATAAAGAAAATCTTTTTTAAAAATACATTCACTATCATCTCACGCTAGGGAAATACAAATTAAAACAATGAGATATCACAGCATATGTAATAGAATTGCACAAAACAAAATAAAACAAAATTTCAATGATACCATTTTCTGCTAAAGATGTTTAGGGGTATGTAACTGGCTAAATTAGTAGAGAGAATCTGATTCTTGATCTCAGGATCGTGAGTTCAAGCCCCACTTTGGGTGTAGAGATTACGTAAAATAAATAAATTTCTCTGAAAAATAAAAGATGCTGGGCATTAAAATTCCTCATGCAGGAATGATGGGAGGGCATAATGAGCAGCTACTTTTGAAGACAGTTTGGCAGTTTATCCAAAGCTCAACATAATCCTAGTATATGATCTAGAAATCACACTCCCAAGTGTTAACCCAACTGATTTGAAAACATTTCTACACAGAAGTCTGCACTTGAATGTTTATAGCAGCTTCATTCATCATTACCAAAATAAGAAACAATCAAGATGCCCATCAGAAATGACTGCATAGGGATGATTGGGTGGCTCAGTCAGTTAAGCATCTGCCTTTGGCTCAGGTCATGATCCCAGAGTCCTGGGATTGGATCCTGTGTCAGGTTCTCTGCTCAAGTCTCCCTCTCTCTCTGCCCCTCCCCCTGCTTGTCCTTTTTCTCTTTCACTGTCTCTCTCAAATAAATAACAAATAAATCTAACAAAAACAAAGAAATGACTAGATAAACAAAGAGTGGTACATCTATACAATGGAATGCTCTTGAGCAATGAAAAGGAATGAACTAGGGCGCCTGGGTGGCTCAGTTGGTTTAGCGATTGCCTTTGGCTCAGGTCATGATCCCGGAGTCCCAGGATCGTGTCCCATATCGGACTCCCGGCTCTGTGGGAAGTCTGCTTCTCCCTCTGACTTTCTCCCCTCTCATTCTCAGTCTTTCGCTCTCTAATAAATAAATAAAAATCTTAAAAAAAAAAAGAAAAGGAATGAACTAGTGCAAAGACATGGATGAATACTAAAGGTATATTGCCAAATGAAAATAATGAATCTGAAAAGGCTGTATGCCTTAAGCTTACAAATTTCTGGCATCCTAGAAAAGGAAAACTATAGATATGATAAGCAGTTCTGTGATTGCCAGGGTCTTGGGGAAGAGATTTAAATAGGTGAAGAGCAGGGGATAAGTTAGGTTAAAAAACTATTCTGCATGGTACTATAAAGTTATATAAATAACACTATACATTAGTCAAAGCCCATAGAACTTTACAGCACAAAGAGTAAATCTTAATGTATGAAACTTCCAAAAATCCCTTAGGGATATGGCTAGAATCAAAAAGGGATGGGGATATGGGGATATGGGGAACACAGGATATGGGGAACACAGGAAAGAATGCAGACTGTGTAAAGAATCTATTACGATATATAAAACAATCTTACAGTTGTGCCTGGGTGGCTCAGTGGGTTAAAGCCTCTGCCTTAGGCTCAGGTCATGATCTCAGGGTTCTGGGATAGAGCAGGGCATGAGGCTCTCTGCTCAGCAGGGTGCCCGCTTCCCCCCCTCCCTCTGCTTGCCTCTCTGCCTACTTGTGATCTCTCTCTGTCAAGTAAATAAATAGAATCTTTAAAAAAATATTTTAAAACAATCTTTCAAAATGGGTGGAGAAAATCCATGCTGCCCTAGGAAACAGCAGAGAATAAGCATGAAGGGGGAAAAAAAAAACTGTGTGAAAGCTATAGACTTTCCCACTCAAGGATTAGTTGCAACAGAATGATTTCCTTCTGATAAAGTATTTACTGGGAAGTAGTGGGAAAGAGTAAATTTACAGTTACTGACAGACACTACTTCAGCCGCAAGATCAAATTGAACATTCACAGTGGTGACATGTTGATAGTATGTACATACACTTGATACCATGTTATAAGAATATCCCTTGACTTCTGGTCTTTCACCCAAAAAACTCATAACCTAAGTTTAATCATAGGAAGAACAGCAGACACATTCCAATAAAGGGTCAGTTTAAAAAAATTGACTATTAATCTTCTAAACCGTCAAGGTCATCAAAAACAAGAAGTATCGGGCACCTGGGTGGCTCAGTTGGTTGAGCAACTGCCTTCGGTTCAGGTCATGATCCTTGAGTTCCAGGATTGAGTCCCACATGGGGCTCCCAGCCCCACAGGGAGTCTGCTTTTTCCTCTAACCTTCTCTCCTCTCATGCTTTCTCTCACTTTTTCTGTCTCTCAAATAAATAAATAAAATCTTTAAAAAAAAAACAACACAAGGAGTATCTAAGAAACTGTCACAGCAAATAGGAGTTTAAGGAAACATAACTAAATGTAATATGGTATCCTGAATAAGATCCTGTATAGAAAAAGCATTAGGCAAAAACAAGGAAATAAAAGGAAAGCATGGAATTTATTTAATAATAATGTATTGATAGTAATTAACTGTGACAAATGTACCACACTAATATATTAATATAGGGAATTGGGTGTGGTGTATATGGGAATTTTCCATACTATCTTTGAGGTTTTCTGTAAGTCTGAAGCTATTCTAAAATTACAAGAATATTAAAAAAAAAAGAAGAGAGAATAAAGACTTTTTTAGACATACTGAAACTAGGATGAGAAAATCAGGAAAAGGAAGTAAGAAATATTAAAGGACTCCTACATGGAGAAAATAATATTCCCAGGTGGAAAACCAGATTCAGGCAATTGAATAAAAACCAAATATATATATATATATATATATATATATATATATATAATATGTAGGCAAATATAAAATCATTTTTCTAATCTTTACAATATAATTTGGTGTCATCATCAAAAATATTAAAGTGTTTTGTGAGGCTTAGGAAAAGCTTAGAAGTAAAATGTATGACAGCAACATCAAAAGATGAGAGGTAAAATAGTAGTATGCTGATGTATGAGTACTGTGTCAGGCTCTTACACAACCATTAAGAACCTGATGTAAGGTTCTTAGAATTTACATTGTGGTATAATATTATTTGAAGATAGACTGTGATCAGTTGAAGGTGTGCAATATAAACCCAGTTGAAGGTGTACAATATAAACCCTAACTAACCATTAAATAAAACAAAAAGTGATAGCTAATAAGCCAGCCAAGTTTACAAAATGAAATTATTAAAAAAAAAAATGGGGCGCCTGGGTGGCTCAGTGGGTTAAGGCCTCTGCCTTTGGCTCAAGTCATGTTTTCAAGTGGGGATTGAGCCCCGCAGCATCAGGCTTTCTGCTCAGTAGGGAACCTGCTTCCCCTCTCTCTCTGCCTGCCTCTCTGCCTACTTGTGATCTCTTTCTGTGAAATAAATACATAAAATATTAAAAAATAAATAAATAAAATAAAAAAAACCCAAAAACCTCTTTCTTCAGAATGCAGAAAAATAGGAAGATGAAAAGGACAAAGGGACATTCGGAAAATAGAAAAGAGTAAAAAGATTTAAATCCAACTATGCCAATAGTCACATTAGATTAAATGGTAAATAATTAAAATGTAGAAATTGTCAGATTAGAAAAATCTATATCTGTGTATTAAATACAAAACCAATTAAATATAAAGGTATAAAGGGAAAAGATGAAAAATTATATCACAGAAATAATAATCAAAAAGAAATTGAACTAAAAGATAAAATCGGAGCAGTTAATATCAGCTGAACTACACTTTAGAGCAAAAAAAAAATTGTCATATGGATAAGACTTTATGGATAAGACTTTCATTTCATAGGTACATCAAAAGGACATACCAATCCTAAAGATTTATGAATGCAATAACAAAGATTGAAAATACATGAAGCGGGGTGCCTGGGTGGCTCAGATGGTTAAGCATCTGCCTTTGGCCCAGGTCATGATCTCAGGGTCCTGGGATCGAGCCCCGCATCGGGCTCTCTGCTCAGCCTGCTTCCCCCTCTCTCTCTGCCTGCCTCTTTGCCTACTTGTGATTTTTCTCTCTCTGTCAAATAAAAATAAAAAATAAAAAAAAGAAAATACATAAGCAAAAACTGATAAAACTGCAAAAAGAAATAGACAAATTCACGATTATAGTTGGAGACATCAACAGTCCTCTTTCAATAATTTAGAGAAAATAATGACATAAAGTCAGTAAGAATATGAAAGACTTGAGCAGCCTATCAATTATATTTGACTTAATTGATCTAGGAAACATTCTACACAATAACGTAGAATGTATGTTATTTTTAAGGTAACAAAGAACTCATCATGATACAACAAATTCTGAGCAATAAAATTACTCTTAATACATATGAAAAGGTCTCAAATAATTTTAAAAGTATGTTCTCTGATTATAATAGAAATAAGTTAAAAATTAATAACAGAAGTTATTTTGAGGATTTCCAAATATATGGATATAAAATAACACTTTTACCAGCAACACAACACCAAAGAAGAAAATGAAATTAGAAATTATTTTGAATAGAATGAAAATGAATATACAACCTGTCAAAATTTATGAGAAGCAGCTAAAATAGGGCTTAGAGGGAAACTTATAGCACTAAATGCTTATATTAGAAAAGAAGGAAGATCTCATATTACTGACCTAATATTCTACTTAATGAAGAAGAAGAAGAAGAAGAAGAAGAAGAAGAAGAAGAAGAAGAAGGGAAGGGGGAGGAGGAGGAGGAGGAGGAGGAGGAGGAATCAAACTCAATACTAGTAGAGTTTTTTCTTAGAAGAAAGAAAATAACAAGGATAAAACTACAAGTAATAATATAGGAAACAAAAACAATGGAGAAAATCAATGAAATAAAAATTGTTACTTATGGAGATTAATAAATTTAGTCCACTTCTAGCCAAGTTGGTGAGGGAAAGAATGGAGATGACAAAATTATCAATACCAAGATTGAGAGAGAGAATATCCCTACAAATCAGATAAAATAAGGGAGAAATTTGAATAACTTTATGGTAGTTTCCATAATTCTTTATTGATCCCCTACTTAAAAAATAGAGACTAGTTGTTCCTTCCCACAACTATGAGCTGGATTCAGTAATCTGCTTCTAATGAATAGTGTAAACTGGAAATGATGGTGTGTGAATGCGGAGGCTACATCATGAAAGGCACTGTGGCTTCCACTTCTCTCACTCTCTTTGAGCACTTGCTCTAGGAGAAATTTCCATGGTGTGAGGACACATAAGTAATTAAGCAGTTTATGAAGAGGCCCATGTGGTAAGGAACTAAAGCATCCTGCCAACAGTCATGAGGGAACTGAGGTCTCCTTCTGACAGCCATGTGAGTGAACCATCTTGGAATCAGATACGATAAGTATCAAGTCTTCAGATGACTGTAACCAAAGGCAACACCTTGAACCAGAATCATCCAGATATGCTGTTTCTGAATTCCTGACCCAGGAGAACTTGGTATGATAAATGTTTTGTGTTTTAAGTATTACTTACTAAGGGAATTTGTTACATAGCAGAGGGTAATAATAATTACACCAACCATTGGGGAACTTAGGTTAAATGGTTGAAATCCGCAAAATACTGATACTTAAGAGGAACTAAATAACCTGAAGAGCTTCAAGTCATTGAAGAAATTGAATTTGTAGTTTAAATTTTCCCACAAGAAAATGTCAAGCACAGATGTCTTCACTGGTGGTTTCTATCAAACATTAAAGAAAAAATAAAGGTAATTTTATAAAAACCCTTCTAGAAAATTGAAGAGGAGGAAACAAATATCCATTTATTCAATGAAGTCATCATTATAACCCTTACACCAAAACCAGGGAGGTCATTGAAATTAAAAAAAAAAAAAACTATTTGCAAATTTCTTTCATTTAGATTAAAAATTCTTATGCAATTTTAGTATTTTAATCCAGTAATATGTAAAAAATCATATTTTATGGCAAAGTGAGTTTATTCTGGGAATACAAGATTAGATCTATATTTGAAAATCAATGAAGTTAATTTACCATATAAATAGAATAGAAAAAAGAAACCATATGAGCATCCCAATACACAGGAAAAAAGTTGACAAAATTCAGTATCCATTCATGATAGAAAATTTCAGTGAACAAGGAACAGAAAATAACTTCAATTTCTGAAAGGGCATCTATCATAAACCTACATCTAACATAATAGTGAATAATGAAAGGCTGAATATTTTCTCCCTAACCTCAAGAAAATAGCAAGGGCATCTAGTCTAACAACTGCTATTCAACATTTTCCTGTAGGTCCAATCTAGGGCAACAGATCAAAGAAAAGAAAGCAATGGCATACCGATTAGGAAGGAAAACATAAAGCTGTCTCTCTTTACATCAACATGATTACCCATATATATCCCACATATTAAAAAAAAAAACTCATAATTGTCCCTGCTCCCAAATATCCTTGTGGGCCTGGTTTTCCTTTCCTACTTCAGGGGACCAGTGCCTACCATCAGATTGCCTAAGTCAGAAACTTCCTGTTCACACTGAATAACATTATCTTAATTACTTGCATTATTCTATCACCAAGACCAGTCAAGTTCTCCTAATATCTATCTTATCCATCCCCTGCTTTCTATTTCCCCTTCTGCTGCTTTTGTTCTGATACTCATTTTTTGCTTACGATAAAGCAATAGAAGCTTATCTGCTCTCTGTCTCCAGTTAAGTTCTTTTCCACTCTTCCTACACATGCTGACAAAGAGACCCCTTTAAACACAAACTTAATCACAATATACCCTTATTTTAAAAAGGATTCCAATGCTTCCCAAAGATTTCAGAATAATATCCAACTCATTTAGCTTTGTCCATATTGTATTCTATCTCATGAGCCCTCAACATTTAACCCAGTCATAAACAATGACTGCAGCTTCTCCATTTGCATGATACCATTTAACACCAGCATGGCTATTAACATTATTTGGGATACAAGTTCTTTCTAAACCCAATACCCAATATGTGTCCAAATAACTCCAATTCATCCTTAGCGACTAAACTTTTATTTGCTCAGAGAAGTTTCCCTTGATTCTCAACTCTTACCCTCAAGTTTCCTAACGTAAGTGCTTCTACCTTGTGACCCAAATATCTTCCTCATATAGATCTGTCTTAACTTAGATTATAATAAATTGTCACGTTTAATTTACTTTTTTTTTTTACTCCAGATACTAGTTATAACATTGCTGAGGACTGAAAC
This sequence comes from Nasua narica, assembly GCA_028533885.1. Lineage (NCBI taxonomy): Eukaryota > Metazoa > Chordata > Mammalia > Carnivora > Procyonidae > Nasua > Nasua narica. Next base: position 30,458,580 of record CM052813.1, on the reverse strand, counting down.
TGTATTTAAGTAGTTCTTAGAATCATAATGTCAAGGATGATTCTGCAATTTCAAAGTTTCCTAATAAATGCTTCTCTGATAAAATAATAGTCAAATTACTTAAAAAATATCTTAAAAGTAAAGCATTAATATGACATATATAGTATCACATTTTCCTTTTGTTTTTTGCAACCGAAATGCCAGTGCACATATAAGTTAACCCAATAATTTACTAGAGATAAAAAAATAAATAAATGACATGAAACTATAGTGACATATTTTATTGTTCATGTATTTTTCCAAGTATATAGTCCTAATTTATCCCTCTTTAAAGAGCTTAACTATAACTTCAAAGATTTGTCAAGAACCAGGAAATAACAGTAATCCCAGTGTTTGCAAATGTCTGATATTTTCTCTAGTTTCCTCATCCTGACTTTTAAAAATTAGAGTTTCTATTGAAATTACATATGTTTATACAAAAACTCAAAAGCTCCAGTTCATTAGCTTCTAGATTTTGATTCTTCCTCGGAGATTTAAAAACACTCCACTGGGAAGATATTCATGACTGAAAGTAGTGCACAGCCAGTTTAAATGAGAAGTATAAACGTTGGTTTCACACCAGTGAAAAGAAGCCCTTCAGGGGTGATGATTCTGAGATGATCTCAGAAGGAGATTCTGAGAAATGGATAGAAGAGATAACAATATAGCCTATAGGTTCTAACATGTGATTACAGCTACAACTATTGAGGTTTATGGATATGCACATATTCACTAGAACAAAGGATTCTCAGTTTGAAGGCAAAAGAAGCATCAACACGCAATGATAGACAAAGTGCCTTAGCTCTGACAAACTGCAGTAATTCACACACCTTATACTCTTCTTTTTGAAACTGATAATAGTAAACATTCTTGTCCCCCAAATAGTTTGCCCCAGTTAAATATATGAGTAATTTACAACTCCTGGATACCTCATTACTGCATTGTAAGACTTAAAGCTGAACATTTCAATACAAAGAAGTCATAGTATTTTAGGGTTTACATCTTATTGGCACCATACTAATGCATTTTTACATAAGCATTTATTTTTCCTTTTATTACTTTTAAAATGAATTATGTTTTACTACTGGTTGCTGGAAAACAGATACAAAGCAAAGGCTTTTAGCTTACAAAAGACTACTAGTTTACAGTAGAGTGCAATTCCAAAGAGCAGAAGCTGAGGGCAAAGGGGATTGGGACAGGGAAGAAGAGTCAGTTCAAGAATCAATTCCTGGTATCAAGTGTGACTGGTTGTTTAGTCTTGCCTGATCATCTTCTACAAGGCCATGGCCGCTACTTTTTCTTTGGATAGACTATGGAATTTGGGGAAGAACTCACACAGAATTGAACACAATAGCCATATGTGGGATGTAGGAAGTGACAGAAGTCCCAGAGACAAGAGATAATATGACAGATAAAAGACATTGAAGTGATCCGATGTAGCACTTAAAAGGTGTCTTTTAAAATAAATATCACTTAAAATAGCTTAGATCCAGATTCACTCCAAGGCTGTTTGCAAAGTTGTAAAATATAGCATGTCTGATGTGAATGTTTTAGCTCTCTCTGAGGACTGTCCAGTATGTTCCCTTGGTGTCAGGGTTGTTTTAGTCACTTAGTTCAAGGATTGGGTTTCCTCATTTATAAAACTTTGAAAGAAGTGGGGAAATTGCCCACTGTTTTCCTTTGTCACTCATTGTATCAATCAAAGAAGAATGCAGTTTGTAAAAGATCCCCAGACTGCAGGTTAAACAAAAGAAAAAAATACCCAAAAGAAGAATGGAACAACATCATTTCAACCTTGAGAGGATTACATGGATGCCTAAGAGTTGGCAGTTAATATAAAAGAAAACACTCGCTACCCTGTACTTGGCCAGATGTGTGGCTATTACTGCTTTCTAAACTTGAGAGTAAATGGATGTGGCACAGAATCTGACCTATTTATCATGGGCTCAGTATAAACTGAAAAGTAGGAGGTCATTAGAAGTATAAAGAAACTCTTTTATGTATAATACATGAGAGGGATAGATATTTAGCTCCTGGGGTCTTGTCTCTGGAGATATGTAGGCATACTATTGCTTTGAAAATACCATCTCTGTTTTATCATTTCTGGTGGTATATCCTCTACTCTACCTTCACACACATTACTTATATCCAGCTGTCTCTGTCACAGTCTACAAATTATTTTGTCAGTCTTTCTCTTGCGCTCAGCTGAATTTTAAGATCAATGAACTTACTTGCCAATTTGACAGGGCTATCAGTTGTTCTAGCAATTAATTAAGCTTTACAAATTATTTTAACCCACGACTAGCAGTCTCTATACTCCTTAATTGCCACTCAATCACACAGTTAAATTTGCCTGAAATTAACACCATGTTCCACAAGGGAGACAATTTCAACCAGTCTGTCCAGTTGCTAATTTTATGAATATTTCCTTAGGCATAGCTTTGAAAAAAAAATTAAAGCTTCAACAGAGGAATCTTACTTTTCCGAAAGCATTTGAAAATGATCTTTTCTCCTTCAAAGACTAATTTGAGGTCAAAGTGTTGATGTGAAAGCATTTTTCTGTCTTTGTTATACTTAGCACTAATTTAAGGGAAATAAAGCAACTGGAGAACAGAATATAGAACGAGAGGAGAAAGAAGGCAAACATATGCAAACATGCATATCCACGGTTTCACTTATCTGGTTCATTGACTTTGTCTTGTGAAATGATAGCCAAGAAAGAGAAACTGGTAATGTGAACAAATTCACAGCTGATCTTCTCACTTAAATATCATTCACCATGACAAGCTGACTTGGAAACGAACAATCTATCCACCTGTAAAAATATATATTTAGATCTGCTTAGTGCTAGCAAGCATTCTTCACTGGCACGGATCTAGCAGATATGCTGCCTTTGTTATTGAATGGCAAAATGGCAGTATTAGGGTTTTTTAAATCACTCTTTGTGCCTGGATTTTCACTTCAAGCTGTATAATGCATGCAATATTATGATCTGCCTTTGAGAGAGCTATTTAAAAATGACATGGTTTCCTTTTCTAAGCACATAAATATACATGTTAATCAGTGCCCAGCTGGAGAGCTACCTCTTCATTCTTTGCTCAAGTGAAAGAGTGGGTTGTCATTAGATAAGGGGGGGTGGGCGTTTGGGGGGGATTATGTTATAGAGGAAAATCATCTTCCTTATAGAATCGGAGACTAACTTTCCAGAGGTGAGGAGCTGGTGAAGGGAATCTAACTAACAAGTGCCTAATAGATTTCTGTCACTAGATACTAGTTGCTTTATATACATATTCTCTAATCTTCATGACAAATTTGAACATATTATCCTTTTTATTTTTTAGATGAGTAATTTAGGCTCAGCATAGTTAGGCAATTTAATAAGGCCTTACAATTGATTCAGGGAATAATCTCTTCATTACCTTTGCCCTTCCAAACCATTTGCGACACTTCTAGTGAAATCATATGTTCATATAACATCCCTGCCTAAAACCCTCCCATTATTCCCTGCTGCCTAAGTCACAGAGTTTAAAGCAAGATTCAATCTTTACCTATCTCTCCGGCAGGTACATTGCACTAAATTACATCAATAGTTAACTATGGTCCCAGAAAAAACTCTCATCCAGAATTACTCTAAGCTTTGACATACCCTTCACCTTTGAAAGACCTGGTGCCAGCCTCTTAGCCCCCTCTTTCTGACTCAGTATATTTATATACTTCCTCATAGCCTTCAAAATTGAGATCAGGCTTTACTTCCTTTTTAATCCTTTTGAGAACCTGGCCTTTCTTCAGTTTCTTTCCTGAATGTTTCCTTAGCCACTTGTGCTTGCATCTTCCCTTGTGATTGTATTATTATTTATCAGTGTATTTGCCACAGAGCAGGCCTTGGATCTTTGGAAGTAAGCCATGAATTAGGACATTACCTGGCATTTCATTGATACTCACTATAATTTGATGAAACAAATGAATTGAATCAGGCTAAAGTAGATGTCAAAGTAAAGACAGCCAAGAATGCTGGGTTTGAAAAAAAAATGTTTTCCATCGAGGAGAAATTATCCTCAAATAAAGAAATGTGTGTGTGTGTGTGTGTGTGTGTGTGTGTATTTTAAAACTTGATTTTAGGAAAAGTGTTAGGGAAGGGAAGATTTCTCATTTATGCAACATTCACTACATTTTAAAGTGATAAAAATGGCAATTTTGCTCAAATCTATTATTATTTTTTTTATTGTTTTGCCCTCAGGATAAATAAGTAAACCAAATCATACCTAGCCTGGCAATCTGCTAGTAAGGATTTGTGTGTTGGTTGTAGAGTGGTGGTGGATGAGGGGAAGGAAAAGTGGGTGGAGAAGTGAGTTTCATCATATCTCATTTAATAAGCTTATTTTATTTTATTTTATTTTAAGCTTATTTTATTTTAAGCTTATTTTATTTTAAGCTTATTTTATTTTATGTTAAGCTTATCTCAATTAATAAGCTTATAACTTAAATCTCTTAGTAAATTCTCTTTTATAATTTGGAATTTCTTGCTTACAGTTTTATAGTGTTTTGATAATCAACCAGATTCCTTTTTTAAATACAGATTAGGGAGTTTTTCTTCTTTTTTTGTTTTTAATAAACTCCTTTATGTAAGAAGAAACAAAGTTTTTACACATATTTTATTGAACATTGTATTTGCCCCATGCATTTTAGAATTTCAGCAGATAATATCTATTCTTGAATATATTCTTTACATGCTGGTTTAGAAGTTTATATCTAGTTATAATGGCTTCCATGTGTACTCTTCTCCTCTAGAAAATTAGTTCTGATTTTTTAATGAATTACTGATATTTCATTCCTGATTCCCTTCTAAAAACTATGAAAAAAAGATCTCAGCCCATTTTCTTAGCTAATTCTCAGTGTATTGTCATTAAAGAACCCTATGTTTTCCTTCTAAAATTCATTGATGTTTTCCAAACTTTTCATTATAATTCACTTAAAAGATATTTATGTATACTCCTATCTTAGTAAACAGATAATGACACCATACAGGATACAGCTAGAGAGTTTTTTGGATGCTGGGAGTCCAAACACTTGAAGTTTAGTAAACTTGCAAGAAAGTAAACTACCCTGAGTGAGGGAAATTTGATTTAAAGAGAATGGTCCACAGTGTTTCTGAGAACAGCACAGTATATGCTTCTTAAATTGTTCTCCAGACCCATGGAACATCAATCAGCTTTTAGGTAGAAGGAATGTAATCATGAGCTTGATTAAAAGTCTGCACATAGGAGGCACCTGGGTGGCTCAGTCAGTTAAGCTAAGCATCTGTTCAGGTCATGAACCCAGGGTAACAAGATCAAGCCCCTTAACAGGCTTCCTGAAGCCTGGTTCTTCCTCACCCACTCCCCCTGCTTGCATTCCCTCTCATTCGGTATCTCTCTGTCAAATAAGTAAATAAATAAATCTTTTTACTTTTTTAAAGTCTCTAAGCAGAATCTGGAAGCTCAATGTTAAAGGAAATTCTGATTCATATAATTTATTATTCCTCATTATTAATATTTTTTAAGATTATTTATTTACTTATTTATTTATTTATTTATTTATTTATTTATTTATTTATTTATTTATTTATTTATTTATTTATTTATCTGACAAAGAGAGAAAGAGATCACAAGTAGGCAGAGAGGCAGGCAAAGAGAGAGGGGGAAGCAGGCTCCCTGCTGAGCAGAGAGCCAGATGCAGGGCTTATCCCAGGACCCTGAGATCATGACCTGAGCCAAAGGCAGAGGCCTTAACCCACTAAGCCACCCAGGCACCCCTCTCATTATTATTTTAACTCACTTTTCAGCCTCTCTTTGCCCTAAGTGTGGATTTTGTGGAGGAAATGCATTTTTTAAAACTCCACAAAAACAGAATGTTTTAATAAATAGGCATTATTTAGAAAAGCATTGCTTTCATTTACATAATAGCCAAGTTGAAACTTAGCTCCAGATATTTAAAATAAAATGTAAGTGCACTTAAAGTAAATTTTGGAGCTAAAATTAAAATATTTCGAAACTGACCAATATTAAGTGGTCTTAATCAATGTGTATTGTGTTTTTACTTTTTTTATGGAACATAGCCTACATATTGGAAATTATATGATAAATACAATAAAGATTGGCAGAATTTTGAGTTGCATCTCCCAACATTCACACTCAGACTCTGCTTCTGTCTCTCTCACACACAGGCTTGCATGTTTTTCATTAGGCAGGGACTGTTGTTCAGCCAGCATTTGGCAATATCATGTAGATGTATTACAGTTGTCCCCTTTCTTCTCTTTTTGGTAATCTATTCAAATGTTTAACAACCATTGCCCACCAGGGAAATCTTCCAATAGTTAATTTACATCACTCTTGTTGTAATCTAGAGCCATTTACAGTTTTGCCCTAGTATTCCTTAGAAGGAGAACTGATAGAAGATAAGCACTAAATTATCCCCCATGCACCTTCTGATTTTTTTTTCCCCTGTACACAAAACTTACCAGTATATAGTTTTTACAGGTACTTGAACTAAGGCATTTGCTAAGAGAAGTTAGAAAATACAGGAAAAAAACGAGGGCCTTGATAGAGATTCAGGGGAACAGAAAGAGATTTTTAAGTTAGACCTCTTCGCTCAGGAACTAAGAATAAAAACTCAGTCTCCATTGGTTTGTAATATTTTTTTCTTTATATTGGAAACCCCTTGCACCAAAATTGCCCATTCCTATTGCTATGGAAATCTTAAATAGTTTAGTATATTTCTAGGTTATATGGATTCTTCCAATTCCATTTTTTAATGTCATGTTTCTTTTAATGAGCATAACATTAATTTGTACTGAACATTTGGGTCTGTCATTTTAATTTACCAAAAATAAATAATCTTTTTAGCAAGCAAGGATACACGATATATTGGTTATTGTTTAATAAAGGTGATCAATTATATTATGTTTAAATCATCTTCTACTACCTATAAATCAACAGGGTTATCTTTTAAAAGCCAATTTTTTTGTAGATTGTCTTTTAAGAGTTTATTTTGCTAAGTAGATTTTATTATTATGCAAACTTTTGGAAGTCACTATGGTTATAAATAAGAAAATAAATTCATTTTCAAAACTTCACTTAGGGCTCACACTAATATAGTTTTAATAAAACAGTCTCATTAAATATAAAGCATAAAAAATTCAATGGTATCAAATGCTATCTGATGCTATTCATTCATGCAACAAAAATTTAAAAGCAAACTACACTATGCCACAGTTTGAGTTTCAATGGGAAGCAGACTTTGAGACAAAGATTACTTACTATTCCAGATGTTTAAAGAAGGAGGGTCATTTGAATCACTACTATAGGAGAGAAAAGAAAAATTCAAGATTGGACCACCAGCCTCAGCCTACCCTATGGGAAAGTTTGAGCAACCTATCCATCAGGGATCTTCTGTACTGGGCTGACTGAGATGGTTGAGTCTTTACACTTCCTCTTGATGAAGCATTTGATATATCTGGAAAGAGCACAACTTTGGGTGAGGTGAATCTCTGTAACTGAAGTGATTCATTATTCTAAGTTTTACACATATATTAACTAATATAAAACAATAACCATATGAGAAAACCACACATATGATACTAATTTTGCAGATATAGAAGATGAAAGATCATAGAATTTAAGTGACTTACTCAAGGTTGCAAAAGTAGTAAATGGTAGAGTTGAGGAATTCAAGCAGTCTGATTCTAGAGTTTACTGATTATCATTAAGTACTGCCTTTCAGAGCCACTAATTCAAAGGTTACCAAAGACCTTTTAATTGACAAAACCTAAGTCTCCAAGTTTTCAATTCATTCTTTGTGTTATTTATCTTTTTTAACTGTCTGGTATGGTTTAACTTGTTTTACTTCTTAAGATTCATTCCTAGGTTAATTCATGTCCTTATGTTGATTTTCACACCTAGTCTTCTGAGATCTTTCTGGCAACATCTCTTCATGTCACTACTTCTTAAATGTTGACGTTCTTTAAGTATTCATTTATGTTCTCTATTCTCTACTCATTTCTGTTCTCCACATGTTTTACTTTAAGTGTACTTCAAGCATATTTCATCCAGGCTTCCACCAGATTTTATTATATTACAAAAGACTGAGGCATGAGGTTATATTAGGAATGGAAGGCATAGGATTAGAGAAGACAGAACTAGAATTTCTCCATGCAAAGGTAGATGAGAAAAAAATCTGAGCAGCACTTTCAGCCTTTGGTCCCTGGAAAAGTTCTGGAGTTAATATCCCCTGGGACAGTTCAGAGTTAATATCCAAAAGTCACCTGTTATAAGGGAGGAGAGTAAAATAGGATCTAGGAATTATGGAAACAATAGCAAAAAGAATAGTAGCAGCTAGGGAAACAATTAGATGGGAATTGTGTGATGCCAGAATTCAAATTAAAGACCAGGAGATGACAGTGCAGGAAACTAAAAATTAAATCCTTCACCCCACAGTTACCCAGTGGAGGTATGAAACTGTTAGTCAGGAGTCCAACATCAGAAATAGAATTTAAATGGGGACGAAAGAGGAACTATTTGAATTTCAAGATAAAATAATAAGATTAGGATAATTTTCTTCTTTTTTAATTTTATTTATGTACTTGAGAGAGAGAGAGCTCAGAGGGAGAAGGGGAGGGAGAAGCAGACTCCTCGCTTAGCAGAAAGCCCAATAGGGGGTTTGATCCCAGGACCCCGAGATCATGACCTGAGCTGAACGCAGATGCTTAACCAGCTGAATTACCCAGGCACCCCAAGGCTACGATAATTTTCAATAATGTATTGTCAGCTTGCTCATTTAAGGGAAACATATGTAGGACTTCATTTGTATTTGAAATAGAGTTGAGGGATTTCTTCAGTAATGTAAATTCTGTACTGTTGATATATGAAAAGAAAACTTGGCTGTATTCTTAAACTTCATTAGTGATATTCTAATATATCCAGCATTATATGTAAAAATACATTAAAGACATATGTGTGTAATTTCCTAATGAATGGTTTTAGAAATAAAAAATTCACATGCCATGAAGATAATTTAAATATTATTGATAGTAAAACAAAAACAAAAACACATGAAGAGTTAGGCCTCATTGTTTTCATACTATAGATTTGCTTGAACATACAAATATTATATGTATTTCTAATTTAAAATATTCTTAATTATCTCCCTTAAACATGTTCTAAATCAATTCTTCCTTGAGCTTTGTATTGCTTTGTTTATTGCATCATCTATACTAATACATTTTTTAAAGATTTATTTATTTATTTGAAAGAGAGAGAGCATGAGTGGGAGAGGCAGAGGGAGAAGGAGAGAGAATCCCAAGCAGATGCACAGCTGAGCACAGAGCCTGACACAGGGCTTGATCCCAGGACCCTGAGATCATGACCTGAACTGAAACCAAGATCGGATGCTTAACTGACTGTGCCACCCAGGCATCCCTCATCTATATTAATATTAAGAAAAGTTTTGGTGTGTGCATTATTTTTCATTATCCTTTATAGTTTGACAAATTTGTTTCTCAAAAATTTAGATGACCCTTTTAAGTCAACAAATGCAGAACAACAATTTTCAGACTATTAAAATATTAATGTGAACAAACATTCTGATTTTATGTAAAACATTTGGTGAGGTATTCCTTTTCTTTCTTTGCCATTGTATCTCTGACAAATGTGTTCATTAAAGTTAGGAATAAGTTCTATAAAGTATTACTAAGACATAGAAATAGTAATTCGGTAAGATAGCAAAAATTCTAGAATTTACTCATACTGTATGAAGGAAAGTGCCTAAACCTGAGTCATTCATGTCACCAAGGAAATATAATGTGCTCATTGATTAAAAACATGGATTTGTTCATGGAATTAGGGTGCGATGAATGAAGAAGGGACGTTTTGACAAGCACGGAGGGCGAATGGATGCTAGGGTAATGAATAGTAGCTGCCCATTGTAGTGAATTTGTGTATATTAGGACTATGATTTAGAAATATGTGGTAATGGGGTGCTTGGGTGGCTCAGTCAGTTAAGTGTCTGCCTTTAGCTCAGTTCATGATCCCAGGGTCCTCCAATCAAGTCCCGTGTAGGGCTCCCTGTTCACCAGGGAATCTGCTTCTCCCTGTCCCCCTGGCCCTTCTCCCATACTTGTGCTCTCTCTCTCTCTCTCCAAACACTTTTTTAAAAAAAAGAAGTATGTGACATTAAATAATAAAATAATAATTCAATATTATATTTAATTCTGTCACACAGAAAAATAGCATTACATTTTGTACTTAAAATACACTAAAATTTACTTGTTTGTTGTTTCAATTAAACAAGCCATAAATTCACTTCTTCCACTTACAACATGTCAGAGAAAAATCAGTGATAAAAAATATTATGCTTTTTAGGCCAAAAGATGATTTAACCTTTGAAACTAAACCAAATGTTCCTGAATCACCTGGAAAACTTACAGGTGCTTCAAAAGAGAAGCATTTTTCAGTTCATGATTTATATGTGTTTCCCTCATTATTGTAGGATTCTATGGTAAAATTACCAGTGTTGTTGAAATTTCAATTCCATAGAAGTGGTGAGTTGTCAGTTTCAAAGTGGAAATGTATTGATATAGCTATGCGTTGTTACCATGTACATAGTCTGGAACAAGTTAATATGTTCAATCTTTCATTTATTTCTATTTTTTTAACAAGTACTTATTTAGTATCCCTATTTTCTAAGCAACTTTCTAGATGGTCGCAATGTAAAGATGAAGAATATAAAATGAATGGCATGAACAAAAATATGAGTTTAGATAACAGATGGTATATTGGGGAACAATATTAAGTGTGCTGAAAGTAAGGGAGATTATAATGGGGACCGAAGTTTGAAGGATCTCTCCTGTCATGCTAAGGAGTTTAGAATGTATCTTTTATGGTGAAGGTTTAATGAAGCTTTTTAAGTTGTAAAATAACATGACCAGATTTGTATCTTCCACAGGAATTGATTAGAGAAGGGGAAAACAAGAGAAAGGAATTGAAAACCCACGCCAGGGCCTGGGGATGTAAATATTAATAAGGCATGATTTCAGCCCTCAAGTAATTTAGGGTTGTGAAGAAAGCACACTTATAAAAATGCAGATTTAATGTCTTTACTAAAGGAACAAACACTGAGGGGGAGTGCCTGTTTGTTTGTGGGTATGTGCCAGGGATCCTAATAGGGAGGGGGGGCGTTCAGGAAGGTAGGGGATAGCAAGGGCAGATACCCAAAAGTGATACATGAATTGGAACTTGAAAGAAGAGATAAAAGATTCATAAAGGAACAAGAATTGCGATTAAGTTCTTTCTTAGCAGAGGTAATAGCATACGTAAAAACAACAAGGTATGAAAATGGGTAGTGCACTTGGAAATATCATGCAGGCAGGAATTACTCAGTCAAAGCAAAGCTGTAGAGAAAACAGTGAGAAACTATGCTAGAAAAGTCTACAGGGGCTAGGCCAGAAAATGTTGCTATCCTAGAAGTACTATTTTTTTATCAGAATCATTATCTTTTTCTTTTTTTCATTATAAAAGGCTTTATCAAACATATACACCTTTAAATAAAAATTTTATGTATTTGAAGTATACTATACACGCACATATAGTGAAGTGATTACTATGGTCAAGCTAGTTATTGTATCCATCCCTTACATGTGTTTTTATACTAGGAAACAAAAAACCTTTGCAGGATTTTATGTAGAAAAATAGTTGTTGTTAGATGATATCTCTCTTGACAGAAGCAGACAAAGATTAGAGGCAGAATATAGTAAGAAAAATATTACGAAAGATGAGAGCTAGCACTAAATGAATGAAGAAGAAAGAATGGGAAAGAATATATAAATTCAAGGCTATTTAAAGATTAGAAATTACTTTATTTGCTGATCTCTTTCATAGGAAGTTTTAAGTGAGAGAGAGGATTTCTGTTGGGGGCAAATTGTGGAAGTGAGCAAACACTTTTAACAAAGGCAAGTGACAGAAGGAAAAGGGTGGGGAAGATTATTCATTACTTTAGACGTAATGAAGTTTTGGTGCCAATGTGATATGGCCAAGATATGCCACAAAAATGCACAAACTATGAAGCATGGCAAGAAATTGGGTTTGGTTTGTCAATTTTGGATTAAAATCTGAGTTCCTGACTTATCTAAGCCTATTGCTTTGTCCCTCAGCCCTAGCTGACTTGAGTGATAATACAGTCTGGGCTTAAGGACAAATTTTAATCAATGGACAAAGGCCTAAAAGTATATATGGAATTCACTCCCCATTAACTGGTAGGATTTGGACATGATTTAGATGCCAGCTGCCATATACCCAAAGGTTTGAAAATGACTGAAACTTTATTGTTATTTTTTGAAACATTATTTTCTTTCCTGGATCTTCTTCCTTAATCATCATGGTCAGTATTATAGTCAACTTTCTTTCACAGATAATGTGGTTGATAAATGTCTGCTGGAAACACCCGTGGGGATGATAATACACACAATGTTATGATTTAGAGGTAATCTAAGTCTAGCTTTCTAGGCTTAAAAATATAGCTACTTGAAATTCTCTAAAGTCACAATTGATGTTATTATACTCTATCTCAGGTATCCCTGGGTGCATGCCTACATACATATTACCTGCATAGGAAATTATACTAAATTCTAGTAAAATCCTGCTGTAGGTCTTAAAAAAATGTAGACATAAAACAAAATTAAAATATTAATAAAGAGTTCTCTTAGATATATTTTTAAAATTATTAATTTCAGGATAACAATGCTTTATCTTTTCATTAGTTCCCTTCAAAATCATCTTCTCTGTGTGAAATAACTTTCTTTCAGAAATAGCTTTTTAATTTGTTTTGTAAAGTTATGTGTTTTTTTTTATTACATTAATATAAACTATCAGTCTGGTGCTCTGAATTTTAAGTACATATTATTAAGATACCAAAAATCTTAAGTAAAAATAAATGAAATAAAATCTGCGGTGAAACATTTCCTAAAGTCATCCAAATATAAGAGGGAGCAGGAAGGCTGTACATGCCCAAGGTAAAAACCTATATCCATGAATTTCTATATCTGAGTAGAAAAAGAAAAAATGAATAAATAAGCTAGTCCATTAATCCATTAGTTTTCTCATGTAGAAAACAACTACCTTCTAATGCCTTAAAGACTGTCTTTCCTTGGGAAAAGCAAATTTTTAGGAATTTTTCTTTGGAAAACATTTTGCTTGTTTGAAAAATAAAAATCTTGCCAGAATTAAATCCCAAAAGAAAATGTTCACCTGGAATCTTATATAAGAAATACAATCCTCCATCTTCCTTACAACAGCTTTGTGATGAATGACAAACTCACTTCCACATGGCAATTTCTTACAATAGAATTTAGCAGAAGCAGAAGATATTACATTAGAAAGGATTTTGGAGAGGATACTGCATGGAACTATCCACTTTTTATCTAAGTACACAATATTCCGCTAATCTACTTCAATCTAAAGGAAGAATTTAGAGTTGAATTGCTGGTCTTTTCAACCATCCTCTCTAAAGATCACAGTCTCAGACCCTCTTTCGATATAGCATCACAGTCCATTCAAGAATATACCCTGTGAATTTTTTTTTAAGTGTTGTGTTCTGTGCTGTTGAAAGAAGACTAATCCATATTATCTATAAAACAGAAATTGGAAATGGGGTCAAAGTTGTACAATATGACCACTAACATTTTTTGGCAATGTATTTGCAAGTAAATATTGGCAAATAAATTAGCAAGAAGTTACCTTCTTGAAGTCAGTTTATATATAACAAACGTATAAATAATCCATTCTCCAAAGAAGGGGTAGAGAAACTGGTAAATAATTTTAAAGGAAGATCGTAACAAAAATACCTTGCCAGACACTTTAATTTGTCATAATAACATTTATCTCATTTATCTTAGAGATAGTTGTCAATAGTTACTCATCTTAGACTAGACTGATTTAATCAAGTTGCACTTTTACATCTGTAGTCTTCTAGAATGGTTTATGCTCTAGCTTCTCTGGCTTCCTTACTTCCTGATAGCACACCTGATCTTTGCCTCCTTAAGGTACCAGAACCAAGCTATTAACTTAATTATTGTACTTCATTTATCTCAATGTGCATTTCTCCAAGTCTGGAAAGGTGTTCACTACTGGTAAGGTCTGACTGCAACTGAAATTAATCTTAAAAGCAAAGTAATGGCACCTATTTACTTTCTAGTTTTAACCATCCTAGTGACCATATATTTGCTCAACTTCAAACAGAATCTAATAATCATTAAACACATTACAGCCTTAGCTTTCTAGGGCTTAAAACAAAAATGAAACAACGGCAACAAAAAAGACAAAAATATAAAACTTACAAAATATTATGCCTGAATCACTGAGGGAGAATTTGTTAGTGATGGAATATATAAACTCCACTCTCCCCTGCCTACCTCCAGTTCTTTGGGTGTTTGTCTATTTTCCCTTTTACTCAACTCTTTTCTGCCTCTAAGTTTTCCAAGGTAGGTATGAAAATCCTTATAAAACAAAGACAATACTGAGTGATTTACATTTCTATCCAAAATATTTTTAAGGAAATATATATTTGAATGTCATTTTATAATACAGTTTTCATGACAGAATTGACCAAAAAGAGTTGCTTTTGTTGTGATGGTTGTTTCATTTTTTTGATTTTTCACACAATATAATCAATCATAGTAAGTTATAAGGTGTCATTTGTATTTATTTATTTTTTTTACTAGAACTTGAAAAAGTATAATAGTAACCTCATACTATGACCATCTCCAGCTGAAATGTTTGTAAGAGTTCACCATACATCATCATTTTGTAGGAAAGGTTTCTGAAAAAGGCACTTATGCTACCCCATAATTACCATCTTCAATTTGTCACAGAGAGATTGTTTTATTCAGTAGGTAATATTTGAAAAGCTAGTCTTTGCCCCTTTTTCTTCCACTGAACTCTTTATAATGATTACAGAATGTGAACTAGTTCTATTTTTCTATCAACATTTTATCATTTAGTTCCTGTGGAAACAATTCCCACTTTCCTAAGCACACTCAAGGTCTGATATGTTTTGGACTAAAGTACCTCTAACTATCAGACACATAGGCACACAAGGGCACATAGTTATCAAATACTGCTGTTCACTGACTAACCCAGAATGCAAGGTAAAAACTAACATTTAAAGAAATGGGCATAAGAATAGATATTCAATAACCATTTCTAAAATGTTTCAATTTCTGTTGTTCCTTTCTAAAGTTGTTTTTCCTTCTCATTCTAAATATACAGCTTGGTAACTTGAACCACACAGGAATTGTTCTGAATTTGAGATTATGTTGAGTAGTGTTGGTGTATTAAGTTAGAAACAAAATTAGTATTTTTCATATGTATGAAAAAGTGCTTTGCAGTTACAAAGCACTTTTAGTTATGACATCACATTTGATTCTGTAACAACTCAACCTAGAAAATTCTTTCAAAACACATCTCCTATTGTAGGCCATATTTTAAGTAGAGTGGGGGATGAGGTAGGGGCAGTGTTTAGGAGAAAGTGGAAGTAAAGGGGCCTGAATGTAGATATTTTGAGGAATATCCTCTAGTATTCCTGCTGCAGGTTTTTAAACTAGTTGTGAATAAATGGCCCATCGTAGTAGGTCTTGAAATATAGCCCCCACATCAGCCTCACATCACCAGACAAGATTTATTGGAAATGCAAATCTCCAGTCTCCATCCAAATGTACTGACTCAGAAAGCTTGGGACAGTGTGATAATCTGTGTTTTAACAAGCTCTGTGGGAAAATCTGACATATGCCAAAGTTTAAGAACCACTGGTCCACAGCTATGGTTCACAACCTTTAATGGAGATCAGAGCACCTGTGTGAGTGCCTGGATTTCTTCCAGGCCTACCAAAACAGCCTCTCTCTAAAGGAGGGAGGAATTTTTGCAATTGAGTATTTTGAAAAAAAGGAAAAAAAAGTGAATCTAATGCTTATTAAAGTTTTAGAAATACTAACACGGTCCATTTTCTGAAGTTTGTTTGCAGTGAACTACAAATTCTGCATTTTCTGGCATTTAGTATTTTCTTCCTGGAAGTTCTACCACTCTTTCTCTCATTCCTACATTTTTAACTACAATTACAATGTATGTAACTCCACAACATTCCCTAATACACATGAGATGTAAAGCCACTTTCCCTTTAAACCACTGGTCCTCTCACAATCCTTATTCATCCTTTCTGTCCTTGATGAAATGCTGTCTTCATTGTGAAGAGACACTTCAAAAAGACAAAATACAGTCCGTTTACAAGTCCATATTCTCCTTATCTCTACCTTCATGTCTTTTATATAATTGTATTAGACTTGACTGTTAAATGTCATTCTCTGAAATTAGTCTGAGTCCCTTAAAAACATGGGCTTTTAAAAATATTATTATGACCCATTTAACTCAAGACTCCATGATTAAGATTATAAGTGAAAATAGTACGAGCTGATATGTTCTAAGCACATATGTTCTAAGCACTGTCTCCAGTGCCTGACACACATTATCTCTTTTTAAATATGTTTAAATTAATTTTATAGCAGAGATACTATGATAATCCATATTTCACGATGGAGAATTGGAAGGTAAGAAATTTACCCAAAGTCATACATGGAAAAACCAAGATTCAAATCCAGGCAGTCTGGGTCCAAAGCCCAGGCTCTTTGCCATTACAATAATGTCCAAATTATAAAAATATATCAAAAGTCTATTCAGTTTTTCCCTCTAGCTTCATATTTTCTGCTTGCAGGAGACAGTGCACCGCTGCTTTGCCCACTGTGAGGATCCTATGTCCATACCACTTTGTCCAGCTCCCAGAATGTCCTTGCTCCTTATTCTTCCCATCATTTTATAGGTTTCATCTCACCCAGAGCCTCAAATATCTTTTTTTTCTCTTTTTTTTCTCTTTTTATATATTACCATGAGCCTCAAATATCTTTTACGAAAATAATCCATAACTTCTAGGGTTAAAATCTTTCTGTACAAGGGCTCAACATCAGTCAGCTCTGGTGAACATGGGCACAAATTCCACACTACATTCTCTATTTTTTTAATTGTGGTAAAAAAAAAAACCCACATAATATTAAATTTGCCATTTTAACCATTTTAAATGTACAGCTCAATAGTGTTATGCATATTCACGTTGTTGTGCATAGATGTCTAGAACTTTTTCATCTTGCAAAACTGAAGTTCTATGTCCATTAAACACTAGTGACCTTTCTCCTCCCCAGCCCTCGGCAACCAGCTTTCAGCTTTCTGTTTCTATGATTTTGACTACTTTGGATACTTAATATGAGTGGAATCATACAGTATTTGTCCCTTGTCTTTGAGTTTCACTCAGCATGTGAGTGACAGGAGTCCCCTCTTTTTTAAAGCTGTATAATATTTCATTGTGTGTCTTTGCCATATATATATGTATATATATACTATATATAGTCCATTTATCCACTTATATATAATTATATATGTGTGTGTACATATATATGTACATATATGTGTACATATATTTAAATATGTACATATTTTAAATATATTTAATTTTAAATACACATAAAATACATATTAATATATGTACATATATTTAAATATATGTACATATATATATAATTATCCATTCATCTGTTGGTGTATATTTGGATACATTCTCCATTGTTTTTAACAAAATATTGAAAACTTCTTCCTACTTCTTCAAGCAAACCCATGTCCACTCAAAAATCTGTGTTACAAGCTCACTAGTTATGAAATAGTTATATCCTGCACTTCGTTTTGGCTTCAGTTGAGTCTCCTTACTTCCTTTATTCTGTGGCCTAGAGATTGTCATATAACTATATAACTTTTTTAAGTCACATGTTCAAGGTCAAATAGTTTAAAAAGTAAAGATGGGTTCAGAACAAAATATATTAACACCTAATTAAGTATATTTTTCACAATTCCACTTAATTTTAATCTTCTACAGGCAAATGACATCTTCCCCATTGCATTTGATTAATTATATATGGTTGTTTTTGCAATATATATTTCCAAGTATTAGCATCAGAAATGTCAAAATTCAAACTGACATAATACTGATATATAGTACATTTTGTCTTTCTCAAATCCATCCTTCACACTGTAAAGAGTGTTATACCTAATTCCTAATAAGACCATGTCTCTCCCTTGCTGAAAAATATTTAAAAACTCTCTGCCTAAAATATAAAACATACATATTTTTTCAAGGACATTTGAGATATGGTCCTCCTTTAACTACTACCAATACATGTCTCAGGCTTTACTATATTATTATACACTCAATTATATGGGATATCCCTTACTCTGGTCATGCTCTTTTATACAGTGATCTCTTGCTGTGGCTTGCCTCCTCATAGAATTCCTTATTCCACTCACTAGCTTAAACTCATTCTTCAAGAGATACAAGCTTCCCTTACCATCACAAGCAGCTTTGTCTCCTTCTGTCTAAAACACATAATTACCAAGTATGAGTGAATTGCTTTTCTAGTAACTCCTGATCCTCCTCAAGGCCTACCTATAACCCCTTTCATTGTTTCCAGATCCATAAGGGTTCAAGTAGCAGCAGGGCACCAAAGAAAAAATACCTACCACAGCAGGATGAGTATACACCAAGAAGTAAATGGGAATGAGGTGTTATATATAACAAAGGAATTCCAAGATTTTTATAATTATCATCCATTTAATATTTGTAGGAACCTGGAAGAATATGTTGTGAATGGACTGTAAGACTATTATGAGAGAAAGGAAAATCTTGGTGGATTCAGCCCAATTATTGATATGGAGGGATGGCCCAGAGATCCTAAATTTAATACATATTAGTTGGAGCAGCTAAACTGAGGGTATCTCTATTGCTTGCTCTATTGTTTGACTAAAAACTGAACCCATTGGTAGCCTGCATTGAAGGAATTTGGAATGCTAGAACTTCTTTGGCAAACTGAAGAAATCAATTGGCTCAAAAAGTCAATAAAATGGGTGGATCTTTTTATGTCAACTTGTTCACCTATAGGTACTTCACAAAGCTTTGTATACTGGCTCTTTTCTTGATACCATAGTACCTGGGTCATTGCCCAAACATTAAAATTAGATTTTTCTCTTTGTTTTTTATAGTGAACTATAAATTCTTCAAAAGGCCACAATTATTCAGTTTATATCAAATGGCTCCTACACCTAAATTACATTTTTTTAAAGATTTTATTTATTTATTTGACAAAGAGAGAGAGATCACAAGTAGGCAGAGAGGCAGGCGGGGGTGGGGGGCGGGAAGCAAGCACCCCGTTGAGTACAGAGCCCCATGCCCTGCTCCATCCCAGGACTCTGAGATCAGGACCTGAGCCAAAGGCAGAGGCTTTAACCCACTGAGCCACCCAACGGCCCCCTAAATTACATTTTTAGTGGACATGAAAGACTACAGCTTTGTTTATTTTGGTTCTAAGTTATGTTATTTAAGATTTTATTAGTTATATATTTGATGACCAATATATTATTTCAGAGATTTCTTAATTACATTAATGATATATGTTAGCTGTTATGCAGGAATTTGTTTTTCATTCATTGTTAATTTTTGACATTTACATATATTGATTTATTACTTTTAACTTTTTTAACTTCTCTATATATTGCATGTCCTGAATATGCTTCATTTATCATCACATTTAAGTCTTTTCTAGGTTTTCCCTGCAATCAAAAATGTTTCCATAGTCATCCTTTTGCATATTTTCTGGTATATGTAAACAAAAGTTTCTTTATGGTTTCTCTCTTTCACCTACAATCAGAATTTAGGAATTGTAGTGTACATAAGGTTTTAATTTTGCCAATCTTCAATCCAAAATAGCATAATGTTGTTTGTTTTTAATATTTTTTTCTTAACATTTAAAAACTGGTAACTAAAAATAGCACTGTTCATGTGTTGTTGGTTGTTTTCTTGCTTAAGATGTGACTTCATATCTATTGCCCATTTCTCTTATCTTTCCTGGGTCAAATTGTAGCAGATTTTATATATTCCCTATGCTAACATTTTTGTGAATTATCTGTGTTGCAAATATCTCCTCCTAACCTCAGACAGGTCTTTAATGTCATATATACTATCCTATGCCCTACAAAAATACTGATTTGATTTGAAAAAAATTATGTTTCTCTTTATTCTGAATTGAAAACAACTATCTCTTACATTTTTTTTTTTAATTTTGTCTTTTATCTATCTAAATGCTACACTTCAGTAGAGTCTGGAGTAGAGATCTAATGACACTTTTTAATATGAAAATATGGCTATCCTAAACCTATTTCTTAACTAATTTATTGTTACCCATGAATTAGTCATTAGTAGTACAAATTCTTATATAGGTTTTGTTCTATTTCTGAGCTTTTAACTCTGATTAATGTATTTAAACATCTGTCAGCCAAACCACATTACAGTTTTATGCTTCATTTTAATATTTGTTTTATTTAATCCTTTTATATCTTAATTATTTATCTGTATTTTCTTAACTTTTACTAGGTTTTAAATTTCCATAGGAATTTGCTTAGTTTTACAAGGATTATTTTGGGTTGTTGATTGAAATTGCATTAAATTTATAGAATAGTATAGAAAAACTAGCATAATTTTCATAATGAAATTGCATTTTTTCTTTCAAAACTATATTACAACATTCCAATTATTCAGTTCTATTTGAAAAGTTCTTCATAATATTTTTCAATAATATCTTATAATGTCTTTTATTTGTTTGATTCACTGTCTATAGGTTTTTATACTATTATAATTACTTTTTTGTCCATTGCAACTTCTAATTAGTCATTACTGATCAATATAGTTTAAGTTTTTGTATACTGACAATTAATAAACTGCTTTGATGAACTATCTCCAAATAACTTTATTGCTTAAAATTAAAAAAAAAATGTGTATCTTTCTTTATGATTTATCTGTTAACTTCTATTTTTATTTTTTTAATTTTTGATCACTTCTATTTTTAATAGATGTAGTTGCTAGAATGTGTAATTAAAATATTAAATAAATAGTAGTTGTAATACTTGCCTCTGTCGGGGCCCCTGGGTGGCGCAGTTGGTTGAGCGACTGCCTTCGGCTCAGGTCATGATCCTGGAGTCCCGGGATCGAGTCCCACATCGGGCTCCCAGCTCCATGGGGAGTCCGCTTCTCACTCTGACCTTCTCCCTTCTCATGCTCTCTCACTCTCTCTCTCTTTCCTAATAAATAAATAAATAAAATCTTTAAAAAAATATACTTGCCTCTGTCTTTAATAAAATATTTCTAAAATAGTAACTTAGACCATGGAATTTTGACCTGTGTATTTACTGGGTTAAATAACTTTTCTTCCATTTTTAATTTGCTTAGTTTTTTATCATGATTATTGTATTTTACTGAATGATTTTTCTGCGTATAATAGGATAATTATACGGGTTTTTCCCTCATTTTGTTAATATGTTAAACTATACTAATAGTTTTTTTTAAGATTTTATTTATTTATTTGACAGAGAGAGACACGGTGAGAGAGGGAACACAAGCAGGGGGAGTGGGAGAGGGAGAAACAGTCTTCCTGCCATGGAGCAAGGATCCCGATAGGGGACTCTATCCCAGGACCCTGGGATCATGACCTCAGCCAAAGGCAGATACTTAATGTCTGAACCACCCAGGTGCCCTATACTGATAGATTTTTTTAATGTGGAAATGTTCCTACAGTTCTGTGATATTGTATATTTGGCCATTGGGAAGCAACTTTCTTAATACATGACCAAATTCAATTTGTTTTGGATGTTTTCTTTAGAATTTTTTATCTGTGTTCATGAGCGAAATCAGTATATAATTTTATATTCTAGTTCTTTCTTGATTTTGAAAGATTATACCAGCTCCAGAAATAAATTTAGTAGCTCTTCTCTTTTTTCTTTTCTTTGAAATATGTGTATAAAATAGTGACTGTTATATGTTGAAAGTATAGAAATCTGTGTATGTAAAATTTCCTGGTCTGGTAGCAGATGTCCGAGACACTACAAACAACATTCAGATCATGTGAGCTGCTGTTGAGTTTGACAGTCTCTAGATCATTCTCACTATTTCCCCAGTCTCCATAAGCATAGATGTTTTCTAATTCCATACAGGGGCCCAGACAAAGAGTAGTGGGAGACTTATTCTCTAAGCAGTGGAGTAGGGAGTTGAGAGTTAAATGCTGAAGTCTCTTCGTCCATAGGAGTTTAACAGAGATATATTCTACAGTGATATAGGGGATGCCCAGAGGGGGGTTAGTTCCAGTTGCACATATTACTAACTGGTTGAAAAAGCTATCTTTTATTTACTCTCTCTAATTTTCTCTTTCATTCTTCTATCGCCTTCATTTCTGTTTCAAGGGATTTCCTCTCAAGCAAACTAACACATCTAAATCCTTGTCTGAAGATTTGCTCTTAGGAACTGTGAGCGAGTACATATAATCGTGAAAGAGGACTTAGAAGGCAACCTACAGGATGGGATTTAGAACTAGGTCAGTCCCTGATCAGGTGGCCACAAGGACTCCATTACCATCATAAGTGTGCACTATTAACTCCTGGCATGCTGTAGAATAACATTACTAATCTGTATCCCTATTATGAATTAGGAGATAGGGAATAAGAGGTAAAATTGACTTGTGTAGAAGCTCTCTAGCATTTGAAGGGAATGAGAAAATGGTAATTATAAAGACTGTCCATTGCCTGGATTGTTAATGGCTGTAAAAACCTTTAAAAAGGACTGACAGGTACACATTAGCCAATTCTCGTTCTGTGCATGCTGTGAAAATATGAAGGGCTCCAGGACAGTATTAAAAAAAAAAAAAAATTCTCCTGTAGCTGCAGCAAAGACTGTGCTGATAATCAGGCCAATTTAATTTTAAAGGTGGCAAAATAGCTAAGGAGATTGAATACACATCCTTGATACAATGAAAAAAAAAATCATGTTTTAGAGAAGAGTGAAAACTCTGAGAACAAGGATGAGGATATTTAAGTGGATGTGCCTAAGACTAGATTCCACTGGCAGTATAAACCAACAGAAGTAATGCTTTCATCTTGAAGAAGGAACCTCTCTGCCTAAAGACTATACAAAGAAGTCACATATGGCTATTTCTTTAGAATATGATGTGTTTTCTCCAAAATATCCTTTTCTGACTTCTGTCATTGCCTCTAGGCAATAACTAATGTCTTATCTCTGCTTACTCTGAATGGGGCATCCATGAAAAAAAAAAAAAAAAGATGTGGTAACTGGCTAATATGTAATAGCAGAAATAGCAGGACTTGGGAAGGTTTGGATTTTAAGATGCTGAAATGGAAGATATGGGTAGAATATAATACTAGGTTAGGAAGAATTGATTAACATAAAAGAAATCTCATGTTGTGCCTCAGAATTTAATATCCTGACAAATACATCTGAGAAGAATACTGAAACTTTGCTGTTTAAAGTTTGGGCGTGATGACAGCCTACAGCAACTAAGTATAGATGTGCTAGCAGAGTATTTAGGAATGGGTCAGAAGATAAGTGCAGCTAAGTCAGAGAATATACTGCCCAGTTCCATCCTAAGAAAAGACCAGTGAAGTTCTCATTATGGGCAATATATGTTGGGAAACCAGAATCCTTAGGTGCTCCATGGTAGCTCTCCTCAAAGATCAGAGTTGACAAAAGAGATTTTGCATGGAATTGAGATTCTTGGCATCAATGAATATGATGAAATTCTGGGTTCTTGGAAGCCAGGTGGCAACAACCATCAGGAACAAAGTGAACTGTAATTACCATAGTAGACAGCAAGAATAGATTGACAAGTGGTACCATTTGACCTGACAGAATTTGTGAAGGTGAACATAACTGATGATGCTCTTAAGACAAAATTATATGGGCAGTCAACAGGGCTGTTTATTATCTTGTATAAACAAAAAAAAAATCAAGAACTGGTATAAAAAAGGCTCATGTCTATTGCCAAAGTGAAAATTCACTGATCTTTGTCCAGTTACCAGATTTAAGACAGTTAGTGAAATTCAGAAGTCATTGGTTCAGAAGTTTAAGGTTCCTTAAATAGGTCTTTCACTATCTCTGAAAATACATAAGAGAAATATTCTTCTAATTTTGCTTAAAGGGATCTAGTAGTAATTTACTACAATAACACCACCGAGGAAAAGAAGATACCTAGGTATTTTTTAAGGCTACTAAGTTCAAGGTCTAAACTGTTACTTATATCATGGAATGTAAAATGCCATTGTACCTAGTTGATTAGAGAGAGAGCTCATGGAAGACAGGTTATAAAGGAAGTCCTGACATAAGCCCATCTTGCAATGAGTCACAAGCCTCTATGGCCACACCGTATGATAGTTTTCCTTGTCTTACATGAATAATTGGGATGGATGTACATAACTGCTGGCTAAACGCTAAATTTGGTTTCTCTTAACTATGGAAGAAGATGCATTGTTGTAAGTATTCAATAAAAGTGCCAGAACCAACTCCATCACCACACACATATTCCAGCTACAACCTAAACCCCTTTAAAGCAAACACCAAGTTATTGTACTTTGCACATTTTTCTATTAAGAAAATGACACAGTACTTGGAAATCTTTATGGAATTTAAAAAGAAAATTTACCACCAAGGATGTCCCTAGGGTTTGTGGGGGCCCAGAAGAAATACTTTGGAAGGATTCAGTTGATACAACCAAATTTATAAAAATGCATTATAAAACCCATAGGCCATATGAAGTGTTACAATTTATGTATAAAAATTTCCAATACTGAGTAAAAAAGAAATGTCTGTTGTCTAACTATTGTACCTGAGAATACTTTGCGATGTCCAGGCAGCATCTATTCCTGTTCAGATCCAGGAACTATGTCTTCATGTGCTTTATTATCAAATATGCTGTTCCTGGATAAGTTCAAATATTCCACTGTTAGAAAATGGAAGTAATGCTGTTTTTACTCCCAGGGCTCTGACTCTTTAGAATCTATGTCTATTAAAACAGTATAGATCTTCTTGGCTCTAAAGTCACCTGATTCCATTTACTGAATGCCTACTAGATCATTACTCCTGACTCTACATAGGCATTCTAGCATCTGTAGATACTGGTTCCCCATGACCCTTTCGAAAAGAGTTTCTTTATTTCATTGATGATGATCACAAATGCAAATCTTCCCAGACAATGAAGGAAAACATGAAAGATAACTCATTTGTTGCTTATATTACCTTACTGTTTTGAATTTGAGAGCAAAATAATAAACCAAAACATTTTCTAAATTTGTGTTTTCTTTAATCCTTGGGCCCTAATAACTGTATTTTGGAATGTAAGTACTTCCAGCATTGACTGCACCTGTCTTCACATGCTGTGACCAGCATAGGCAAGGAGTCCATGAGCAAAATAAGAGCAAACAAACAAATAAATAAATAAACAAATACATTTTTTTTAAAAAGTCTATCACTTATCAATAAGAACTCTTTGGTGTTGTGGAGAAAGGTCTCAAAAATTTTCTGAGGATAAGGGAGTACTACAAATATGAAGATGCCACAGGATGCCTTCTGCCACTCTTACTCCCCTCAAGTACTCTGTAGTGGAGGTGGCACTACTGTTGGAACACAGAGAGAATAACCCACAGGCCCACATAGAAGCTTAGTATCAATGGTTAACAAAGGTAATGTAGCCTAGACTCTTGAATACGTTCTGTATCTAAATTAAGAAATTCACCAAATATCAACAGATCAGCATCTTTCTGGCAGCCGAATATCACACAATTCCACAAAAGTAATACTATTTGCCAGGTCACTACATAGAAATAGAACCTGGCTAGGGGTCTTGAGCAATCCTTATAAGGATTGGTCTCAGAGCTTCTTGAGGCATCTGATCAATGCCACAGGTAGGGATGAAGTGGTTAAATGACAGAAAACAAACCAATGGTAAAAGTTGGGATGGGATCCCTGTTTGTGCTTCCAAGATAGCTAGCCCCAGGCACCAGAGGGTTTTAGTGATCAAAATCCACAGGAACTATTCTTTGTCTGGCTCTGCTAGCCCCAGCCTCAGACACTGGAGAATTATTAGAAATTTTTGAAGAAACTACTCCAAAGTGTGGGGCCCTGTGAGGTAAGTGTCTTCCAACAGGGACTTCACTTGTTCAGGTAGAAAAGCAGAGCTGTATAATGTATCTGGGAATAAAGCTCCAACTATCACTAACTCCCAGTATAAAATCTGACAAATGACATTTGTTGGAGTAAAACAAATGAAATAGATTACACAATGTATTTCAATTGATTCATATTAATTAACTAGTTCTATAAAAACTCTCTGGATTCTTATTGTGACAAACCTTGCTTATGCTGTGAGCATATAGAAAAAAAAGTACCTACATGGAACTTATATACTATCAAGATAGACAAACAGTAAACTTTATGAATATATGTGTGTGTGTGTGTGTGTGTGTGTGTGTACACCCACACAGTTTATATAATGAAATTACTCATAAAACATGTAAAACCTAGGTTGGTAAGAATGTAAGTGATGGAGATTAATAATTTAAAAGAAATCATTAATGATGGTCTCTGAGGTGATGATATTTGAGAAGAAATTTGAATGAAGAGAGGGAAATAGTAACGTTAATATCTGGGAAAGGGAGAACATCAAGTACAAGTTGGGTTGGGGAAGGTTGGTGATGGCCATTTTGGTGGGTTTAATTATTTTTTAAATTATTTTTCCAGATTTATTGTGGTGTGATTGACATATATGTTGTATCTTTTTGTAGATTTATTTATTTGACTTATTTCACTTAGCATAATCCCCTCCAATTCCATCCATGTTGATGCAAATGTTGGGTATTTATCCTTTCTGGTGGCTGAGTAATATTCTATTGTATATTTGGGCCACATCTTCTTTAACCATTCATCTGTTGAAAGGCATCTCTGCTCCTTCCACAGTTTGGCTATCATTGACATTGGTGCTATGAACACTGGGGTGCATGTGGCCCTTCTTTTCACTATATCTGTATCTTTGGGGTAAATACCTAGTAGTACAATTGTTGGGTCATAGGGTAGTTCTATTTTTAACTTTTTAAGGAACCTCCACACTGTTTTCCAAAGTAGCTATACCAACTTACATTCCCACCAACAGTATAAGAGGGTTTCCCTTTCTCCACAACCTAACCAACATTTGTTGTTTCTTGCCTTGTCAATTTTTACCATTCTCACTGGTATAAGGTGGTATTTTAATAAGCCAAGCAGAGAAAGACAATTATCATATGGTTTCACTTATTTGTGGAATGTAAGGAATAGCATAGAGGACACTAGGAGAAGGAAGGGAGAAATGAAGTGTTGGGGGAATCAGAGAGGGAGACGAACCGTGAGAGACTATGGACTCCAGAAAACAAACTGAGGGTTTTACAGAGGAGGGGTGTGGGGGGAATGTGTTCGCCCAGTGATGGGTATTAAAGAGGGCACATATTGCATGGAGGTCTGGGTGTTATACACAAACAATGAATCATGGAACATTACATCAAAAACTAATGATGTACTGTATGGTGACTAACATAACATTCTGAAAAAATAATTAAAAAAATAATTGGGATGCCTGGATGACTCAGTTAAGTGTCTGCCTTTGGCTCAGGTCATGATCTCAGGGTCCTGGGATCAAGTCCCACTTGGAGCTCCCTTTTCAGTGGGGCGTCTGCCTGCCCCTGCTCACACTCTCTCTGTCTCTCTCAAATGAATAAATAAAAATCTTTTTAAAATAAAATAAATAAATAATAATTAAACAAAATTTTAAAAAATAATATTTGAGATAGCATGAGCAGGTGGGGCAGGGGGAGAGGGAGAGAGACTCTCAAGCAGACACTACTCTTAGCATAGAGCCCCACATGGGGCTCAGTCTTACAACTCCAAGATCATGACCTGAGCAGAAACCAACTGTCAGATCCTTAAACAACTGAGCCACCCGGGTACCTCTATATATAGAATTTTGTACCACATTATTTTTTATAATGCATATGACTTTATATATATTGTGAAGTAATTGTCATGGTCGAGTTAATTGATAACTTTAAAGAATAACAATGAAGATAGTTAAGAAGCATACTGAACAACTGGGAGAGTAGGAGAGGATGAGGCTTGAAGAGTGACAAGAGGATGTAAATATGGGCAATTTTGAGGAGGGATAATATTGATGGAAAATCATCAGAGGATTTTAAGCTAGAGAATACTATGACCTGGTTTATGTTTTTAGTTTGATTAATCATTGTTTTGTGAAGAATAGAATGTTATATTAAACACAAAAGCAGGTAGACCAGTTAGGAGGCTATTATAATAGCCTATATGATGAATTTGTTAAAGTTCATCAGAATGCAACAGTTTAACTTCCCCAGTGCCTTTCACAAGTTAGGTAGTATATAATCATTTGCTGACTGGATTTTATATCTATAATAATTATACACATGTTTCTTAAAAGATATTAAAGATAAGTTTACCACAATCATATATTAATACGCAAATCACCATACTTCATTCAGTTGGCAATCTTATTATGGGGAGAAAAACTGAATTTCTAAAAGGAATAACTGAAGTCATCCAATAGTCTTCATAACATATCAGAAAGCAGATTTTGTAATTAGAAATGATTGACTCTACTGACAGGAAGGTTATTTTCATCTTAGAGTAAATATATTATTTATTATAGATTTTCAAATTTGTGATGTCAACCATCAGCCACATTTCAAAATTAGGCTATCATGAAACTTCAAAATGAAAATTAAATATAAAATTTTATGTGATATACATTTGTTCTTTAAGTATTTCCAATGAAAATACCTAATGTAGAAGAAATCAACCAATCTAAAATACAACATACAGATATTGAATAATCATGCTCTCCACTGCAGTTGATATATCTCACTATATCTTGCCAGCACTTAATCACTTTTATGGAATTACAATTTGGTTTTCACTAACTGTGATTTACTTAATGTGGGCTGATTTATGCCATTGAGAATTTGTTTAGTTAATGGAACATTTTAATTTACGACAGAAGGCAGCATAAAATTGCTTTGAATATCTGGACTGCATTACTATTGATTGCCATTCGAAATTTGAAATGAAATGAAATGTGACAGATAATTTCTATATCAGCTATACCTATCACTGGTAGAATATAGATTTAAAACTAAAAGCACAAAAAACTCGTAGCTTTTACATTTGTTTCACCAAACTCTTGACTAGATGTTGCAGTTCTCACTGACATATGGTACTGTCTGTGAAGTCTTTTCAGTGAAGCCTCACAGGGAAAGAGTGAGATGTTTCATAATATAGTGTCATCAGTATGCTATTGGCAACCACCACTGGGTCTCCTTTCATCTGGCCCAGATGGTACAGATCTCTGACTCTTAAAGTGTCTGCCTGAGATAAGGAAAGAATTGAAAGGGAACTGGCTGATGGTCTATCCTGATGATTTCAGAATAATGTGTATGGGTCAAAGAAGCCAGGAGCAGCAAGTAAAGCTTAGTCTTCTCCATTTATGGAAGTTTATTTGACCTTTGCCATCAAGTTATACCAAACTTTAATGCCTGATGTATAAATATCCATTTCTATACAGCAATTGTTCATATATGCCTTTAAATGTTTCTTTCAGGCTGTGAGAATTTTCTTGAAAGAATGTAATAAGATTAGCCTTCCACAGAATCAGAGGCTTTCAGGCTTCAGTTAAATTCCCTTGTACTTAGAAGTGTTTGAGCTAGATATTCACTGCCTTACCCACCAGATGCCTCTTCTCACCATAGGATCTGTGCACTGAGTGGGTGGGTGACCTCTGGGAATTCAGTCAACTGGTCTCTCTCGCCTTCTGGTCTCCTGTTGATTTTGACAAATGAAATCACCAGCAGAAAGTTGAGGTTGGGGCATGGAAGTATCAGAGAGATGTTAAGATGTTTATTTTCCCAGCTTTATGTCTGCCAGGCTACGGGAGCATGCAGTGGCTATAATCCTCACTAAGGCCTTAGTTCCTATTGTGTGGCCCTCTCCCACAGAGAAAAGGACAAGGATCTCTGCTCCGGCAACCACTCACTCCTTTTAGCCTTTCAACTTCAGGTTGACAATGGTTCACCAGGATGCTCCACCATCTCATGTTAGTTTTCCTTAACCTTAACCATGCTTTTGCAATAACTTTATTCATTAAAGTGTCTCCAATATTTGAGTCTGCCATCTGCTTCTTGCCACTTGTGATAATACAGTAGATTTGTTGGATGCTTCAATTCTCATTATAACACCTCTACTAAATGGTCCATTTGACCATATGTTTTACTGAATGTACTAACAGAGAGCCCTTTATTCCCTAAGACATTTTATTCTCTCTTTAATCAACCTCTAACTGAATTTAATCTCTTATTTATGGCAAAATAGCAGTAACTCTTTGTGCAACAGTAAGAAAGTATTTTCATGTTTTTTTGTGCAGTTAAAGCTTTCTGAGCATGGAAAACTGGA
This sequence comes from Nasua narica, assembly GCA_028533885.1. Lineage (NCBI taxonomy): Eukaryota > Metazoa > Chordata > Mammalia > Carnivora > Procyonidae > Nasua > Nasua narica. Next base: position 30,428,058 of record CM052813.1, on the reverse strand, counting down.
ATCTGGGATAACAGACAGGATTTCGAAGTGAAAGCGTGAGTAAATAGATAAGAGGCCTCTAGAGAAATATAAAGATCCATCACTCTTTGGAGTCATAATTGTATATTTCAAAATATCATAAAACCAGGAGTCAATCATTTGTATTCAAAAGAGTTGTAAGCTGAGAATTTATTTCTTCCTTCACAAAGAATATTTGTTTTTGTTAGGAAAATAAGGTTTCTTTCCCACTCTCGGGAGTGGGGGAGAGACGCTCTCTAGTAGTTTCTGTATAATTTCACAGGTACACGCCCTTTTATAAACACATGCTTAGTCACCTGACTTTTATTGATATACCATGAAGAAAAGAATGGAGATTGAGGAACCAATATAGTTGTTGCTATAAATACTAATTCTGTGCTTTGGATCCCAAAGCCTCATATCTGCTTTCTGGGCAAAATAAATAACTACAGATCTTAAAAATTGTGTTTTGATTTTCCATCTTTGGATTTACTCTATAAACCCTCAGAGGAGAACACTTTCGCAGAAGACAGGAGTTTTGGGTTCTGATCTTAGTGTCCTGCATCTTCTTTTGCTCAGTCTACATATGTCATAAATAAAGTCTCTTAAACTTCTGAGTTGTTTTCGTACAGAAACCCTAACTATATTCAGCTTTGAATTAAATTATATAATAGGTCTCACCAATGCAAATTATATTACCATTACTCTTCTAGTTACTATGTAAAAACATCAGTTTGGGAAAAAGGTGGAGAATGTCAAGGCCATAAGGACAGTTACAGTGTTTCTATAATGTATCTTCATCAGGAAGAATCAACTTTAATTATTTTCAGTCTTTGGGCACCTAAGCTCAAGATTAACATACCAAGGAAAATTATCTGTGTAGCCTTGATTGGATTATATACTCATTCTTGGTGAAGAGAAGATGATTCATTCTGATTGTCATTTCATCCAAATCCTTTGGAAAAGGCAGAGTACTCCCTAAAAGGACATAAGTTTGCTGTTACCAGAAGAAGGGGATACAGATACTAAGCAGTCAAAAAGAAATATTAATTGAAATTTCTGCAAGCATAGAAAGGATTTGAGCAAAAGTACACAGGCAAGGATGGGGAAGATATCTTTGGAAACTAAATAGTTGTCTGGTAAGAGGAGAATGAGGAGAAACGTGGATGGAAAGAACTAAATTAAATGGGATAATTTTCGTTGTTGATATTTTTTCTGTTCTCTTTTTTTTTTTTTGTATTGCATTCTTTGCTAGAAGCAGACCAAATTGAATAATTAAAAGTGCTAAAAAATCCAATCAAGAGACCCTCTTTAGTGATAAAACACTTTTAATAATGGTGACAAAATAAAGATGTTTTCAGACCAAAGCAAAACAAAAACAAAAAAAACAGAGAACATTTGCTTTCAGCATACCTTTAGTAAATGAAATACTAAGAGCAGTGGGAAAATGCTCTCAGTAGGAAACAAAGTAGGAAATTTAGAAAGAAATGAAGATTAGTGGAAAAAGTAAAAATGTGAATAAATTTAAATAAGAAATGACAATACAAAACAATAGCAGTTAATATGCTGTGCAAACTTAAATATAAGTATATACTTAAAAAAAAGTAAAAGTATATACTTAACAATAATAATGCAACAACAGAGGGACGATAAGTAGATATAAAGCTTTCTAAGCTTTTAGTGTATGGAACAAGTGGACTATTATTGACTTGGTTTAGATTGTGATAAGTTGAGAATTTATATTGACCCTTAAGGAAAACATATTAAAAATGTAATTAACGATCTAACTGAAAAATAAGAAAATAAAATGTATTTGTTAATGTATAAGAAAAAGTGCAAGAAAACATGAAGCAAATTGTGGGTCAAATAGAATTCAAATAGATGGTAAATAATAAACCAATACCATCATTAATTACATTAAGAAGTAAGTAGTACAATTAAAAGAAAACTATACTTATTTGACTAAAAAACAAAACTTGACTAATTTTTATTTACATATAATATAAAATTATCCAAGGTATTTATTCATCACTAAAAATCAATAACAAAAAATAAAAATAAATCATTGCCCACAGTTGAAAAATTAAACAATATAGTCTAAAATAACCTATTGTTCAAATAAGCAATCACAAAGGAAGTAAGAAATATTTTGCACTAGAGAATCATAATGAAATACGTCAAAACATGTAGAATGAATTTAAAGCAGTGCTTAGAGGAAAAGTTATTGTTCTAAATACACTTATTGGAAATGAAGTGTCTTAAGAAGCTAATTTTAAACATGGTGAATCAAACCTGGGAAACTAGAGGAAAGGATTAAAGATAACAGCAGAAATTAAAACAAAGAAAACAAAGGGGGCAATAACAAAAAACAACAAAGCCAAGAGTTGTTTTTTTTAAAACAATTGATAAAATTACAGCAATGACAATCATGAACAAATAAAACACAAATTATAAGTAGCAAGAAAGAAAAAGGCAGTATCACTGTAGACATTATACATTAAAAACTCAATAGAAAGATACCATGAATAACTTCATTCCATTAAATCTGAAAATTTAGAAAAGAAAAATGTTCTGAAAAACATAACCTACAAAAACTGAAAATATAATAGAAACTTTAGTTTTATTTATTACTTATAATAAATAAACTCTAGTTGCATTTATTATTTCTCTCTATATTTATTTTTTTAGAAACTGTATATTTATTAAATAAATTTAAAACCTCTCCCATAGGGCAGGTGAGAGGCTCAGTTGGTTAAGCATCCAACTCTTGATTTCAGCCCGGTTGTTGATCTCAGCTTGTGAGATCCAGCCCCACAATGAGCCTGACATCAAGTCCAAGCTGGGCATACATCCTGCTTAAGATTCTCTCCTTCCCCTCTCCCTCTTCCGTTCCCCACGTCACACTCATACTTGGCTTTCTCTCTCTCTCTCTCTAAAAAAAACCAAAAAACTAAACGAAACAAAAATAAACAAACAAAAAAAACCTTCCTTGAAAGAAAATTCCAATCCTAAATGACTATCCCACTGAATTGACCCTACCACCAAACTTACATAAACTTTCCCCAACAATTAGAGAAAGGGAGAATCCCTGAAGATTCATTTTATGAAGTTAACATATCTTGAGTCCTAAAACCTGACAAGGACATTATAAAAAAATATATGTACAGACAATTTCCAAAGATAGACACAAATATCTAAAAAAAAAAAAGATAACATAGCAAACCAAAGCAAATTTAGTCCAGGATTGGTTGAACATTCAACTTTTTTTTTTTTTAACGATGTACTGATGTATAAAGTTATGGATAGTTATGTGATGCAGCAATCCTGGGAAAATCTTAGCAATTTAGAATGTAGGTGGTGGGAATATAGATGTTTCCTATAAAATTATCTAAATTTAGCTGTATGTTTGAATTTTTACCATAAAATTTAAAAAATACAGAATTGTAAATATCAACCCCTGAAATGTATCACCATATATAGGAAAAGGAAGAAAAGAAAAACTTATAGGAATATTTCAATAGATACAGAAAAGCATTTGACAACACCAAACATACATACATGATTAAAAATTCCTACAAAGGTAAGAATAAAAGCCAATGTCATTAATCAGATAAAAAATATTTATCAAGAAAAAAAACTATCAAACAACCCATATATTGATGAATTAAAAGTGTTCCCTCTGAGATTGAAAATGTAATAGAGATACAGGGAAATTGATGTGTAATACAACTACCTCTATTCCACATTGAACCAAGGTTCCGGCCAGTATCATAAAAATTAAAATGAATAATAATGTGAAAGGAGGAAATAAAATTATCACTTTTTGCAGACAACATTATTATACATTAAAAACATTCAAAATAGGGGTGCCTGGGTGCCTCAGTGGTTAAAGCCTCTGCTTTCTGCTCAGGTCATGATCTCAGGGTCATGGGATTGAGCGCCGCATCAGGATCTCTGCTCAGCAGGGAGCCTGCTTCTCCCTCTCTCTCTGCCTGATTCTGCCCACTTGTGATCTCTCTCTCTGTCAAATAAATAAATAAAATCTTAAAAAACAATTCAAAATTTCAATGTCTGGTTAGACAAAAACACTTCAAAGGCTAAAATAAAACATCCAACTCTAAATGTTTGTGACAATGGAGATCAACAGGAACTCAAACAGTGTTGGTAGGGGAGTAAAATGATGTAACCAACTTTGGACAACTGTTTTAAAATTTTCTACTGAAGCTGAACATATGCTAACCTTATAACAGCAAAAAGAACTCTTAAATATCTAATCAATAGAAATGCAAACCTATGATGTCAAAAGATAGGGCGCCTGGGTGGCTCAGTTGGTCGAGCGACTGCCTTCAGCTCAGGTCATGATCCTGGAGTCCTGGGATCAAGTCCCACATCGGGCTCCCAGCTCCATGGGGAGTCTGCTTCTCCCTCTGACCTTCTCCCCTCTCGTGTTCTCTCTCTCTCTCTTTCTCTCTCCCTCCCTCTCTCTCTCAAATAAATAAACAAAAATCTTTAAAAAAATTTAATAACCAAAAACTAAAACAACTCAAGTGCCCACCACCAAAGAATGGATGAAAACACTTGGCATATTCCCTTAATAGATTCAATAGAACAATAAAAGTAAATCATAAATATTCTATACAACATGCTCTCAAGGAATGAATTCAGATGGAAAAAATATTCTACTTTATTGTATTTACTAAATAACATTTTACGACAAGCAAAATTAAACTGTGCTATTAAAAAACAAGCTGGATATATTTGAGCTTCTGGAGGGCTAATAAATATTTCTTCACCTGGGTGCTAGTTACATGGTGTGTCCCTTTATAAATATTCATCAAGCTGAACACTTGTGATATGTGCACTTTTCTATACATGCTGTAATTTAATAAAAGGGTTATTACTTTAAAAATACATGAAAGAAGTGGAAGCCACAGTAAAGAGTGTGCTTTGAGTAAGGTTGACAATGAAATCAAGAAAAAAAAATCATGGTCATTTGACTATAACAACAGTATAGGAAAAGGTCATTTAGGAAAGGGGCCTGGAGCAGGTACAAAGGTATTTTTGAAAAAATTTATGAGGAGCGGTGCCTGGGTGGCTCAGTTGGTTAAGAGTGCCTTGGCATCAGATCATGATCTCGGAGTCCTGGAATCAAGCCCAGCATTGGCAGTGGGCTCTTTTCTCAGTGGGGAGTGAAATTCTCCCTTTCCCTTTGCCCCTCCTTCCTGCTTATGCTCTCTCTCTCTCTCTCTCTCTCTCTCAAGTAAATAAATAAAATCTTAAAAAAAAAAAAAGGACTTGGGGAGATAAAAGCCTGATGACCCATATAAGGATAAAGTCTAAAAATTAGGCTCTCCTGAAAGAGAGTAAGAAGGAATATAGCAAACATACATGAGTAAAAGGTTTATACATTTAGGGTGAATGAAAACAAAGAAAATTTGAAATGGACATTCAGGGGTTTTCAGGTATTTTGCCATGATGAATCAATATTTTTGCAAGTACAATCCTGTAGAAAATGAGGGAAATAGGGTATATTTTGGTTTTTGAGGAAAGTGATTAGAAAGAGCTTGGAGAGTTATAATGGGAAATTAAATAATAAAACATTTAATGACTGTCAGGTGCCGAAGAAGTATGTAAACCATCAGATTTCCCATATTAATATTACTTTCATCACAATATACACATTATACATAGTATACAATAAATTACATTATTTATAAAAGGAAGATAATTTACAAATGCATACATTTCTTCTGTTACCTCTAAGCATTCCAGGTAGACTCATCTGTATTTAAAGACAAACTCTGAGAATTGATCATGTCTCCTCCCTTTGGATTAGAGCTCCTTTGTACTAGTATTTTCACTCACAATGATGATATGTACTTAAATCCTTTTAAGCCAACAAATGGTCACTTTTCTTTAAAATTTGTGCAGTGTTAGTTAAAAAGATAGTCACTTTACTAATAATTTATGCCTAGTTATCACTGTAGTTCAAATCCATTCTTTACATATTGGTAATTGCATTGTCTTTTTAGTGAATGGGTATTTACTTATGTGTAAGAATTAGGTGCGTTTTATTTCAAAAATTATTAATAAAGTTATTGATTACCAATTAGAGTTTTTTGCCATACTCTGGAAAGGCATATTGCTATACTTTGAAGAATGATTATATAGTGCTTGGTTTTATATAGTTAGGAGGATAATTTTTAACTTGAATAAAATTCTTGATATTTATCTCTGTAGTCAATGCATTTTTACTTTTTCTCAAGAAATCCAATATATACTTATTTTCTTTGAGCTTACATTTTAAGCTTCAGCAGTGATTTTATTGGACATGTCATGATCTCATTTATATCTGTCCTAATGATTTTCATCTACTTGAAAAATGAGGTAAAAATTTATAATATGTTGTGAATTTACCCTGAAATATACATATATAAGTATCCCTCAGATTTATAAGAAAAAACTTAAAGAAATCAAGATTTAACAGCAAATGTTCTAAGGTTTTAGGAAAATTTGCATACTTAATTTCTTTTTTAAAAAGTTTACTTTATTGGTCACAAACCAGAAGTAAATAGATTTTCAGAGGTTTGGTAGAAAACAGAATATTTTCTTTCATTATATTTATGGATAAATAAAATAACATCTCATATCACTTATGTAAATAAAAGACTCAATAATAAAATAAAAGAGAGACTTAAAAGGAAACAAAAGAAAGGAAAAACTTGATATAGAAATTTCTCTTAGCGCATAAATGCAAAATAAGAAACCATAAGAGAAAATAACGAGTGTTATGACTAATACCAAATAAACAAAAACTGGGGTAAAATTCCATAAGGCTGAATATAGAAAGATTGGAAAAAATCATTTTTGGCACATATTTCAGACAAAATGTTAAAAGACTATTATAAAGAGCTTTAAATTTGAGATCAAACTAAAATCACATTAACTTCAATATTAAATTTGCAGAATTTAAGAGGAATACCCCCCCACCTTAGGAGCTTCTCATCTCAAAATACTGAAAAAATCCAGTATTCAATTACTTTGGCCCATGACTCAGTTTACCACTACCTCATCTCTTGCCATCTGTCAGAAGAGGTACTTTGATCCTCTCTTTAGTCAGATACTGGGCCCCCTAAATTGCTGACTATCCCTCTGTGCCTACAAATTCAGTGCCTACAAATCTCCTTCCTGTTACTAACATCCACCTTTCTACCAGTTTAGTGAGGCCAGAATTGAAACTAACCTAACTAGAGTTCAGAGAGTTTACAAATACTTCTATCATTGGAAAATGTAGTCCTGGGGATTTCACCCTTTCTTGGACAGGTCAGGCAATTTGGCCACTTACCTCAAATATTAACCTCCCCTCCAAACCCTACCTCTACTATTCCATCTGGAAGACTGAATTTGAGGTGAAGCTGTGGAGTCTGTCTCATCTTGGGAATTAATATCATAGTAATTCTGCTTCAGTGTTAAGTATTTCTCTACATGCTTGGTAGTAAATATATTTAGCTATCAGGATTCTAAAAGAGAATAGCAAAACAAATCTGACTGAAGTATTTCCTGAGGTGCGGGATTTTCAGTTTTATCAATGAGCACCTTATTACATATGGGCATAAGTGTGTGTATGTGTGTGTGTGTGTGAAAATATTTTAAATAACTTAACAAATGTCAATAATTATTGTTGGGGGGGTTACATAAGGATTATTTTAATTATTTTCCTTACAGTTTCTCTATTTGCTAAAGTTTATATGGTGAATATATGTTCCTATTTAATTCTGAAGAAAAAGCATTAATTTTTAAAGTAAAATTAAGTACCAGTCCCATTCCTTTTCCTTGTTAATAACATGAAAACTCTTTTAAATTCTCTTTGCTATATTTCATTAAAAGTAAGATCAATTCAACTTTTTCCTTAAAATATGAAAGGTTTATTTGAAAATTTCAAAGACTATTAGTGGTACTAATATTAGGATAGGCCAAATAACCAGCCTGCTGTTCTTCATAACTGGGAAGGTATTCCATAAATAATATCTGACATTCACTCAACAGTTATTGAATCTATTGTACGCTAGTCACTAGGATCAAAATAATTAAACTATAGTTTTTTTCCACATAAAAGAACCAAAATTTGTACTAGAAAAAATAGCTAAAACACTAAACACTCCTCAAGCAGTGCTCTAATATGAATATAATAGTATAACCAAAATGCAATACAAGCACAGAGCTCTGTTGTTAAATGAATTCTTGTCTACCTTTCAGTGATAAGATTTTACTATTTTGTATCTAAGAGAGTATTAAAAACCTGGGAGTATAAACTGTTATTTCATGAAAAATCAACTAAACCATCGTGGACTCTTCAATACACTCTAAATTTATACTCAAATTTTAAAGCAACAAATATCTTGAAAATATACATCATGACAACAAAATTTAGCTTTGTCTAAATTTTGACATATAAGTAGGAGTAGTCTCAATGATTCAAAGAACTATGCTATTGATTGAAGGTTAAAGAGTTTTCCTGAGTTTATCCATTCATATTTTCTCCAATAAATTTCATCACGATTGAAACAGGCTAGGGCCAGAAAATCCCTTGCCTATAATCTGAAGCTACATTTTATATTGCCCATTTCTTTGGGCCAGTACTTTGTTATACTGCCCCAAATATTCTGAATCTTCACTACTTTTTTTAAGTTTTTAAAATGTTAATTCCAGTATAATTAACATACAGTGTTATATTATTTTCAGGTGTACAATATAGTGATTCAACATTTCTGTACATTACTCAGTGCTCATCATGATAGGTGTGCTCTTTAATCCCCACCGCCTCCCCTCTGGTAATCATCAGTTTGTTGCATATAGTTTAAGAGTCTGTTTCCTGGTTTTGTTTCTCTCCCTCTCTCTCTTTTTACTTTGTTTTGTTTCTTAAATTCCACATATAAGTGAAATCACATGGTATTTATCCTTCTCTGACTTATTTCACTTAGCATTTTACTCTCTAGCTCCATTCATCTTGTCACAAATGGCGAGATTTCATTCGTTTTTATGGTAAATAATATTCTATTGTGTGTATATATACACCACTTCTTCTTTATGTATTCATTTATCTAATGGCACTTGGGCTGCTTCCATAATTTGACTATAGTAAATGAAGCTGCACTAAACATTTATTGTTCCAAATTAGTGTTTTTGTATATTTGAGTAATACAGCAATTACTAGGTTACAGGGTAGTTACATTTTTACCTTTTGAGGAAACCCCATACAGTTTTCCATAGTGGTTGCATCAGTTTGAATTCCAGCCAATAGTGCATGAGGGTTTTTTGTCTGTATCCTCGCCAACACTTGAGTTTTTATTTTAGCCAATCTGACAGGTGTGAGGTGATATCTCAATGTAGTTTTGATTTCCATTTCCCTGATGATGAGTGATGTTGAGCATCTTTTCATGTGTCTTTTGGCCATCTGCATGTCTTTAGAGAAATGTCTGTTCATGTCTTCTGCCAATTTTTTAATTGGATTATTTGTTTTGGGGAATTTTTTAAAAAGATTTATTTATTTATTTGAGAGAGAGAGAGAGAGAGAGAAAGGATGTGAGCAGGGGAAAGGCAGAGAGAAAGGGAGAAAATCCTCAAGCCGACTTCCTGCTGAGCTAGGAGCCCAATGACCCTGAGATCATGACCTGAGCAGAAATCAGGAGTTGGATGCTTAACCGACTGAGCCTGCTTTGGGGATTATTTTAATTGGATTATTTGTTGTGTCAGTTTTTTATATATTTTGGAAACTAATGCTTTATTGGATATGTCATTTGCAAATATTTTCTCCCATTTAGTAGGTTGTCTTTTAGTTTTGTTGACTGTTTTCTTCACTGTGCAGGAGCTTTTTATTTTGATGTAGTCCCAAGAGTTTTTTGTTTGTTTGTGTGCTTGCTTGCTTGCCTTTATTTCCTTTGCCTCAGGAGACATATGTAGAAAAATATACCCACAGACTATGTCAGAACAATCACTCCCTGTGTTTTCTAAGATTTTGTGGTTTCAGGTCTCACATTTAGGTCTTTAATCCATTTTGAGTTCATGTTTGTGTATGGTGTAAGAAAGTCCAGTTTCCTTCTTTTGTATGTAGCCCTCTAGTTTTCCCAGCACGATATGTTGAGGAGACTTCCTTTTTTTCCGTTTCATATTCTTGTTTCTTTTGTGAAAGATTAATTGGCCCTATAGTCACAGATTTGTCTCTGGGCTTTCTTTCTATCCTGTTCTATTGTTCCATTTTCTATTTTTGTGACAGTACCACACTATTTTGATTACTACAGTTTTGTAGTATAACTTAAAATCTGAAATTGTGATACCTCCAGCTTTGTGTTTCTTTTTCAAGATTGTTTGGGCTATTTGGGGTCTTTTGTGGTTCCACACAAATTTTAGGATTGTTTGTTCTAGTTCTGTGAAATTCGTTGCTGGTATTTTGATAGGGACTACATTAAATGTGTATATTGCTTTAAGTAATATAGATTATTTTTTAAAAGATTTTATTTATTTGACTGAGACCGACAGAACAAGAGAGGGAGCACAAGCAGGGGGAGTGGGATAGGGAAAAGCAGGCTTCACACAGAGCAGGGAGCCCAATGCAGGCCTTCATCTTAGGACTCTGGAATCATGACCTGAGCCTAAGGCTGCCACTTAATGACTGATCCAACCAGGCAACCCAAGTACTATAGACATTTTAACAATATTTGGGCGCCTGGGTGGCTCAGTGGGCTAAAGCCTCTGCCTTCGGCAAAGGTCACGATTTCAGGGTCCTAAGATCAAGCCTGCATCATCCGGCTCTCTGCTTAGCAGGGAGCCTGCTTCCCCCTCCCTCTCTGCCTGCCTCTCTGCCTACTTGTGAATTCTCTCTGTGTCAAATAGATAAGTAAAATCTTTAAAAAACAATATTTGTTATTCCAATCCACAAGCATGGAATTTCCCTCCATTTCTTTGAGTCATCTTCAGTTTCTTTCATCAGTATTTTATGGTTTTCATAGTATAGGTGTGTCACATCTTTTGCTAAATTTATTCCTAGATATTTTATTATTTTTGGTGCAATTTTAAATGAGATTCTTTTCTTAATTTCACTTTCTGCTGCTTCATTATTAATTTATAAAAATGCAATATTTTTTTTGTACATTCATTTTGTATCCTATGAATTCACTGAGTTCATTTATCTATTCTGGGTTTTTTTGTTTGTTTGTTGGTTGGTTTGGATTTTTCTTTCTTTTTTTTTTGTGGTGTCCTTAGAGTTTTCTATATATACTATCATGTCATCTGTTGCAAATAGTGAGAGTTTTACTTGTTCCGTAACAATTTGGATGCTTTTTATCTCTTCTTGTTGTCTAATTGCTGAGGTTAGGACTTCTAGTACTGTAGTACGGCGTTGTATAAAAGTGGTGAGAGTGGACATCCTTATCTTGTTCCCAATCTTAGAAGGAAAGCTCTCAGTTTTTCCCCATTGAGTATGATATTAGCTGTGGGTTTCTTACATAAGGCCTTTATTATATTGAGGTGTGTTTCTCTAGACCTACTTTGCAGACGGTTTCCATCGAGAATGGATGCAGTCAAATACTTGTGCATTTATTGAAATGATCATACCCATTCTTTTATTGATGCAATATTTCAGATTGATTGATTTGTGAATATTGAACCACCCTTACATCCCAGGAATAAATCCCATTTGATTGTGTCAAATAATTTTTTAATGTATTGTTGTATTTGGTTTGTTAATATTCTGTTGAGGATTTTTTTTAAAGATTTTATTTATTTATTTGAGAGACAGAGAAAGTGAGAGAGAGCATGAGAGGAGAGAAGGTTAGAGGAAGAAGCAGACTCCCCGTGGAGCTGGGAGCCCGATATGGGACTCGATCCTAGAACTCAAGGATCATGACCTGAGCCGAAGGCAGTCGCTCAAGCATTGAGCCACCCAGGGGCTCTCTGTTGAGGATTTTTGCATCTATGTTCATCAGGGATATTGGCCTGTGGTTCCCTTTTTGGGGAGTGTTTTTATTTGGTTTTAACATCAGGGTAATATTGGCTTCATAAAATGAATTTAGGAGTTTTCTTTCCTCTTCTATTTTTTGGAATTCTTTGAGAAGAATAGATATTAACTCAGCTTTAAACTGAGTTTAACTGAGCCCTATATCGGGCTCCCTGCTCAGCGGGGAGCCTGCTTTTCCCTGTCCCACTGCTTGTGCTCTCTCTCCTTCTCTCAAATAAGTAATCAAAATATTAAAAAAACTAAAATCTAATATGTTTCTACCTACTGAATTTTTTCTTTTATTTCAGATAATAAGATATGACGTAGATAAAGAAGGCAATATTTGGGGTGCTTTATATGACTCAGGAATCTTTTGACTGTAAGGTGGAGAGCATATAAACATAAGATAGTATTTAAACCTGGGGCTCAAGTGATGCCACTAGAACCCTGTTCTTTTCTTTCTTTTTTAGATTTCTTTATTTTTTTAGGTTGACTCCATTTCCATGTGAACCAGTTCTTCTTGATACCAAAAGAGTTCATGTTGTTCTAGATGACAAACTTGCAGGTCCAAATTCCAGAAGGAAAGTGAAGATCTCTGAAGGATTCCGAAAAAAGTTTCGCTTCATTCAACTGGGTCTCAACACACCAAATGCCCATTCCCATGCCAATCACACTTGCTGAAAAATGTAATGTTCTGGTTAACTTAGATCAAAACCTAAATTCTGGAGCTACAAGTGGAAACAATATTACTGAACCCATAGATTATAGGTTAAATAAGTTTATTTCCTCAGTGAAAGTTAAATAATCTTATTCAAAAACGAAAGGGGATGGCAGGTGTATTATGTACTCATTAGAGTATTTAGTTTGTAGGTAACAAAAACCAATTTGATCCAAATTAATTGAAATTGGCTAATTTTTGCAAGACAATTAAATTCTCACTGATCTCAAGAGCAGGGACTTATGAATGCTTCAAGTTTCCCCATCTCTGATTTCTTAATCTCAATTAAAATCTTCATTCTTGGGGCACCTGGGTGGCTCAGTGGGTTAAAGCCTCTGCCTTCGGCTCAGGTCATGATCTCAGGGTCCTGGGATCGAGCCTTGTATCAAGCTCTCTGGTCTGTGGGGAGCCTGCTTCCCCTTCTCTCTCTGCCTGCCTCTCTGCCTACTTGTGATCTCTCTCTCTGTCAAATAAATAAATAAAATCTCTAAAAACAAAAAATCTTCATTCTTTGCTTTTGCAGTCCTGATTTCTCTTATACTCTGTCCATAGACAGTTGAATTCAGAGCCACAACTCTAGAGATTTTACATCATTAGTCAAATCTCAATTAGAAATTCTTACTCCTAAATCGAACTTTTTAGGCAGGAGAATTTGATTGGGTGGCCAGCCTGTGATAAATGGCCATACTTCATCCAATTAGCAAGGTTGGACAGAATAAATAAATAAATAAATAAATAAATAAATAAAGTTGCCATAGCTGTATTAGTAAGAAAGCTAAAGGTATTATTATGAGCTTGATGGATACTCCAAAGATTGACTACCTCAGGGCCCCTGGGTGGCGCAGTTGGTTGAGCGACTGCCTTCTGCTCGGGTCATGATCCCGCAGTCCCGGGATCGAGTCCGACATCGGGCTCCCAGCTCCATGGGGAGTCCGCTTCTCACTCTGACCTGCCCTCTCTCACTCTCTCTCTTTCCTAATAAATAAATAAATAAATAAATAAATAAATAAATAAATAAAATCTTTAAAAAAAAACAAAAAGATTGACTACCTCACATGAAGAACCTTCAACCCAAGCTAACATTAAAGCTTCCATTAAAGGGGTTTATCCTTGTCAATGTTTAAACATTAGGGTGGAAGTAACATTTAAAATCTAGTGATAGTGACATGCAATTTATAGCAATGTAAGTAGATAGAAAAATGTTAAGAGTAGAAAACAGTCAAAGCAGTAGGTGCCTGAGGGAATGGGAGAGGAGTCTTAGAAGGTGAAAAAAAGAAGTCAGATAAGGAAGTTGAAATTTCTAAAAATACCTATTTCCTAAATTTGCCCAGGGCTAACCTTTCTTATATTATACTATCTATAAGCCAAATATCTTAAATTATAAATCAAGGAGGGTTAAAATTATATAATTATCCTCATACTATCCTGAAGAAAAATGTGCAGGCAAAAAATAAAATAAAATAAAAGATTAATGAAAATATCTGCCTCCAGTCCCCTAACATTTAAATCAAAAAATCAGGTTTATGAGTGGTACAATCCAATCCCAGCTGTGGAATGATTTACAGGTGTAGAGGTAATCTATAAGGCAACAGGGAAGGCCACCAAAAGGGGATTTATAAATTAAAATCAATATGTGAATTTCACTCTGAAGCCTATAGTGCTGATTGCAGAGCTCTCGTGAATGGCCTCTAAACCTGCTTTTACTCATAGATCACTACATTTTCCACCAGCAGGAGTTCAGAGACACTCTGTGCCTGGGAATTCTAGAGGGCAAAGTTATTCTGTGAAAGACTAGCTAACCTTGGAATATTTTCTAAAACACACACACAAACACATACACACAACACACACACACACACACACACACACACACAGATGCAACCATTGACTTAGAGATGAACAGACGAACACCTGAGAGAAAATAATTTTTTTTGTCTTTTAAAACACTTCTCTTTTTGTTTGTTTGTTTTAAAATGAAGCTTGAAAAAAAACAAGTGACCGGATGGATAAAAAGCAAAAGCCACCAAATTGCCATTTTAATAGCTGACATTCGGGCTTGCTTTTATTTTCATGAAAAACAACATTGTGAAATGATTAAATGCATCTACACTGGAGCCAGGCTTCCTGACTTTGAAAATAGAATTCAAACAGTGGGTTTTGAGCAAATTATTTAACCTCTCCCCACTTAAGTGTCTTCTTCTGTAAAATGGGTATGATTTGGCATACTACCCTCTTCACCCCTGTCATTTTTCAGCCGTAATCAATTTTAAAATTTCTTTTTTTATATTTTTGGAAATATTTATAGATTTAAAACATTAAAAATTACACTTTTATGAAAATAGGATCATGATATACTTTGTGTTTCTCACTTAACAATGTATCTTTTTCAATCATTCCATATTAGTATGATAGAATGCAATCATTTTTTTAAACAGGTGCATACCAATCCATTGTACGGATGAACCATTCTTTTTTGTTATTTTTTAAAAAGATTTTATTTATTTATTTGACAGAGAGAGAGAGATTGCAAGCAGGCAGAGAGGCAGGCAGAGAGAGAGAGGGGGAAGCAGGCTCCCCACAGAGCAGAGAGTCCAATGCGGGGCTCCATCCCAGGACCCTGAGATCATGACGTGAGCCAAAGGCAGAGGCTTAACCCACTGAACCACCCAGACGCCCTGAACCATCCTTTTTTAAATTCAGGATGGAAATTTATTTGTTTACAATTTTTTACTACTTGAAAAATAGATGGGAAGAGAAATGAGCAATAGCTTTATACTTACCCCATTGCAAAGAGGTAGAAGTACATCTGCATAATGAGTTCTTAGATATGATATTGCTGGGTCAAGGGGCTAGGAGATTTGAAATGAAAATCTCCCCATCAAATTTAAATTTTGTTACCTCCTATTTTCTATAAAGTGAGGCACCAGACGATCATATATATGTGAACTGTGTATAATGTAAAAGTTTCTAAGATTCTGGAAAGCTCTCTTCAGAATAAAATACTTAGAGGGTATATGATCTACTTTGTTATTTATATAGTCTATTTTCTTCTGCTGGTTTTTAGCTGTCTTCTCAGAATCCGTGCATTACTGGGAAGTGAGGAGCTGTTGCCTAGCACAGTATCAGATGAAAATTTCATAATTTTCAAGTATTTATTAGGTAATTGACTAATTCACCCTGGCAATCTTTGAAGGGGCAGATAATAAATTATAGCAGCAGATATATTAAGTTATGTTATGGAAAACTTTGGCAAAATAGTTAACATTTGTTTATATTTGAATTTTGCATTTCTCATATAAAATGTTTCCAAAGACATTTTACAAAAAAAGTCAATTTGTTAAATGAAAAGATTTATAATAATGAGTATAAAAACTTTCTCCTGAAAAGGAAATCTTAGAGCTTTGTGTAAATAAATAATCTTTAGTCTCTTCTTGCTTTTCTTTGTCACTAAATTTATTGAAACTTTTTATAAGACTTTATTCTGTCAAAGTGTTTCTTTGCCATTACACACAATTTTGACCAACTCTAAATCTGATTTAAGTTTTTCTCCAGTGGCATCCTTTATCTACTAAGATAACCAACTCCTTTTATCTCCAGGCCTCTCGATGATGGGTTTAAGAAAAACTGGGGCAGGGGCCAAAAGGGACAGGACAATCCCATTCTTTACAGGATTTTGGTTTTTCGTTTACTCTGCTTTTTATGCATGTGACAAAAAAGAAATCTGAAACATCTTGTTATGTTTCTTTTTTTTTTCTTTTCCACTCGCCTCATTTGCTAAGTATTTTTATGTATTTCCTGGAACACCAATACACAGAAGAATGGTTTCTTTGTTTCATAACTAATCTTCAGTTAAAATATTTGAGATTACCATAAAATAATGATCTGAGTTACTTAGAAATTGCTGACTATATTCGAGGTCTCAATGACCCAAGTGAATGAGGGATTTGGTTTTGTCCTCCTCATAGTCTCACATTCTCCTCAGGCTTCCAAAGCTAATCTTACCTAGAAATAAAAATTAAAGGATTACCAACTTTAAATGTGGCCTTTTTCTATTTAGATCTCACCTACATATTATAGTTCAGTGAAAGGATTTTTCTAAAGGAATATAAAATCTGACTTGCTGGCAGTGTGGCATCTTGATAATTAATCCTTGAGTTTCATTGATTGCATCTGTATTTGTAAGGAAAATTTCTAGTTTCTCTAAATCTATAGGTATATACCCGAGTGTTATCTTTTGTTATGAAAGGATATCATGGGGTTGAATGACCAGTTATGGAATTGAGAAACCTAGCATTTGTCTAGGAAAACTAAAGAGATTTATTAATTTATTTCTCCTCCAGATGTAGTATAATTCACTTTTTTCCCCATCCAATTTAATGAAAATATCAGGATAAAAAGGGATGGGCACATTTACTTCTTAATTCTTAGCATTCCATATTCTTTCTCTATGTTTGATGTGAAGTACAGTCTATACTGAAAGTAATAAGGAACTTTTTTGTTCATAGTATTACTAACCCCATCTGGAGACTTCAAGCTAATATTACAATTTTCTAAGGCGAGAGGTAGATACTATTAATTACCAGCTGTTTCTTAGCTAGATAGTTTGAGTAGCTTTTAATGTCTTTAAATGCCAAATGATTGAAGATTAGTACTAATTATATGCAACATACTAAGTTACTGTAGATCTCTAATGTTAATAGTGACTAGCAGCAGTTTTTGAATTAGGCCAATATTTAGCACCTTATTAAATAAGCTTTTCACATCTTACTAGTAAGTTACAGATTTGACTTCAGTATCATGAAGCAGTTTTGTGGCCTGGGGGGTGAATAACCATAAACAATATCCTTTAGATCTCTTTCCAAAATTGGTAAATGAATAAAGAAGTTAAATATATCCATTCATTATTATGATGAAAATATTACAAATTTCCTATGGTGAAACAAAATGAAAAAATTAGAACAACTATTACTTAATAAATGTTGGTGTTTAACATTCATAAGATTTAGAGTTCATGCATGACTTCCCAATTTAATTGGAAGATAAAAGACAGGGGCGCCTGGGTGGCTTAGTGGGTTAAAGCCCCTGCCTTCGGCTCAGGTGATGATCTCAGGGTCCTGGGATTGAGCTCCACATTGGGCTCTCTGCTCAGCAGGAAGCCTGCTTCTCCCTCTTTCTGCCTGCCTCTCTGCCTACTTGTGATCTCCCTCTCACTGTCAAATAAATAAATAAATAAAATCTTTTAAAAAAAAGGAATGATAAAAGATAAATTTTTAGATTTTTGAAGCTACCAGGCTACAGTAAGGATTAATAAAATACTTAGTGGCAACTCTATATGCTTGGGCTGAGATGGATGGGTCCAGGGAAAGAGCCCAGTTAATTTGGTTCCTATTACCCTCCTGAGTGCCTAACCTGGATGGGCACTGTTTTACATAGATAATCTCATTATTGCCAAAATATACCTTCATATTATACTTGTTTCAGAAGAGTGAGAGAGGAGGGTTGCCTGGGTGGCTTAGTCATTAAGTGTCTGCTTTTGGCTCAGGTCATGATCCCAGGGTCCTGGGATGGAACCCCACATGGAGCCCCACATTGGGCTCTCTGCTCAGCAGGGAGCCTGCTTCCCTCTCTCTTTCTGCCTGCCTCTCTGCCTACTTGTGACCTCTCTCTCTTTCTGTCAAATAAATAAATAAAATCTTAAAAAAAAAAAAACAGTGAACCTAAAACCCAGTCTGCAATATAGCATCAATTTGTTGATTCAAATTACTTTTACATACTTCATTCTGTGTGTCTGGCATTGTGATAAGAATTTTTGGGAAAACAAGAGGTTAACAGTACATCCTAGAACTAGTTCTTGATTTGAGTTAATTTATTCCAAGAGTCCTAGCTCTCTTTTTTTTTAAGATTTTATTTATTTATTTGAAAGAGAGAGAGCATGAACAGGAGGCAGGGAGAGGGAGAAGCAGGCTCTCTGAGCAAGGAGCCAGCCGTGGGCATCATCCCAGGACTCGGGGATCATCACTTGAGCTGAAGGCAGACACCCTGGATGACTTGAAACCTCTTTTGATTTGCATTAAGAAATTTGAGAGATCCTGTGAGAGCGGGGCATTCAAGTCTGGGCCACTATATTCCAATTTAAAGGTGTGTTCTAGGCTTTCCTGAATGGTATGTGCCACCGGATGAGCCTCAATAAAGACAAGCTCGAGAATTTGTAAGGACAGGATGGGACTGGAGGAGATGATGCTGAGTGGAATAAGTCAAGCAGAGAATTATCATATGGTTTCACTTACTTGTGGAACATAAGGACTAACAGGGAAGACCTTAAGAGAATGAAAGGCAAAGTGAATTGGGGTAAATCAGACGGGGAGACAAACCATGAGAAACTGGACTCTGAGAAACAATCTGAGAGTTTTAGAGGGGAGAGGGTGAGCCTGGTGGTGGGTATTAAAGAGGGCACATATTGCATGGATCACTGGGTGTCATATGTAAACAATGAATTGTGGAACATTGCATCAAAAACTGATAGTGTATTTTATGGTGGCTAACATAACACAATAAAAAAATTAAAAAGAATTTAAAAACAAAGAATCCATAAGGACAGACACTATTAAGTGTGTTCCACTAATGTTTCCCAGTTTAAAAAAAAAAAAAAAAAGCCAGAAGAACACAGTGTGTTAGGACTAACTCACAAGAAAAAAATAATTTATAAGAATCCAGTAAATTATTTCTTGATTAGCTATCTAGAATTATTAGATTACTAAATGCCTAGGTAAAGTAAACTGGATCTTTAGAGACCAGGCTGCATAATGAGTCATATTCTTCTTACAATTGTCTTTTTATAAAGCAATTTTGTTAAAAAACATATATTATTTAAAAAAGAGAATTCTTTTTAAATATTATATTTTATTTTTTCAATTATAAATTTTTAGCATGTATATTAACTAATGAATATGTGTGAAATAAATTTTACTTTTTACTTTAATCACATAAAATGTTTATGTTTTCATAGAAATACTTTAGCTAAGGCAGTTAATATTTAAAAGTCACATATTTACACTAGATGGACACTATAGAAACTTCAGATCTGAAATTGTATTTTCCTAGGGCACCTGGGTGGTTCAGTTGGGTCAACTTTTTATTTCAGATCAGGTCATGATCTCAGTGTCATGAGATTGAGTCCCACAGTGCTCAGCAGGGAATCTGTTTCTCTTCCTCACCTTCTCTCTCTGCCCCGACCCCTTTTATACATTCTCTTTCTCTCTCTCAAATGAATAAATATTTTTAAAAATTTTTAAATTTTATTTCCCTAAGAATTATAAAATGTGAAGATTAAATACTTATTTAACACAAAATCAATTTTTTCTTGGATCTATACAAGAGTTATAAGTAACCAGGAAATCATATTGCAATTTATTTATTAATTTATTTTTAAATATTTTATTTATTTATATGGCAGAGAGAGACACAGCAAGAGAGGGAACACAAGCCAGGAGAGTTGGAGAGGGAGAAGCAGGCTTCCCGCTGAGCAGGGAGCCCTATGTAGGGCTCCATCCCAGAACCCTGGGATCATTACCTGAGCTGAAAGCAGACACTTAACCATCTAAGTCACCCAGGCACCCTTCATATTATAATTTAAAGGAATTAAATTTCTCATTCATATGAATATATTGCTAAGCCTACGAGAAAACTAGTTTAGAATAGCTGCTAGAATACAAACCCTGTCCTTTTCTGCAAACATTTTTTTTTTAAGATTTTATTTATTTATTTGACAGAGAGAGAGAGATCACAAGTGGACAGAGAGGCAGGCAGAGAGAGAGAGAGGGAAGCAGGCTCCCCGCTGAACAGAGAGCCCGATGCGGGGCTCGATCCCAGGACCCTGAGATCATGACCTGAGCTGAAGGCAGAGGCTCTAACCCACTGAGCCACCCAGGTGCCGCCTTTTCTGCAAACATTTTAACTTCAAATTCTTACCTTTGGAAACATGGGTTCTATTCTTATCCATTTACTAATTTACTCTGGACATCTTCTGGTGAATCGACCCAAGTTGATATCTTTCCCTTGTCTGTGAACAAACCAGCTGGAACTAAAGGCTCAGCACACATCCCCTCCCATCCATGGAGATTACATACAGGCAACTCATCTTTCCAGGGGACTGAGATTCTCAAGGTTTCTAGATTTGGGGAAGTTGTTTTCCCCAAAATCTACCTGAATTAGCTGGCAGATAATTCCAGAAGCTTGGTGCTTGGGTCCAAAACACATATTCTCCCCATGCAAGATGACTTTTATTCTAGATCCATACAAAAAGAGAGAAGAGAGATGGGGTCCTTCTGATAGTAACTCTTCTGCCTCTGAATTCCAATCTCTATCAAGTAATGCTCCTCATATCTTCCAAAGACATTGGTGATAGTTGATAATAAGTTTGGATTCTTTCAGATCATTCAAACAAAATTCAAATGAAAATCTAGTATTGTATAAACATACAATTGAAAAAGAGTTGCTCTCTCAAATAGTAGCCATGAAAGTATAACTGTTTTATGCTCTAGGTGTTCTCTGGTCATCATTGGACAACCTAAAGGTTTTATTTGTACCTCAGGTGTCCCAGTATGCAATTCTTTGGCCTGGGGAAAGACACAAAAGTACAATATGTATGAATATTTACATTTTTAAAAATCTGGCTAAACTTTTGAATAAAATATATTTTATTTTCCTACTTTGAAAAGTATACTTCTAAAATAACATGGGAGGAAGGCCAGGTTTGAATTTAGAATTTTCTGACTCTTTAGATTCCAGGTAGCAAACTGAAAAAATGATGAGGTCAAATCCCTGGCCTTACCTGAGCTTGGGTTTGGTTTTATACTTCATGGGGCAGGCTGTCATAGGTAAGTATAACCTTATTTGGGGGAAGCTCTCTTCAGTTAAAAGAGACCCTGAAGGAACTGATAGCTAGATGCTGTTTTTACATCACACACCATACAGCGAAGCTATAAGTTCTTCCTTGAAAAGAAATCTACGCTGTGCACCTTCACATCTACCACTATGGCCAAACCCTAAATGCCCATCCTCCAATGAGAAGACTACATGTATCTGATTTTCATTGTAAAAGAGAAAATTTTCTGGAATCCTGTTGCATGGTGTGTACAGCAAGTACCTTGGGTCAAGTCTGTTGCTTTGAAGTATAATAAATAAAGAGGTAGCTTATATAATCCTTCTTTATATGAGTTCTGAACCAAGGCATGCTACTTGTGTTCGTTTCAAGATTTTGCTTAAGAGTGACACCCAGCATGGGACACACATTGTTTTAGGACATGGAAGGGATTCAATTATTATATCCAGAGATGGGATGCCTTTACCCAAGGGACAAGAATAGTTCACTAGAGGGCCTAAGATAGGTGGGTGTATTGGTGTAAACAAATCATGGAAAAGCGGGAGGGGAGCAAAGAAAGAAAAACCAAATCTATAGGTTCTTAAAGCTAGAAGCTAATGCTTAGAGTAATTTCTACTGTAAGTTAGATGAAAATTATTTCAAAAATCTAGGAGAAAATAATAGAAAGGAAGCTAGAAAGCATTATTAGAAAGGGGGAGGACTACCCAGGAGACTCTGTAAGGAGGAAAAGGGGAGGTATCTGCATGATGGGTTGAAAAAGAAAAAAAAAATAAGGAGCATCTATAACACTGAGCATGGAAAAACTCAGTGTTGGATTCCCTTCCAAAGATGATTTTTACCTGTTTTCCTTCCAGAAAGCCACTACAGTCTCCAGATGGAGAAAAATTCAGCAGAAGAAAAGAGGGGAGACAATCTCTTATATCTTGTTAATACTTTCACCACTGAACAGAAAGTAGCATAAGAGATTAATTCCTCAACATGAGACTTTTAGATCAAAAGCAGGCTAAGATTGAGACTCAATATTCTGCCCTTCCACTCCAAAAGGATGCCAAGATCAAGTCCCTATGCCCCAGTTCACAAGACCTTATTGTGAAAAAACAAAACAAAACAAAACAACAAAAAAACCTCTTGGGTGCTTACCCTAAAGAAGATAAATAAGAGGCAGAGTCCCTCTGTAGGACAGAGCTCTCAGGTACAATAGCTGTATGTGGGCATGAGCATCACTTTTTGTTTGTTGTTTGAGTGATCTGGGGATGCTTGAACCTGTGGACTCTGCTGCTCATGAATTTAAACTTCCACCAATCACTGCTGCTGTTGCTTGTCCCACACTATTTACTTTATAAATTTTTTATATAATTTTGAAAAATTTTAAATCTGAGCATTTACAAAATGACATTTATATGAGGCACATTCCTCTTAAAATATGGCTATAGCTTACAGGAATTTCCTAGTTCTACACAGTATAAACCTTTTTATATTAGCAATGAGTTTCTATCAATGTATTTTGGAAGCCTAGTGGTTTTATGGTGCCATTCTTGAGTCCAAGTCTGAAAGAATGGCACTAACTTCAATATTTGATGGAATAAATCTGTTCAACTGACAAGATTTATTTTGCATCAAAAGATATAAGAACAGCATAGACAAATGCCACAGTTGAAAGGCCCACTATTCATCTTTTGTTCCTCAGGGAAAAGTAAACTACATAACATCAACAGGCAATACTGAAGCTGTATCGTAGGCATCCCAAACAAGAGTTCCCTCATTTCGGTATCTTCCCCTGCCATGAGGGTCTTAAAATACCCAAGAACAACTTTTATTACCAGTAAATTGAGACCTAACAACTGGATTTGGAGTTCTAAATTCTTTTTTTTTTTTTTTTTTAAGACTTTATTTATTGACAGAGAGAGAGAGAACACAAGCAAGGGGAGTGGGAGAGGGAGAAGCAGGCTTCCAGCCCAGCAGGGAGCCTGCTATGGGGCTCCATCCCAGGACTCCAGGATCATGACCTGAGCCGAAGACAAACGCTTAATGACTGAGACACCAAGGCGCCCCCTAAATTCTTTTTTTTTTTTTGGTAGGCAGCAAAGCAAAGGTTATTGAGTAACAGGATAAAACTCCCAGAGAGCGAAGGGACCCAAGGGTGGGCCCCAGAGTTTTGAAGTTTAGGGATTTTTATGAACTCTTTTGCAGCACTATCATAAGTAATCAGGGTGTGGTGAGTCATGCCAATCAGGCCTTGGTCATGTATCTCTCTACCTATTAGTTTATTGTCTCTATGACGATGGTCTTTTTTTTTTCCTCCCCAAATCTGTTTATTTTTTCAGTGTTACAAGATTGATTGTTCATGCACCACACCCAGTGCTCCATTCAATACGTGCCCTTCTCAATACCCACCAGCAGGCTCGCCCACCCCCGCACCCCCTCCCCTCCAAAACCCTCAGTTTGTTTCTCAGAGTCCACAGTCTCTCGTGATTCATCTCCCCCTCCGATTTCCCCTCATTTACCCTTCCCTTCCTTCTCACAATGCCCTCTATAATTTTCTTTATGCTCCACAAGAAAGTGAAACCATATGATAATTGACTCTCTCCGCTTGACTTATTTCACTCCACATAATTTCTTTTAGTGCCCCCTAAATTCTTAATACCCAATCTTCAGGCAGTTTTTCTTATATGCTCTTGAGTTATATGATCCAACAAGTTTCTAATTTGTGCAGTTATCATCTCCTTGTACATTGTTCCTATCATGAGCCAGTACCACATGCTAACATCAACCAGGGTCCCTCCTCTTTTGTATGTTTGATACTTTTAACTCATATATCATTTAAATAAATACATTCACACTTAATAAATGCTGAAAAACATTATTTTATTTCCTATTTTATCAATACATTAATCCAATGGCCAAATCATTTATTTAAAAGGGCTAAGTTGGTCTTTGGGAGTTTTCATCTGTCTTTTATAGTTTTGCTACCATCTTGCAAACATGTCTCAGTTTTATGCCAGCAACTGAATGATTCACCAGTTGGAAAGAGCTTCAGTCTGCTTAAATACTATGTCTCCCAAATATTTGGGATAGCAAGTGTCCTCCCCTTGTGTCTTCCTTAGAGTCTTGCTTTGTAAAATCTGTCATACTATTGTATACAATAATGCACCAATAGTTTCTAAATGAGCTAGTTAATACATTATTCTTATAAAATAACAAGACACTAACTCTTAAGAACTGGGGATGATACTAAGCCAGTCAGTGAGGCAAGGTTGAAAAGCATTAAGAAGGGAAGAGCAATAATTTTTCTTAGTTTAAAAGGGGCTACAAAAGATATGTGTCTACACATATTTCTACTTGCACCAGTATTGCTTGAGTATGCCTGTTGCTCTGTACCCTTGAAAACACCAGGTATTTTGAATCTTAAGCTACAACACATATGTTTTTGGTTGACCTAAATTCTTTCTGTCTGTTCTTTATTCTGTAACCCAACTTCACCTGAATGTCAATAGGATGATCTTAAAATAAACTGGATTACTTCAATCCTTTATAGCCTATTAAGGTACACTAAAAATTATCAGAATTTTTGCTATTTAAATTTCAAAAGCTCAAAGTGTTGTTATCAAAATGACAAATAATGTGTGAGAAGAGTATTGAAACAGAGGACACAGGCTGCTGCTAACGAATACACTCCAGCCAGAGTGGTGATCAGGTGCCACCTGGCAAAGAGCAGAAATACAGTCAAATAGTAATTTCTGGAGTGAAAAGAAGAGCTCTTGAGGTAAAGATTATTATGCATTGAAAATATCCTTTCTACAAGATGCTCCTTTCTTTTGCCCTTAGGAAGGCAGGGAGAATCCATTAAACAAGAAGGGCAGTGCCTGTAGACAGCAGGTTATTTATGAATGCCAATTATGGCCCCACAGCAGTTAATTTGGTTTCTCTCATACTTCACAAAGATTATAAGGTAAAGAAAGTGTCTTTTATTTCAGTTTCTTAAAAAGAGATCTTAGGCAATCATAGCTCATAGTTATAAACACAGGATTAAACCTAGGTGTTGCTTTGATGTTACTAAAGAAAATTGACATTTTACATATCACTTCATTAGATTGATGTTAATTAAATCATGGTGGTAATTTTTCATGCCTTCTTATTTTCTTGATTCTTCCTTTAAAAGAAAAAAAAAGAACATTATGAATCAATTCATGCTTCCTCACTTACCCCAAAGGAAAAAAATGATTTTCAAAACTTCAGTATTTAAATTAATAAGCAAAATTCACTTTATAAACAGCTTTTATTGCTTGTTGACAACTTCTAACTTCACTCCAGGGTGATATTTTGGAATTTTAAAAACTCTTTTATTCAAACGACTGATTTTCATGATCATTAATAAGTTGAAAATCATAATTCAAAGGAAATAAAATGTATGAAAAAGAATGAATTTAATGATGAAATTGATTTTTTTATCCACCTTTGTCCTTGAAAGTACATCTAGGCCATTATATGGTGGCATTAATCAATACCCAGTTAGAGCCCAAACCGGTTAAAGCATGCTTTTATGCTTTCTTATGGAAAGAGCAGAGAAAGGTCCCATTTTTCATATATGACCCTACAACAGTATGCTTTATAAGAAAGAGTCTTTCCCATTTTCAGCCTAAACAGCAATCTCTGCTTGCAGCTGTTCTATTTGAGTAACCTGATTAAAACTGAATGATAACTTTTTTCCAAGTCTTTACTGTATTTATGATTGTTACAATAAATGGCCACAATCTTCTTTCTCCAGATAGGATATTTTCCCTGATGAAGTTCAACATCTTTTAACTCTTAGTTCTTGAAGACTTTTCTTTTCCAGGCAGTTAGTGGAGATGTTTTGATCAAAAACCATCTTTTATAACCAATGGCTCACCTCATCATTAAACTAGGTAAATAAATGGTAGATAGCCCTATCCATCGAAAAGGATTGCATTAACGGATTTGAGAGGAAGGACATAAATAAGTAGGGCACTGTGATCAAAATTGTGTCAGAAATACTTTTTCGAGACTTGTTCTCAGATATCTATTTAAGACATAATGTCCCTGGAAAGAAATGTTGTCCTTGAATAATGTTTTGTTGCTTACAAGTAAATATTGAGGTAAAGCCAAGACATCTATTTTCTAAGGTGAAAAAACAAACAAACAAACAACACAAATTGCTACATCCTTAACAATGGGTGAAATAGGATTTCACTTTCTGAAATATAAAGGCATTTAACGGCAAGAGCTACATTTAAACATACATCTCAGAGTTGCCACAGAATTTAAGGTCATCTAATCTACCCAGATATAACGATATCTTTTATGTGTCCCTGACAGATGATTATCCAGCTTTCTCTCAAAAACGTGCACAAGTAAAAGTCTTTAGAGTTCATGAAATAACCCACTCCATTATTATTTAGAATTTTATTAGTGACCCTCTCATACATTTTGGAAAAACATGCTTTCTAACATCTCCTATTAGTGCCAATTCTGGCCAACCACACACTATAGTGAAGTCAAATCCTTAGGGAGCTCTGCCAGTATTTAAAATATGTCATTATCCCAGTCTTCTCAAGTTCGTCATTCCAAAGCTAAGAATTTCTCAGTTTTTCAACTCTTGAACTAATATCCGCCTTAATATTAGGCAAAATTGAACACTGTATCCCTGAGGAGATTCAGAAAAATTCTTTCTTTGCATGTCTTGACTAAGGCAGATTGAGGGCAATTATGTTTTTTGTTGCGTTGCTGCTTGCAGTTGTTCAGCTAAGAGAAACACTGAAGTGTTAGTAGTTGTTTTGCTATTGGAGTGTGTATGTGTATATTTTAGTATATATACGTATGTGTGCGCACACACACACACACACACACACACACACACACACACACTTTCCAGGGCTTTTTCAAATTAACTGCTATTGAACCATGGCCCTTATCCTGTGCTTATGCAATTAAAACAAACAAACAAAAATTGAATGCTGTTAACTTTTATTGTTACTGAAAATGGCAAGAAATGATATTTTTAATTGTGTTCCAAGGAAAATATGTGTATGCAGTGTGTGTGTGTGTGTGTGTGTGTGTGTGTGTATATATATATATATTATATATATATATATATTTAACTTTCAGCCTAACTTTGAGTCTCCTCTAAGATTCAAATTCTTACTTTTAGTCTACAAAGCAGCTTTACTGTGATTGACTTCTCTATCTATGAGAAGATATCTCCTTTAGTCATTGACACTCTACTTTCTGACGCCCCTTACTGATTTCTTCTATTATATATAACAAATTCATTGATGAAATGCTTGTAATATATTCTCAAATCTTTCCTTTCAGCAAATTATAAGTGACCTTGAAAATCAAGTTACCATCATTGTGAAAACAAACAAATTGAACAATGGGGAAAAAATAGAGAGAGTGTGTTACATAAGGAATTAAAACTTTTTACCAAACTTTATGAAACATGTTAACAAAACCCTTAGTCCAAAGGATACAGATTCAGTTAAATGACTTGGCATAAGACAATCAAAGGCAAACATAAATGGATTCTATCTTTGGTTTCCACTTCTAATTAAAGTGACTTTGGGCAATAAGCAATGTTTTTGAAGGTCATTTTCTTCATCAGTAAAAAAGTGGTAATTTTTTTCCAGACTGATTGTAAACACTTAAGAAACGTCATTAGTTTATTCTTTTCTTATTGTGTTTCAAACACTGTACTAGTAATTTTTGTATTTTTTAAACTTTAATATTCATAACATCTATGTGTCTAAATTAGCATATGTGGGGCCCCTACGTGGCTCAGTCAATTAAGCATCCAACACCTGATCTCAGCTCAGGTCATGATCTCAGGGTTGTGGAATAGAGCCCCACAGCGGGTTCCACACAGTGTGTGGAGCTTGTTTGGGATTCTCACTCTCCCTCTGCCCCTCCCTGGCTTGTGCTTTCTCTCTCTCTCAAAAAAAAAATAATTTAAAAAAGTATTAAAAACAAATAAATAAAATAGCATATGTGAGTCTTATCATTCTAACTTGCAAAATGTGTTTAATGTATGTTTATGGCTTCTCCCTTATCTTTATACTAAAATTATAAAAAAATCTATTCTTAAATCCAGACATTGTCAATCTGCATGCTGTGTTGCCCACTGAATTAAAATAGTAATAATAATAATAATACACTCACTGATTTGCATCACATTATGGATCAGATACATGACTTAACCTTAATTCTAGCATGAAGAGTTTGAACCATTCAAAAATTTCCTTCCCATCTACTAATATATTTAGTTTTTCAACTTAAAATATTTCCACGTGTAAAGACTTGGCAAATTTTACATTCAGAATACTTTGCAAAGGATATTATAAACAATTTATAAAATCCTGAAAAAGTTGCCTTAAAATAAAAATTTAACAAAAGGTTTAAAGAATGATTCAAAATAATGGTTGAAAATATAACTTGTACTAAATGTAAATTTGTGAGTGTCAAGATAACATGTACTAGAAACAGTTTTGCATTTTATTTTCATTGCTTATTTTACATATTGTCTGCCAACGTGTGGGCACTTAACACAACATTGTGAAATTAACATCTTTTATGACAAAATAAAGTCATAAAGTAATTAGTTAAAGTAGTTAAAGTCATAAAGTAAAAGAGTTAAAACAAAATCTTTAGGTACACAATATACAAATCATCTAAGAGGAAAAACAATGCCTAATGTGAGGTCCAAAATGCATGTACAGCTTGCTCAGGTGAAAGCAGAGTAAGGTAAGAAGTAGGTAAGAGAGAACTTAGTTTCTTAATGGAATTTTAAAGTTCTGTATAGCTAGAGTGTAGAAAGTAAATTAGGAATGACTAGAAATGATGCAGCAGAAATAAGCACTGTATATATCATGAGATACTCTGCAGGCTGGCTTTTTTTCTGAGTACAATAGAGTCCTTACTAACTTAAAGTAACAGAGAGTTAAGACTCACTAGATGTGAATCATAGTAAAATCAGCCTGGATGCGCTGAAGAAAATGGATTGAACGTAGTCAAGGGT
Source organism: Nasua narica (assembly GCA_028533885.1). Lineage (NCBI taxonomy): Eukaryota > Metazoa > Chordata > Mammalia > Carnivora > Procyonidae > Nasua > Nasua narica. The sequence continues at coordinate 30,398,441 of CM052813.1, read as the reverse complement.
AATAATTAGGAGTCTTTTGTAGTAATCTTAGTAAGAAATAAGGGTGGTCTGACCTTAGAAAGAAGCAAGAGGATTTTTTTACCAGTGGAATGATAGGCTTATTCATTAAGAAAACCAAATAACCATTGTGCAATTTACTACAAGAGGAAAAAGTAAGATAGTTATAGATTTTTATGAAGTATTTTAGGTGCCCTACTATTCATTAGATGCATAGAAAAAATTAATTTATCCTTAATAATTACCTTTCAATGTAGTTATTAGTTTTATCATTTGAAAAACTGGCTGCCTGAAGTTACACATTTAGTAAGTGATAAAACTAATAAGATTCTAATCCAGGAGTGTCTGATTCTAAAGTTTGCATTTTTCCCTATGCCTTGTAGCAACCCTTTATTCTTAATTTCACCTTCAACAATTGCATAATATTAAGAATAAAGGGAATTTTTCCACAAGAGTCAAACTATGGAAAGAACTTAGATGTTCATCAACAGATGAATGGATAAAGAAGATGTGGTATTAGACATACAATGGAATACTATGCAGCAATAAAAAGGCCCCCAAAATCTTGCCATTTTCAATGATGTGGATGGAACTAGACAGTATTATGCTAAGCAAAATAAGTCAACCAGAGGAAAACAATTATCATATGATCTCTCTGATATGAAGAATTTGAGAGACACGGCAGGGGTTCATGAGGGAAGGGAGGGAAAAACGAAACAAGATGGGACCAGGGAGGGAGATAAACCATAAGAGATTCTTAATGTCAGGGGCATCTGGGTGGCTCAGTTGGTTGAGCAACTGCCTTCAGCTCAGGTCATGATCCTTGAATTCCGGGATGGAGTCCCACATCGGGCTCCCAGCTCCACGGGGAGTCTGCTTCTTCCTCTAACCTTCTCTCATCTTAAGCTCTCTCTCACTCTGTCACTTTCTCTGTCTCTCAAATAAATAAATAAAATCTTTAAAAAAAATTTAAAAAAAAAAGAGATTCTTAATGTCAGGAAACAAACTGAGGGCTGTTGGGAGGTATGGGGGAAGGATATGGTGTCTGAGTGATGGACATTATGGAGGGTATGTGCTATGGTGAGTGCTGTGAACTGTGTAAGACTGATGATTCACAGAATTGTACCCCTGAAACAAATAATACATTATATGTTAATAAAAATAAATATAGGCAATTTTTAACTGCCGCCAAATAAATTTGTTCCAACATTAATGACCAGACTAAAAGCATATCAATTAATGGATAGATTAATCATAAAGTTCCAAGTAGAGAAAATATTTGAGTTTATCTGATGCATAGGTCTCCTACCAAAATTCTTTCCAAATGATGCCTCAGGCTATTTTTACTCTAAGTGTAGTCCATGCAACACCAACATATGAGCCATACACACTGTTTACCAAAGCATATTCCTGAGCCCCATGCTGAACTGAGGGCATGGTTCAGAATCTCTGGAGATGGAGATGATTTTAACATTCTGACAAGGCCTCCGGGTGATCCTTTCATGCTCAACGGACATTGAGAAGCCCTACCACAATATCTAGTAATATATATTTAACCAAGTTTATCTATACAGAAGAAAGAGAAAAGGAAAAAAAAATTGGTAAACAAACTTATAGTCATTGATAACAATATGGGGAATTTTACTTTTCTGTTTAAAAGGGTTGGTAGGAAAAATATGAGATGTTAAAGTTAGTTAAATGACAGTAAATTAAAGTTTGAGAAGCGAACGTCTTTAGAATGCATTCTTACATTGAAAAGAAATGAAATGTTTTCTATATTTAAGCTTAGAAATAATTTCGCTTCTTACTCCAGATAATCTATTTGATTTAGTTTTTTTTCTCATTAAAAGAGCTGTTCTGAAGGTTACTAAGAAATTCATACTTAGTATATGAATGGGCTAAATGCATGAGAAAAATTGCAAAAATAAAAGTAATGTAATTAAGGATAGATATTGAGAAATTCAAAATATTTCCTAAGAAATTTCCTTCACTTTCAGTATCACACATGAGTATATAGATGCGTCTATTGTGATATATTTCCAATTTTAATATGTTCAAGTACTGAGATTTATATCAATTTTGGCATGTTATCTATCAGGTTTATTTTTTATATGATTTGAGGTGCTAGGAAGGGAAAGTCAATTGACATAGGGAATGTTCAGGCCCATGTGATTATCTTAGTGTATCTACATTGGACCCATTCAAGTCTCGTCTTGTCACAGCCCAGCTGAAAAAATGTATAAGATTTTTTTGCAAATGGTGGAGGTCTGTTTTTTCTGTTAATCACAGATTTTTTTTTAAACTTATTATTTTCTCTCTAAGTGTTTTCGAAGAACCTACCTTCAGGATCTCCTCGAAACGTTAATGAGTTTGTTAAATAGTCAAATAAAAAACGTTATATGTAGGGAGAAGTACATTTTCTGCCTTTCTGCATGCCCTTCTTGAAGATGGGAAGGAAGCAGAGTAACAGAGAAAATATATTCTGATGTCAGAGCCTCAGATATTCTACCTTATTTGAGCTCATAGTATTTCAGGGTATGAACAGATACTATGTACTCCATGAAACAATAACATTTGAACCCATTTAAAAAAAAAAAAGGAAAGTTAGTTTTGAGGAACTAGGGTATTAATTTGAAGCTGAATCTTCTACCATATACCCTGGTGCTCTAAGGGCACTGCAGATTTGCAGTCAGAGCTATAACTTTTTGAAGAACGTATTTGACAGAAATTCTAGGAGGATGAGTTGAACACAGGGAACTCAGTCAGTTATTTATTTTGCATTTAGAAATCAGCCTTCCATGCAGACCAGCTTTTGAAAATATTTGTGTCATAAATTATCTCAAGTGTCCTATAGTTTCTTCTTGTAGTGATGCTTTCCGAAGTCATTTGTTATTCAGAAATTTCACTGGTGCATTCTATTAGCAATAATTTATGTTTGCCAATGAAACCTGAAGAGACAACTTGACACCTTGACATTTAATGCTGTGGTGAGGTAAAGTAAATTGGTGGTTTCATACTGCCTGTACACTACAATAATTTATGCGGCCTTTGCACATATTGAACAATAACATTTGAATCTATAAACAAAACTAAGAAACAATAGTTTAAAGGAGCTCAGTCAATAGCATGTATCTCACTGAGTTATTACTTCACAACTAAAAATACTTATACATTGCCAGATCAATTTCCATAGGTAACTTAGTCTTTTCAAGTCTCTGGATAAGCTGAGATTAACTTCAGGGTGGATAGGAAAGAGCAGGGTTGACCCATTAAATAATATTTCCAATGTATTTAAATGTGGAGTTCTGCTTTACAAAGGCTGTGCATCTAATTTGCATACAATGTTTAACTCAGGAGTCTTTTGAGTGAATGGTTAAAATATTTGATCAATTCTACTATTAAAGAGTAATAATGAGAAAAAAATCATATCTTCCATGTTGGAAGGATATTTCTCATATATGAATATCATACATAATACAAATAATATAAATACAAATATACTTGCCAATAATATAAATTTAAAAATACATATGAATTTTATCTCTAACTTTATTAAATACCATAACCAAAAGATATTATGATAAATTTATGTTAGCAGAGTTGTGGATCTTCAACTCCTACAACTGTAGCAAGTGTGTTTATTCCAACACATTTTCTGCTTCACAGCAACTCATTTTACTTGAAGCTTAAATAGAAAAAATTAACTTAAACTCATATTAATCTCTAAAGGATACAAACAGATTTTCTTATTTTGCCTCCTTGAAAAAGTAAAAGTGATTTCTGTTGAATCAGGAATGAAATGTAAGTTCAAACCATTTTTTAAGGGTTCATCTAGAGTTGTCAATTTTTTGAACGATTTCTCACATTAACCAGTCTCTTCACAGGAAAACTACATCGGAAAAGGTTAGGTTTTCCATCTAAGTCTTTTTGAATATCTGAAAGTACACAGGTTTATTAGTTGCTATTTCCTTATGAGACAATAATTCACTTAGTTTCATAAAAGAGAATGAAACTACCAAAAAATAATTTTAATACATTGGCTCTACAAACTTGGTTTTGTAGAGATGGAAAATAGCAGCATTCTTCATTTTAAACTTGCTCTGGTCACTGCCAAGGCTCTAACTGCAGCACAATCTTTTAGCTAGTGAGCCTCAAGGACAAGCTGAGGTCACTGAATATCACTTACAATTCAGACAGTTTGAGATGCTGCTGAACAATGTGATACTGCCACATTCTTCTAGCATCTTATCTTGTGAACCCTGATGTCGCAACTTTGGAGGCATATTAGTTGGAAGATTTCACTCTTCACATTTTCTTTAAATTCATACTACATCTAAATACTGAACACTCACGAGGGAAAATTTCCCCAAAATTCAGAGGCTTCAGAAAACAGTTCAAAGCTAACATCAGATAGGAGAGTGGAAGGCAGGAAAGGGCTGCCATTACTAAATCATCCCAGCTGCTACTTAATCATCATAGGTTTCCAAATCTAAGCACCAGATTTTTAATCCAACTATTTTGGAAATTTTGTATGACTAGAGAAGGGAACAGAGCAAAAAAATCCTGGATCCCACAAATAGATTGATAACTATTCCTTAATGCAAAAATAGGTTATGGGTAGCTCAGAAACATTACAGGTTGCGTTAAGAAGGGAAGGAAGAGAGAGACACAGACAGACAGGCAGACACACACACACACACACACCCCAAAGGATAGAGAGAGAAAGAGAGAGAGAGAAATTAAAGTAGATCCTTTTATATGGGCAAGAGGAATTTTAGGGGAAAAAAATCTATACAGAATACCCTGGGATTTAAACGTATGTACATTTATTTAAAAGTATGCTTCCCACACCACTGTACTAGCTTTAAAATGCTTCCTAAGAAATGTATGTAATAAATAATTCTTAGTGGGCGCCTAGGTGGCTCAGTGGGTTAAAGCCTCTGCCTTCAGCTCAGGTCATGATCTCAGGGTCCTGGGATAGAACCCCCCATCAGTCTCTCTGCTCAGCAGGGAGCCTGCTTCCTCCTCTTTCTCTCTCTGCCTGCCTCTCTGCCTACTTGTGATCTCTGTCAAATAAATAAAAAATAAAATCTTTAAATAATTTTCAGAATTTATCAGGTGCTAACTGAAACCATTCATATACATGTTTCACATTAAAAGTCCATATTATTTCTTGTTGTCACTATTATATGAGATTTTATGTACACGAAGTTCTAAGCAGCAAAAAGTACTGTTCCCTCAAAAATTTAAATCAGAGGTTTTGGATTAAATGGTGAGAATGTGTGTGTGTATGTGTGTGTGTGTGTATGTGTGTGTGTGTGTGTGTGTGGAGAGAGAGGGAGAGAGAGAGAAATAAAGGAAGAGAGTGAAAAGTAAAAGGAGGGAGGGAGAAAGGGAGTGTGTGTGTAGTTCCCATTAAAGATGTTCAATCAAGGTACTTTCTATAGAAAATATTTTACTGTCTGTTTTCTTCCATTACACTCAATTGCCTTCAACAAGTGTAATAAATTTTTCCATTCTAAAATGCAGGTGGAATATGTAAGGGCTGGGTACAAAGGAAACATCAAGACTCTAGTCTTTTTTTGCCAGCAAATCTGAGAGTCATGATTGGTAAGTCACAACTGACATAATTACAGCTACCCTCCCTTGAGTAGCCAGTAGGTACTGAGCGCTCATCTGGACAGTATTTGGAGCCACTGTAATCTTCCCAACAGCTTTATAAGAAAAGTATTATCATTCCCATATTAGAAATGAGGAGACTAATGCTCAAAAAGGAAAAGTAGCTTTTCCAGAGCACATGACAAATAAGTAAGAGTCAGGCTTTGAATTAAGGTCTTACTGCCTCTGCCAGTCGATTTAATCCACACAGCAGTGGCAGGAGGAGAATTTGAATGTCCTGCATTACATTATCATGGAGTATTTTTTTTTTCCCTATTCCAACATGCTGATCAATGGCACTGCCATTCGGAAAACATCAGGATGAGATTAGCAACCATGATGTAAATGAAATTATCATGCTCTCTTCAGGTCCACTACAAAATACCATCTCTGTATAGGTGGTATTTTCCATTCACTTTCCCAGCACATGCAATACTTCTCTGCCTTTTGTTTTCCTTAAAATTCTTAAGGTTTGGCCACAAGTCTGATATCTTTAAACTGATAGGTAAATAATGAAGAAGGGTCCATAGGAAACAATGAAAGATGTGTTGAAATAAAGAAAGATATCAGAATAATGCGAATGGTTATAGAAAACCTACTTATTGGAGAAGGTGATAGAGCAAAGTAGAAATAGATAATATAACGTAAATTCTTTAGTGCAAAGGAGAGTGTAGTTTATATTTACGTGGCATAAATAATAATTATTATTTATACGGGGATCCTCCTAGGGTTAAATTCTCAGACTGTGTTTACGATTGAAATACTAAAAGAAAAAAACACCCTTAGAAGGGTTTCTTTTATGTATTACCAAATTAGAAGAACCTGTTTGTTATCTATCCCAGGTATATATAAAGGCATTGTTAATTATGCTTTGGTAACTTTAAATGCTAAAGAATGGAAAACTCCATTGTTCCTATCACTTATTAATAAAGAAAGTGTATGATGCTAATATTGTTGGTTACTGATTGTCTGCAAGTACCTAAATCAATGGACGGGGTCCACGTGAACAATGATTATAAATTCAGAGCTCGTGTAAAGGTCTGCTCCAGTCAACAGGTAATAGTTAATTTTGCATAAGCCTGCCAATTGTAATGCACTGTCGGTCTGTGTTTTCTCATTGCAAAAGCAAGATTATACATAGCTATATTGATGAAAATGGGAAGAAAAGAATTTGATGGCGGTGGTTCATGGTCATAAAAATTGGGGAATTAATAGCGATAGCTAGAGCCAAAACTGTAACAACTTCCCCTAGTGCATCAAGAAAATAAAACAATGCCTTTTCCAGTCAAGGGTTTCTACCATGTGAAGATAAATGGTTATAATAATATTCAGCACTTTCAACCAAAGATCACAAGGTATTTTACAAACCAGTATGTCATGGTCTCAAAATGGAATAAAAATATGGGTTCATGATAAGGTGAAAAACTTAAATAGAACAAGATGTTCTATTTTATAAAGTTATAACCCAGCTTCCAGAGCCTCTGGTCTCTAGAGCAGCTTCTTTATAACTTCATTTGAAATAACGACATTTTTGTTAAGTCACCATATTGCACAGAATATTGTGTAGCATACTTTATTTAGAAAGTTAATAAAGGTATTAATAAAATGGATGTGTAGTTGAATAAGAAGGATACACAGGAATACTTATTGCATGATTATATGATCCAATTTTTAAAAGAAATTACATCTATATGTGTGTATGCTATACAAAAATGCACATACATATGGTGTAGAAATTTATTCACATATGTTAGCAATAGTTATCTCTGAGAAATAGAATAACAGCTGAGTTATGAAAATACAGTTTTACTCATTACATTTTTGTAATTACACATATTACTTTGTAATAGAGAAATAACAAAAAGTAGAGAATATTTATAAGATGGTAGTATTTAAAACCATTTTAAAGAATTGTTTTATTTAGTGATTCATAACTAATAAAAAGCCATAAGTCCATTAGATCTTTTGATGTCATTTTTATCAAAACTATAGTGGTGTTATAAGATATACTAAAGACTTTTTAATGTTTTGAATGTGTCACTGATATCTTTATATATCAAATCTTATTTTGATTAATTTGGTGTATAATTTTAGTGCTATGATTTTATCATTCTCATTGCATTTTCCATTTCAAAATGCCAACTACCTTTTCTGGAAGTTCATAAATTAAATAATAATTCATTCATAGAGCATCTCTTATGTGGCGAATACATAGTAGGTATATTACATGAATCCTCCTACTAATTTCCTTAAAAACTCTGAGTGAGACCTTAGTGTTTCCATTTTGCAGATAAGGTAGATTTACAATAGAAGTTAAGAGAGCAAACACCTAGAAAAAGTCAATATAAGATTTAAAACCAGATCCATCTAAATCCAAAGTCAACACTTTCTACTGCAACACTAAGAATTACTCCAAGAAGTTAGAGAGATAATCAATCCATATGAACTTCGAAAACTTATTTAGAAGCATTCATATATTAAAATGTATCACACAGTTAATTTCAAATCTTCTGAGATTTCTCCCTGACTCCATAGAACTTGAATTTTTAACCACTTTGCTGGCCACGTCATTAACAATGCAAACATTTGGCAGAACTCCATGACTAAAAGTGTCTCATGTTAATGCTTTTTAATAGAGCTCAGACAATAAAAGCAATCCATGATTTACACATAAAAGAATGTATTTTGTGTATAATTCCATAATATCTATTATCTATCTATTATCTATCTATCTTTCATCTTTCATCTATCATTATCATTTATCTACCTACCTGCCTATCCTTGCTAGAGGGAGCATATACATAAGCTTTATAATCAGTTTTACAGAAGGCTTACAGAGACAGCAGTGCCTAATCAAAAGGTTTACCTATCTGTATGTTAGGCAGTCCAAGATATTTCTTGGATTCAGTCTAGTCAGAATCCTTCACAGGTTTCTAGCCATGGCTTTCCAGTTTATTTATTCATTTACTACCTGCTTGAATTCTGTGCTTCTGCTCATATCTCTGGGAGTGTATTTGGATTTATGTCTTCTTTAGATACCATTTCCTTCCTCCCTCACCACCTTGTCCCACCAACTTCCTATGTTGCTACCTTTCTATGTATCTAAATCATCCTTAGCTGATGATTTATATAATAAGAGGACTAGTAAAACTCAATCTGGACCAGTGTAGGGTCCCTAGACAACCAAAAGTGTCAAGCTCCAGTCTGGTTGAACTTGAATTTGAGCCTGGGAAGGATAAGATTTATAGCAGATCTAAAGGACTGTTGGTGTGTCTTTCAGGGACATCTGGGAAACTGTCCCCAGCAATAATGCCATAGCTCTGTGCCCAATAAATTATCATGACCAGACTGTAATTTTGTGGATGGAAGTGTTAACTGAAGTTTTTGCTCTGTCGTGACTTTACTGAATCTCACTTTAGCTATATTTCATGTTGTATGACTATGAAATTGATTAAAAACAAGGGTCTTGATGTGGTGGTTCCCAGATAATACCCATAGAAGCCAACTGGAATTCCTGTATGACAAGGATTGGAAGGGACAGTTCACCTACCTAAACGTCTGAGATGATTTTTATTCATTCAGATATTAACATGCTCAACTGTGAACCCTAAAATGAGGATTTCAGTGGTCCACAAGCAGGCATCTTTGTGTCTGCTTTGGAAAATGTTGCTATTCTCTCTTCTGGGTATTCTGACTGGTAGGAACATGGTTTTGTCTTTTTATTATGCAAATAATCTTGTACATTACCCAAGTAATACTTATCTTAGTCTCTTAACTAAGTTGAACTTATTAACATTTATCAAAACGATAACTGAACATATAATAATAAAAACTACACTCTACCATTGGATAGAATTGACAAAGTCTTAGGCCCATAATTGAAAAATTCTGTAGGGAAAGTGCTAGGATAATGAGGGGAAGATGATGGCTCAGTGATGCCAAAATTTTCCACTCACCCTGAGGGTTGGAGGTGATTAGGGCCTTGATATGTATTAAAGCAAGTTGAATTTTTCAGTGGAGCATAAAGGCCATACCATGAACTCCTGGGAGCCTAACCCACCAATAGATTCAAAACTTTTTCAATGGGCTACTTTTAGTAATACTATGGTAAAAACAACTTAAACCAACAAGGGAAGCTGATGTAGCAAAGATGTGATTATAGAATGTGGCAGCTTATTGATAGTAATCTCCTAGTATCATGGAAGTGTTCATAGGGTTTTATAAGGATTCATAGTATCTTGGAGGAGCATAGATTCAGAGACAGTGAGATGAACAAACTGAGGCTCAGAAAAAGGGAGATAACTTGCCCAGGATCAACAACTTGGTAACAGTATAGCCAGATTTAGAATCCCTGTTTCCTGACTTCCAGAACAGTGGTCTCTCTAATCTCCCTGTCTTGGCATTGCTGTCCAAGGTAAAGGTATGATTCCTGAGGGAAAGCACATTCCGATGTTTTGTTTTCCACCTCTCTAAATTTTTTCTTCCATCTGCATTCTATACCTTCAGATTCCCTGTCATTCCACTATATCCAGTTCAGTTTCCCTGACACAGAGGTTTATATCTTAAAACATTTATCACCCTCCCCTGACATCTGTCCTTATGGGTTTCCAGGATATTGTTTTCTTTCCTTACCTTTTGGCCCAAATAATTTGAAGAATAGTTAATTATTTAAGGTCCAGTTGCTATATCAGTCAAATGTTGGTTATAGCCCAGTTCATTTGTATGTATGTATGCGTATGTCTACAACCCAGTTTAATTGTATGTATGTATGTAAATACATATTATACTCAATAACATTAGGGATTTATTGCATTTGGAAATGTACAGTCACAGTACATTTATATGGAACTAGAGTTTATTAAAAAGCTGTGGGTCTGTTAATTTCAAGAATTCTTGATGTGTTCATACACAGAGGACATGTTCTTGTGTAATGTGTAATTGAGCTCATTACACACAATGGAAGTACTAGGCACATCCATCATTGTTGGCTTAAACAGTTGTAAATTTGGACAGCAGTATAAGTAAATAGAAGATGTCATTGGCTGCTCATTAGTGGGCTCAGAGATAGCACCTTTGTTTGACTTTTTCTGAATCTGCTTATCTTTTATATTGCCAACATTATTACATGGACATATAACTTTTTTTGGCTATTTGACATATTCCTAGAAAGTAAGGGCCATGATATAGCTGGTAGATTGACTATAGTATACTAAAATCATGGAAACCAAAGGTTTCTATTTCTGGTATAAAAAGACACGATTTCTGGTATAAAAAAATTATAGCTGCTATATGGCTAGGCCTGGCAGAGACTACAATAACATGACTAAAATTTGGATTGTTCATTAATATAAACTTCAAACTGACATACCAGAAGATTAGAGAATGTATTTCATAGGATATAAAGTATAGGATCAAGCCCCAAAATACAACATTCAATCATTTTCCTTGTGCCATAAAATTTGCAAAAAACCCACCAAATTTGTGCTCCCCACAGAAGTTCCTGCCTGATGATATCAGTAAGAGATGAAATCTTGATGGTAAAACCATTTCCTAGACTTGGTATTGCCTCAGTCAGAGGAAAGATCACTATGTTACATATCCACAAGAAGGATGTGTCATTTTCAATTTATTCCTAGAGTTTCTTCAGTAATTCACATGAAGGGACAATATCTGAGCTTTGATAAACTGAGCTTTTAGACACAATGTATTTCTTCAACTATCACTTCAGTTCTTCTTTCTTATATGCAGTTGCCAGAAGAGTTTAAATGCCCATTTTATATCACTCTAGTAACATAATCAAAAATTATTATTGTATACTATATCAAGTTTGAACTTAAGTCTCAATATGTTTTGTCTTTAAAATAACCCACCCTCCCTGACTTATTTTACTTTGCATAATACCCTCCAGTTCCATCCATGTCAATGCAAATCACAGGTCTTCATCCTTTCCATTGGCTGAGTAATATTCTGTTGTATATATGAACCACATCTCATATGCAGAACATAAAGAATAATGTGAAGGACCATAAGGGAGGGGAGGGAAAACTGAATGGGAAGAAGTCATAGAGGGCGACAAACCATGAGATTCTGCACTCTGGGAAATAAACTGAGGGTTGTAGAAGGGAGGGGAGTGTGAGGAGACGGGGTAACTGGGTGATGGACATTAAGGAGGGCAGGTGATGTGATGACCACTGGGTGTTATATGGAACTAATGAATCATTGAACACCATATCAGAAAGTAAAAATGTACTATATATTGGCTAATTGAACTTAATATTAAAAAAAAACATATCCCACTCTCCAGATAAACCAAACTCAACTATATTTTCAAAATAATTATTTTAAAAAAGAAAAAATATGAAGACTAATGTAACAAACATTACATTTTTATTATGTAATGTTTTACATTTATGTAATGTAAAACATTACATAATAAATTACATTTATGTAATGTAATGTTTACATAAAAATGTAATGTAATTACATTTTTATTATGTAAAAAAATAAAAAAGACTATTATTTTTATGTATTTTTTCTTTTTTTTCTTTTTTTCTCCCTAAATATGTTTATTTTAATTTTTCAGTGTTACAAGATTGATTGTACATGCACCACACCCAGTGCTCCATGCAATACGTGCCCTTCTTGATACCCACCACCAAGCTCACCCACCTCCCCACCCCTTCCCTTCCAAAATCCTCAGTTTGTTGCTCAGAGTCCACAGTCTCTCCTGGTTCATCACCTCCTCTGATTTCCCCCCATTCGCCCTTCCCTTCCTTCTCACGATGCCCTCCATGATTTTCTTTATACTCCACACGTAAGTGAGACCATAAGATAATTGTCTCTCTCCGCTTGACTTATTTCATTCTGCATAATCTCTTCTAGTCCTGTCCATGTTGATACAAAAGTTGGATATTCATCCTTTCTGATGGAGGCATAATATTCCATTGTAGAGATGTACCACATCTTCCTTATCCAATCATCTGTTGAAGGGCATTTTGGTTCTTTCCACAGTTTGGCTATTATGGCCATTGCAGCTATGAACATTGGGGTACATGTGGCCCTTCTTTGTCCTGCATCTGCTTCTTTG
>CM052813.1:30188067-30385199 GCA_028533885.1 Nasua narica | reverse complement strand
CTGGTCTATGTGTCTGTTTTTGTGCCAGTACCATGCTGTCTGGGTGATCACAGCTTTGTGGTAAAGTTCGAAATCAGGTAATGTGATGCCCCCAGTTTTGTTTTTCTTTTTCAACATTACCTTAGCAATTCGGGGTCTTTTCTGGTTCCATACAAATTTTAGGATTGTTTGTTCCAGCTCTTTGAAAAAAACTGGTGGAATTTTGATCGGGATGGCATTGAAAGTATAGATTGCTCTGGGCAGTATAGACATTTTAACAATGTTTATTCTTCCGATCCATGAGCATGGGATGCTTTTCCACCTTTTTGTATCTTCTTCAATTTCTTTCATGAGTGTTCTGTAGTTGCTCGAGTACAGATCCTTTATCTCTTTGGTTAGGTTTATTCCCAGGTATTTTATGGTTCTTGGTGCTACAGTAAATGGAATCGATTCTCTAGTTTCCCTTTCCATATTTTCATTGTTAGTGTATAGGAAAGCAATTGATTTTTGTGCATTGATTTTGTATCCTGACACATTAATGAATTGCTGTATGAGCTCGAGTAGTTTGGGGGTGGAGTCTTTTGGGTTTTCCATATAAAGTATCATGTCATCTGTGAAGAGAGAGAGTTTGACTTCTTCATTTCCACTTTGAATACCTTTTATTTCTTTTTGTTGTCTGATTGCTGTTGGTAGGACTTCTAGTACTATGTTGAACAAGAGTGGTGAGAGTGGGCATCCTTGACATGTTTCAGATCTCAAAGGGAAGGCTGTCAGCTTTTCCCCATTGAGAATGATATTTGCTGTGGGCTTTTCATAGATAGACTTTATGATGTTGAGAAAAGTTCCTTCTATCCCTATACTTTGAAGTGTTTTAATCAGGAACGGATGCTGAATTTTGTCAAATGCTTTTTCTGCATCTATTGACTATGTATTTATTTTCAACATATTTTTTTTCAGAAATTAATGTTGAAATCCCTATTTACCTATCAAGTTTCATTCCTTTCTATCCTCAGTCACAGTGACCATGATTTGCATCTGTAGCTCATCCCTGTTTATATACTCTTACTGCTTGTCTGTAAATGGCTTTATATTTACAAAAGTCATATGTTTGCAAATTACACATATGAAATTTTGTGTAACTTCTTTATTCTCCACTTTTTGAGAATGATTAGCTCTAACCCATTTAAGAGGTTCTATCCCTAGTATAAGTGATGTATCCCAAGTATAGTATACAAATGTGCTATAATATTTTTTCACCTTCCCCTTTATTATCCATCCTTCCATGTCTCATATATTCAAAAAATGATTCAGTGAATATCTTTGTACCTGTCTCTACCTCACTTGTGTTAAAACTTCCTTAGAAATGAAATTTCTAAGTTACATGGCATGTATACAGTCAATTTTCTTTTGTATATATTTAGTTGTTCCTTAACGAAATTGTTCTAATTTACACTTCCACCAGTTTTGTATGGAGTGTCTGCTTCCCAACTCCTTTGTCAATTGATATGGTCAAACTTTTGAACATTTCCTGACTGGTGAATGTGAAAAGATATCTGATTATAATTTGGAATTACTTTGTACTGGTTATTGGGTAGATGGAGAACATATATTTCTTGGCCATTTCAGTTTCTCCTTTTTTTGGGGGGGAGGGAGGAACCTTTCTTCTTTGAGTTGTTTATGCTCAGTTTTTTTTTTCCTTTTCTTTTTGATTTGCCTTTTTCTTTCTTTTTTTTTTAATTTTATTTATTTATTTGACAGAGACAGAGAGATCACAAGTAGGCAGAGAGGCAGGCAGAGAGAGAGGATGAAGCAGACTCCCCACCCAGCAGAGAGCCCGATGCAGGGCTGGATCCCAGAATCCTGAGATCATGACCTGAGCCAAAGACAGAGGCTTTAATCCACTGAGCCACCCAGGCTCCCCTGATTTGCCTTTTTCTATGTGAAGGATTTATTTATATATCATGCTTACTAAAATTTTACATAAGTTGCATGTATCTTTTCCTAGTCTGAATTTTATACCTCTTGTAATAAATATTTTAATTTTCATAGTTTCATTATTCTTTAATTATTTCTAAATATGTGTCTTTCATATTCTTCTCTCTATATAGGCCAAAAAGACATTCATCTATATTTTATCCCATCATTTTGTAATGCTCTGATTTTTTTACATTTATATCTTTACTACATTTTCATTTTTCTGTTTCCATAGGGAAAGGGGATTGTCTTAGCATTTTCCTTCCTCATTGATAAAGACTCTCCATCTTGCATTGACTCCATACATGAGTCAACTCCTGTTATCCAACTTACATGTATTTTCTTACATTAGCACTCATGGTTCATTACAGTGAAATTAAATGTATATCTACTTTTAAGACTTGTCTTTGAGGTTTTCTCACCCAGGAAAACTTCTACACCATTATTTAGTATTTATGACCACCAATTTCACTCAATTATTTGGTACTCATTAATACATATCTTTTAAATTTTGTCTTTTGTATATAAAATATACTTTAAGGCTAATGCATATTGAATGACAGAGAGCCAAAGTGCATTAAAGAAAAATTTGTGGAAAACAACAACAACATACTCTTATTTGGTGTCTGTTTCTGTCTCTTTGAAAAAAAAATAGTACATTCATATACTATTCATGGGACTCTGTATGTCACTTAAATTGAGTGGGTTAGATTTTTATCAACCTCAAACATCTAGTATACCATAAGTTAAGAGTTTATTACCAAAGTTTCCAAGGAATTACCACATTTTGGACACATGGAATATATCTCAAAATCTTTCCTAATACCACGTGAACATTTCCTCCTTTTACAGTTAACTTACATCAAAGGCTTACATTAATTTAAAATTTAAATTTCTTAGCTCATCAGTGAAGGCTTTTCAAGATCTAGCTTCCTCTACTACCCACACTTATCCCTTAGGAATCCTCACTCCAACTTGCATCCAATAAGTCAACTTTTCAAAGGAAATTTTAAGGTTGATTTTTCTTATCTCTAGACCTGTTCACATCCTGCCTCATCTCAGTAACAGACCCACTTCTCAAAGTGTCTTCACTAGGCAAAGTCTTAAGTCTTCTTTACACTGAAGTTCCTTTTTTTTTAAGATTTTATTTATTTATTTGACAGAGAGAGAGAGGTCACAAGTAGGCAGAAAGGCAGGCAGAGGGAGAGGGGGAAGCAGGCTCCCTGCTGAGCAGAGAGCCCTACACAGAAGTTCTGATACTCTTTTCTCCAGAAAACCATGCATGGCCTCCTGTCCTAGCACAGTTTGCTTACTCTTATCATGTTAATCAATCCCATATCTGTTATTTTGTCTGTTAAAAAATATGTTTGATGTCATTTTTTTTTGTTTGATGTCATTTTTTTTTTTAATTTATTACAGAGAGAGACTGAGAATGAGAGGAGAGAAGGTCAGAGGGAGAAGCAGTCTTCCCGCAGAGCCGGGAGTCCGATATGGGACTCGATCCCGGGACTCCAGGATCATGACCTGAGCCGAAGGCAGTTGCTCAACCAACTGAGCCACCCAGGCGCCTCTGTTTGATGTCATTTTTAAAGGCAGAGAACATTTATGTAGATTTGTTAATCTCTTCCGTTCAGAATTTAGACAATGCTTTTAAGGTAATAGTAATATAGCCAATATTTGTTAATCAGAATTGTAGGCACATTGGGAAATATAAAGATGTGTAAGATATTATGACTCTGTTTATAATCTAATTAGGACCAAAGATATCTTTATATAAAATTAGTTAGCAATCAAAACAAGCATGATTATAAACGTTATCCACCAAAATAATTGTAATTAAAATTATTCTATAGCATATATATATGTACATATATACATATACATAGAGGGTAACATTTTATGAGTAATCTACAGTGAAGAGGAAAAAAGAGAAAATGCAAGTAAAATAAAAACACATTTTAATAGATACTGCTGCTAACAATTATTGGCCTCATTATACATATACTTTCAATTTGTGTCTGTGGGCATATGCATATGTATGCCTATATATGTATATGTATGTATATGTGTATATATAGATATGTGCACATAATAAAGAGAAGAAGAGAAGACACAAAGAATTTTGAACATTTCTTTCTACATAAATTATGGTCTTATTTTAATGATCACAAATTAATTTTGAATACTTTCTAATTTACATAATCAATCCAATATTATCAAATACTTTCTGTGTTTGCCAATCTTTGCTATTATTATTATATAATAATAAAGATTTTATAAAATCTTACCAAATATTTAAAACTATTTCTAACCGTAAGTTTGCTAAGTCACATATTATGAATGTTTTTGAGATGCTTGACACATATTGCCAAATTGTTTTCCAGAAATTTTGTAAGAATTCACACTCAAGGAGTACCTGGCTGGCCCAGTTAGTAGAGCACACAACGTTTGATTTCAGGGTGGTAATTTCAAGGCCCATACTGGGTGTAGAGATTACTTAAAAATAAAATCTTAAAAAAAAAAATACAAGACTCAAGCATTCACACTTAACAGACAGTGTACTGAAGTGGCCTCACCAAGGCAGGATATAAGAAAATAAATTCCTGAAGATTAAAGATTAAAAAAATAAAAATAACTATAGATCTTTAATCTATTGGAGATTTACTTGGCTATAAAATATGATATAGGGACGTGTGTATGTGTGTGTGTGTGTGTGTATCGTTAACTAATTACTTTGCCATTTATTGATTAATCCCTTGGTCATCCTACTGATTTAAAATGTGGATTGAAGATTCATTAACTAAGTAATTATTTCTAATTCTCTTTGCTTTTGACCTTTCATGTTTTTTGTGCTGACCTGTCCCTGTTCTCTTTTGCTGTTACTAAACTGTTCTACTAGTGGTATGTTTTTTAACTTCTTAATGATTGTGAGAGAAAACTCCTCCCATGTTTGCTATTTCTATTCTAAGTGTTTGAGTATCCAAATGACATTAGACTTATTTAATCAAGCTTCCTATGCCTTCCCAAAGTTAAGCTTTGGGTAAGAATGACCTTATATGTGAATATTAATTTAGGAGATGTTGTTCTCTAAGTCTTTCTGTTGAAGAAAGAAGAAGGTTTCTTCATTTTCATCTTTCCCTTAAATTCCATAGAAAATGTGTGTAGTTTATCTCACAAAAGTCTGGAAAATTTATTGTAGATCATTGTTTAGAACTTTTTCCCTGGGGGCGTGTGTGTGGTTCAGTGGGTTAAGCAACAGACTATTGATTTCAACTGAGGTCATTATTTTAGCATGGTGAGATGGAGCCCCTCTCTCCCTTTTCCTCTGCTCATCCCCTCTGCTCGCTCTCAAATTAAAAAAGAAATCTTAAAAAAATTAAAAATAGAACTTTTTTCTTGTTACCATATATGGCGCTTTATTATCAATTTTATTTTAAATTTTGATCATTAGTATATAGGGAAATTTTATTTCTCTATTATTTTCAATCCAGCTTGCAGATGTACAAATTAGTTCTATACATCAGGTTTGAGTTAATTCTTTTGGGTTTTCAAAGTAGAAAATTACATTATCAGCAACTAATATTTACTTTTCCTCTTTTAATTATAAAGTTATGCTCTTTTTTTTCAGTTTTTTTCCTGAATAATTCTATTAGAACTTCCAGAAAGATGTTAAAAAATAATTGTTGTAATGGCCAACTTGTCTTCCTTGAAGTTTAATGGAAATATCTCTAGTGCCCAGCCATGTGATACAAGGCTTACTTTAGACTAGATAAGAACACATTATGTTAAAAGAGAGTACATGAGTGATTTCCTCATTTCATTGTTGTTTTTGTTATTTCTCTTAAATTATTTCAGCTTTGTTTCTGATTTAATTTTCTCCTAGTGTTTGATCACTAAGTATATTAGCAACTTCCACTTTGTAATATATATTTTTTTACCCTTTTATTCCTAGTTAACTGAGATTTTTAAAGTTAGGAATACATGTTGACTATTGTTTTCTGGGCATCTGCCAGTTTGACCATATAGATTTTCTCCCTTGACCTACTGATATGATGCATTTTGTTAATAGGTATCCTAATATTAAACTATCCTTTTTATTTTTATTGATTAATTTTAAACGCTTCTAATTTTTTTTTCTGGGCTGCACCTGTGGTGGACTCAAAGACTGGTTCTGCCCAAGCATGAGGATGGAGGATGTGGGCTGAGGGAAAAGGATTAGATGTTGCTAATTCAGTTAAGTTTTTAATACATGTTTATAGATCAAATTAGTTGGTAAATTAATTTTTGTGAGGTATATTTCAGCTGCTAATATCAGTTTCTATAGGTGATGTCAGAGAATTGAAACTGTAAAATGAGAACAATTTTTAAAATTGATTATTTTAATATGTTGCTTGAAATTTACTAGCAGAAAACAGATCACTGCTACATGGGGAAACAATTTTGTAATACAGAGTGTTTATGAGATAGTCTCACCTGAAGTGTGAGATCCCTCAGTTCATTTGAAAATGTTTTCAATGTTTACTTCCATTTATAAAATTGAAAAAGTAAAATCATCCTTTCAGCTACACTTAAGAAAAAGAAAGAGCTGAGTCTGTGAATGCAAAACAGAATTTCATAAGTAAAAATGAAAGAAAATAATAAAGCATGTGTCTTCCCCAATGTCGCACTTAGGATAGAACTATAAAAGGATCTTAGTTGCACATTTAGAGAAACATATATTTCTGAGTATATGGGGTTGTAAAAGTCCATTCACTTATGTGCATACAAATCGTAAGGACTACATATTATCTGAAATTATGATAATGGACTACACAAAATATTTCAGTTGAAGTTTTATATAGCCATATATTTATTAATTCCTTCATTAAAACTATGAAATACCCCTTTTTCACGAACATATTGCACATTAAGCATATATTTTAGTACTAAATTGTGAAAATAAGCATATATATATGGTAAATTTATTTGTTAATGTTTTGTTTTCTCTAGGATATTCATTAGCTTTTATTTTTCATTGCCAAAGACTGTGTATCTGATGTAAGAACATAGACCAGTACAAAATGTTGAAGGACCCCTAGCCATGTCAATTGTGGATATTGTAAGTCAGACGGAAAGACAATGATTTTAATCTAGGAAACAAAGGAAAAGTTTGGTTACTACAAAAGCAATAATAGGTCTGGGAGGATTTAACAGAAATAGGAGCAAGTGAAGGTTGATTTTGAGAACGACAAAAAGATGTAGTAAAATGAACATAGATCCAATAGGGAAGTCAGGAACTATTTACATGACTGTTGAATATCTGCCCGCATCTCACACTCATTCCCTGCAAGACTTGACAAGACAGGCTTTCAAAAGAATCCTCCAAACACATACAATCAATAGTCTTTATTAATAATATATTAAATTTATATAGTTCCTTTCTTCAAATGCAAGTTAAGAAGATCTAGTTTTCAGCAAACTGCTGTGGATCACATGTAGTTTCAGATCAGAACAGAACATTTCCCACATTTATTTTGGAATGACAGTATTGGAATGACAGCACCAGCAAAGCAGACCTAGAAACCACAATTTTTTAAGTGGAGATATATTTAATGACAATAATCTGTCATGAAATAACAGTAACCAATTAGTACAGGCTGGACAAGTTTGAGGAGAAAGAGGTGGTCAGGGAGGATTCATGGAATAGATAAGTAATACATATTTAGCCAAAAAAAAAAAAAAAATGACAAGAGGAGGAAAGGATAAGTCATGATCTCAGGGTCCTGGGATTGAGCCCCACTTTAGGCTCCTTTGGGGAACCTACTTCTCCATCTCTCCTCCTCGCTCATGCTCTCTGTCACTATCTCTGTCTCTTCCTCTCAAATAAATAAAATCTTAGTGTGTGTGTATATATATATATACATATATATATGTATATATATTTAAATTTTATTTCCTGATTACTCTTCTTTAATTGAAATTTCCTCCAACAGTTATAGTAAACATGTTTCATTTTATTCTTTTTTTTTTAAGATTTTATTTATTCATTTGAGAGGCAGAGAAAGTGAGAGAGAGCATGAGAGGAGAGGTTAGAGGAAGAAGCAGACTCCCCGTGGAGCTGGGAGCCCGATGTGGGACTCGATCCGGGAACTCAAGGATCATGACCTGAGCCGAAGGCAGTCGCTCAACCAACTGAGCCACCCAGGCGCCCCAACATGTTTCATTTTACATCAGCACATCAGAAAATCATTCTGGAATAATTAACACATAATTATGTGATGGGGAAGCATATACATGATTCTCTGAAGGCTGAAAATCTTGTGCATAATAGAAGGTTCATTGTTGAGCATCCTTTTGGTTAAGCATCCCCTATAATTATGCACACAGAAAACATACATGACCGTATCTAAAATTAACTGACATGTTTTTAGATATTTGGGAGGGTATTATTTTTTTCTTTATAATATATGCGGAAGTGCAGAGGACTGATGAAGGTACACTGATTTTTTACGGCAATTATTTGAAGAAATGAAAATAAGAACTTTTCTTACCATGCCAATTATGAAACCATATTTACATCACCAATTTATATTCCTAAACTCTACGTCATTCAGAAATTATATAATCTATTACATACTACTTTGAACCTCTTGATTCTTCTTTTTGAATAGGTCTTCTGTTGTTAAAACACAACATAAAGTGATGTGGCGTCTTTATAATCTTCTATCGAATTTGATTATTGGAGATTGAAAATATGAATGATTCAGATTTCCAAATATGTTTTTATTTTGTTTGTTGGTTTGATATAGTTTGGTTTGGTTTGGTTTGAAAGAGTAGTGGTTAAATGGAAACTTAGTAATCAAGCTGCCTGGATTCAAATCCAGGTTCTGCCATTTACTAATTGTGGGTCCTAAAGCAAGTTACTTTCACTTTTTTCACTGCTGCTTAGGAATCTTATAAATAAGAATAATCATAACCCCTCTTTCCTAGAGTTTTGAGAAAAATTAAATGAGAAAAATGCATATAAGATACAGAGCAAAAATGGTACATGCTAAATGCATAGTAAATATTAGCTATTATTGTATTCACTATAATTGCAATTGTTGCATTAATTAAACTACCCTCACAACTGGAAAATTTCCATATTACCTCAGGGGCTAATAGAAGGGAGAACTACAGGGAATAGATTAATTTAATTAAACCTGAAAAAAAGAGATTACTCAGAGGATGAATTCTTTCAATTCTAGGTCACCTGAACACATCAGGGCTAGAACTATAGCAAATAGATTAATTGCATTTTCTTCCATATTAAAGCCGTGGGTTTATCTTTCACAATGTTTCAATGCTTGAAATAGATCCCACCAACAACTTAATTCAGGAATCAGTTTGCTCTCGAAAAGTGCCAGAGTATATATCAATGCCTTATTTTTGATACTTCCCAAAATGAAAGGAATACTAGGCTAAAAAGCCATTCGGGGGAAGACTTGACATAATTTTTCAGAAAGCATTATTCAATAAATAATTCTGATCCTAATTTTCAGTCGACATGTGTGTAAATCAGGTTTTTGTTTTTGTAAAACAAAAACCAAGGGCCAGCAAAGTACAAAGGGAGTACGAAGCATTCTGCTTTGAGAGCATCGGTGAGAAAGTAGTTCAAACAGAAGGACACCATTTGCTCCCAAGAACGGTCTACCTTTTCTTCCTCATCTTGTAACACCCCACTCATTCACTGTGCTCTAGTTACATTGACACTGAGGCCTTTTATGCTAACCGTTTTTTTCTTTCTTTCTTTCTTTCTTTCTTTCTTTCTTTCTTTCTTCCTTCCTTCCTTCCTTCCTTCCTTCCTTCCTTCCTTCCTTCCTTCTTTCTTTCTTTCTCTTTCTTCCTTTCTTTCTTTTTCTGCCTGAAATGCTTCTTCCTATACTTGTCATTTGACTAGATTTTTGCCATTTCAGGGAGAAATTGATATAATAAGTATAAAATATCAACTACTCTGGTAAAGCATTTTCAGACTATTCTAAAGAAGCTACATACTCACAGGCACTTTCTGTCATATCTTCCTTCCTTAACATATCATTTCCATTATTAGAAAATCTGTAACTACAAGTTTTATTAATTTATCATTTATGTGTTTACAGTATATCTATATTACTATCTTTGAAATTTCATGAAGACAAACTTTTTTTTTTTGCCATATTCACCACTATATCTGCAGCACAAAAAAACTTTTGCTGAGACAAATGGTAGAAGTCCTAAAAGCAGTTCTTTCAAAGGGTGGCTAAATCATCCATCAGTTTCCACTTCTTTATGATGTGAATAGCAGGAATAAGGGGCTGTTTAATTGTGCTGCTTAGGATGAATTAAGTCCTTCATGAATAAATAAGCTACTTTTAAAGATGATAGTCTCATACTGAATTAAATAATAGAGAGAAATTCCAAGAAAGGGTTGCCAACGGTTATGTGCAGAATGGATTCTGAGAAGACAACAAACTGTGTGGACTTTGTCTGATAAAACTGTGTGATTGAAACAATTGCCTTTGGTACTTATCTTTTAAAAGCTTGAAAAAAAAAAGATCTGGATAAGCAGGCAGAGCTGTTGAAAGCCATTTTAGGCAGGAAGAATGAACAAAGATAAAGAGCTTTGTGCATGGGGAATTAAAATACTTTTCAAACAGGACAGGAGAATTTGTGTTTGGGCGGTGACTGGACAAATTTGGGTAAATAGGGCATAACACATAACCTCAACCTTGAAAGCCAGGTAGAGGAGTCTGGAATTGACATAATCATTACAAATTTCCCTTTCCATATGACTTCTCTCACTCTGTGCAGATCTCTACCTTAAACTTTGCCCAACTATACGACATTCTCAAATATAAGGACCGTGCTTTTGTTCATTGTTGTATTCTAACACCTAACACAGTTGCTGACATCTACTAATCAAACAAAAATATTTGAAAAAATTAAGCCATGAGAAACCTCGGAATACTTTTGACTATTGAAATCAGAAGGTAACAGTTGTGTTTTAGATACAAGAAAGAAGGTAACAGTTGTGTTTTAGAAACAAGAAATTCAAAGAGGTAACTCAAAGAGGAGATTTAAGAGCCTAGTGCCAAAACTTTAGGATTGATGCACTATGGGTCTGGACATCAGTACGGGCAAGTAGGGATTGAGTGAAAGGAAAATTATGAAAAAATCCTGTAAATAAAGACTCCTTATATCTTATCAACTGATTGGATATACATAATGAAGAATAAAAATAAACTGAGTGGAAGATAATCTTAATGTTTTGTTTCTGGGAAATGTATATATCTTTATACATATGCATATATGTAGTTAAAAGGATCTTTGTCATTTTATGAGCCTAGATGGGTACATAGTCCACAGATTTAAGATTCAAATCTTGGCTCTGCTAAGAGATAGTTATATTTCAGGATCATCAGTGGAAGGGTTAACATTATGGATGGATTATATCAATATCAACTTGTGATTCTTTTGCTTTACTGTGTTTAGCATAGATGTGGAAGTGAAGTTCCAAAGTGGAAGTGAAGATATTTTACTTAACATCAACCAAAATAAAGCACTGAGTTTTACTATTTTAATATGCTATTTATTTATTTGTTTATGAGACAGAAGGGGGAGGACATGAGTGGGGAGGGCAGGAGAGGGAGAGAATCTCAAGCAGACTGTGCTGCACAGAGCCCAATGTGGGGATCAATCTCATGATCATGAACTGAACCAAAATCAAGAGTTGGACCCTTATCCAACTGAGCCACCCAGGCATCCCAGGACTGACCTTTATTTTGCACCAATCCTCATGAAGTTTTCGAAAGATGAAACAGACTGTTAAAACAGTCGAAAATCGAACATCAGATATTCTTGGTTCTTTTTCTCCTAACCTTAGGACTCGTAGACATACACCACTTCCCCTCTCCCCTTTCTCTTTTCTCTTTCTTTCCAGTCATTTGCTATTCACAAGAAACTTAGTTTCCAGTTTCACTACATAAACAGTTTACCTTCATTCCTGCCTGTCCCACAAAATCAACTTGACAACTAGTTCTGAAAGTCTAAAGATTCACACTTGGATGGTGTGGCAGACACAGAAATGTACTACTTAGAGTCTTCCTCAAGAAAGGTCCAGCTTTCTAGTTGTCATGAGTGTGGTTAGCTCACAGAATTTAGCTTTTAGTGTCTTCAGGGTCCCCAGCATTCAAGCTGAGATCACATCCTCTTGAGAAGCCAAGAACTTAGCGAGATGAATAGCGGTGTTACATACAAAAAGCTAGCCATTTTCAAGTAAGGCTGGGTATCTCTAACAGACAATGTTTGCTCTAGAGTTCACCATTTGGCTGGCAAAAATTTATCAAGAGCATGACATGGTCTAACAGCATGGAATGGTCTAACAGCTCACCCTGCCCTTTCCTGCTTCCCACTTTTTTTTTTTTTTTGAGCTGCTACTTCCCTCAGATCATTTTGTACTTCTAACTTCATCTTAATATCTTCTTCCCAAAAATCAACCTTTGATAGTTGGTGTCAAGAGTACACTGAGAAAGCTGGAGCTGTAACGAAGTTTTGCCGGAACTGCTTAATCATCATCTAGCTAGCAGTGAGGAGCCTGTGCCTGAGGATGAGTAATGTGTAGAGAGCCCCTGACATGGTGGCAGCTGAATTTTTTTTAATTATTATCCATGATGAAATGGGATAGTGTGTGAGTAAAGGTGAATACAATATCATGATTAAGGCATCTGAAAAAATATCATTGGAAGGGGGCGCCTGGATGGCTCAGTTGGTTAAGCGACTGCCTTCGGCTCAGGTCATGATTCCGGAGTCCTGGGATCGAGTCCCACATCAGGCTCCCAGCTCCCTGGGGAGTCTGATTCTCTCTCTGACCTTCTCTCCTTTCATGTGATCTCTCAATCTCTCTCTCTCTCTCTCTTAAATAAATAAACTAAAACTTTAAAAAAAATATCATTGGAGGGAGAAGTATAAATATAAGGATAACAGAATTGGATGATTATGGACTTAATGAGATTAGTAATAAAAAGCTGAGGAATATTAACAAACAATTTAAAACTAACTGAAAGCCAAAAAGCAACTCATAAAGAAAACCTCTTCTCTTGCTCTGAGCAAACAGATAAAGCTAAGATTTTTCAAATTTATTTTTTTTCAGTGTTCCAAAATTCATTGATTATGCACCACACCTAGTGCTCCATGCAATATGTGCTCTCCTTAATACCCACCACCAGCTAAGATTAAGCCCAGTTTTTGAAAAACAGTTTGTTGAATTTCAAAGATCTTTGAATATTTTCTTAAAATATTTTATTTATTTATTTTGAATGAGAAAGAGAGAGCAGGGGCAAGAGCAGTGGGAGTGGAGGGGCGCGGGCCAACGGACAAGAATATTCTGAGCTGAGTGGAGACCTTGTCTCGGGGCTCTATACCAGAACCCTGAGGTCAGAGCCTGAGCCATAGTAGGATGCTTAACTGACTGAGCCATCCTAGCACCCCAGCATGTTCCACCATACCAGACTTTTAATACCAAACACAAGGTCCTAGTTAAGAAACTGTGAGACTCTGACCTCGGATAGGGACATCTGGGAGAAAGCCCTAGAAGATTTAGACTCCCTAGAATTTTCTTAACATTCTGAACTTTAAGAAATGGCCAATCTTATCCCATTAAAACATAACACTCCTCCAATATCAGAAAATAATACAAAGAGATTTACCCCGTAAGACAACAGTTGCCACTCAGAAGTTTAGGAGAGCCACCTCCTCTCCTACCCTTTAGACCTATAATCAGAGTTAAGTCACAGCCTGATCCATTCAGGTGTTGATATGCCTGAATCACCATGACAGACATTAGAGAGTAGAATCCAAAAGCTCAAGGAAGTAGGTATTATGTGAAGCTGTTTCAGATACAGAAACCATTACTTGAAGAGGTGACTGTGTCCTTTATCCAAAGATGTTGTGACCTTAGCAAAGATATACTGTAATGTTTTCTCCAGGCCTTTCGAAAAGACCTATGGTCACTTGCTTGAGCCATTACTTATTCACCATTTACTTGCACTGGGGAAAAGTTCCTACATGACACTTTGGGGACAATTGGACACAGAGTTTAAATTGAAACTAATATCTGCAGAACTGAAGTGACCTTATGATTCCCCTTATAAAGTGGAGTCATGTGGGATCAGGTTTTCGATTCCTGACTAAAATCCAACTTAAAATTGTCCACTGAGTCCACACACCCACCCAGTAGAAGTCTCCCTCATAGCTGAATGTATATTTGGCATTGACATATTTGACCATTGGAATAACAGTTGAATTTGTGACTTTCACCTGTGGGGATAAGAATAATCACAGTGGAGAAGGTCATGAAGTTTCTGAAATTACCACAGCTCTTCCAGCTAAGGCAATTAAAAAAAAAAAAAAAACACCACCAACAACAACAAAAAAATCTATCATATACTAGAGGGAATAACCAAGGTAGGTACCACACTGAAGGATCTAAAGGATGTATAATTAGCGCCTTCATCATTTTCTCTCTTTAATTTATCAGCTTGCCCCCCCCCAGACACAAGATGGAGCCTGAATCCCAGCAAGTGACTATAGACCAGGGTGGACTATCCAACCAGCATCTCCTGCAGGAGCTTGTGCCAGTTATGGGACAGGGGAGGCACATTAATTGATCTCAGGTACATGGTATGTGTCTACTGATTTAGAAAATATCTTGTTTGTTATTCAGTTAAGACATACGATCAGAAACAGTTCTCATTCCCTTGGAGTTCTGTTGAGCACGGGCAGAAAAAAGGCCTGACAATCTGTAACTGTCCATCATGAGGTTGGTACTTACTGTCAGATGCACCAAATCATAAATTTCCCTGGACTCAGAAAAAAAAATCATTGTTAAGATAGAAAGAATGTATCCAGGAGCAATCAGAGAAGGGGTCAGAGGGGTAGAACAAACTTCATGAGAAAGTAGCCCAAGTCCCTAATCCCCCCACTACCATTGCACAATTTCCCCTCCTCCAGCTCATCCCTATGACTATTTGTTGGAGTCATGTACCAACAGCTCTAATATGGACATTGGGTAGGTATGTGCTATGGTGAGTGCTGTGAAATGTGTAAGCCTGATGATTCACAGACCTGTACCCCTAGGGCAAATAATACATTATATGTTAACTAAAAAAAAAAAAAAAATGAATGGAAGAAGCCAGAAGAAAAAAAATGAAAAGAGTAAAATTCCAAAGATTCTTTTACATATTGGCAAGATATCATGTAGAAAGCTAAAAAGTAATGGTAGTCCTGTTAGAACCTCAGTCGAGATTAGGCTTAATCATAGTCATGATGCATGAACACTTGGATATTTACTTGCACAGAAAGGGAATTAATCTGTGGTCATAATATATACAGATTAATGGGCAGTGACAAATTGGGTCAGCTGATCAAAGACTTGGAAAGAAGAAGATTGGAAAATTAGTTACAAGGAGATCTGGAGTAAAGGCACATGGATGGACATATTGAGAATGAGCATAAATTGTGAATGCTTACCAGAAAAGATGCACTAGAGGAAAGGAACTAAACTTCCAAAAGGAAGTGGTGCTCAACAACTTGATGTTAGTTGATGCAGAACTATCAGGAGCTACCACGGTACTATTACAAAAGACAAGGCTAGGATAACAAGGACAAAAGCTATGCCTGGATTCCCACTTACTTAGACTTACTTAGACTACTTCCTTACCACTGCCTCTGAGTCTCCTCAATGCCTGTAACAAAGACCAGAGCTTACCTCTAATATGGCATCATTCCTCAAATAGACCAAATGGCCACTTGGTTCCAAGTTGACTTTATTGGGTCCTTCTATTATATAAGACATGTGGTTTGCTTACACTGGAATAGACACTTAGTCTAAGCCCGGGGTTGTCTTTGCTTTCTACTTGGCCTCAGCCAACTCCACTATCCAGGTGCTCACAGGATGCCTCATCTACAGACAAGTATTCCCCAGACAGCTTCGGACCACAGAATGCACTGGTTGTTGTAATACATAATGTGTCGTACAGTTGATGCTGATCTGACAAACTGTTAGAATGGCATGCTGAAGGAAAAGCTAAAGCACCAGCTTTGAAACAATATCCTGCAAGAATGAGTTACCATCTTCTAGCTTTATACACATTAAATCAGAGACATTTATTTGGGGGGAGGCCACTTACACTGTTAAACATACTATAATGGACAAGATAACCTCTTGAACAAATGATTATTCAGTTTCAAATGTCAATAGTATCAAGATTGAGAAAATCTGTACTCATGATACAAAGGTAATAATACAAGGTCCCAAGCCATAAGAACTTTGTTGCATAGGTTAACGGGTATTGATAAAATCAGGTCAGGGTAAAAATTTAGGATCATATTATCCTATTCCCAGTTCCTTCTTTATAGTTGAACTGCTTTGACACTGTTCATTTCAACTCGAACTTAAAATACAGTAATTTGGGAACAGTCTCCAATGTTCTGGCAGATAACATCAGAGTTTCCTTTACCATTTCAGAATGAATAAAATCTGTCATGGTAACTCACCAGCACAAGTTGAAAGAAAAAGAAAAGAAGGTTTTTAAATGGGAAACTTGTAAAAATATGAGTTTTCCTTGCTGAATAAACTTGAAAACCATTGTCTGACATTCATTTTCACAACTATGAAAAGTGAAACTCCCTTCTGACTTTTAAGGTAAATTAAATATAGGGTTATGAAGACAAGATGAAAAGATAAAGGAATTTTTTTCTCATAAGACATATGTTCCCTACTGAATAGTGTATGTGTTGTCAGAACCATTTCACACATATACTTGCTAGAGAAAATCACCTAAATGGGGAAACACAGGAATAAATAATCAAAAAGTATTTATAAACATCAATATTCTATTATTTAATGCATATTCTTTGATAATATTTTCATATTTTCTTAATTATTATTAAAAATTAGTAAATACATAGTAAGAGGTAGATCTGATAAAATTAATTACATTAGTGATTTCACAGATAGTTAAACTATCTAATACTTCCAGCAATAACATATTTTCTATACCAACACATCATCTATACTACAAGATATGTAGTATACGTAATTTAATTTAGAATGTCTCCTAATCTTAACCAGAGTGTATGAGACAATAAAGTTTAACATCACAGGGGTTGTGTCTAAATGTGCAACCAGTGTAGTTATTTTGCCTGCATTTGCTAGTAAGTTTAATTGAGTAGTAAATTCATTCTTCCTGCCAAGACTTTTTTTATTATTTTTTGACTGAATTGAAAGAACTAACGGTCACTTGAAGGAAGAGGTCTTAAATCTAGCTCAGAGTAAAGAAGGAAATGAGATTTGTACATTGAAAGATTGACTGTAAAATAAACAATAAGGCACACAAAAAAGAAGGGTTATCAAAGGGACAACAGGATAATAGTGATACTCAATGAAAAAATTATCAAAGCCTTTTTTCCTATGTCTAACTTAATGAGGAAAGTGCTAAAAATAAATTCGAGTAATTAGGAGTCTCCTTGACCTTGCTATTAAATGGTTTGTTACAGAATATATGAAGCAAACCTTAAAAAATTAAACATATGTTAGCATCCCTTCATGTGACACATTGAAGATGGAGCAATAAGTACTTCATTATATTGTATAAATTCCAGTGAATGTTATTTCTTAAATGCCATAGAGGACCCGAGAGACATCAACAAAATCCATTAGAGTTGCATATTTTCATAAGAAAAGAAAAATAGAATACTTGAAAATGACTATTTTGTAATTTTTTCTTTCTCCTTTATCTTGTCAATTTTTATAATTGTGGAAACAAACTGCTTTTGAGTGAAGATGGAAAAGCTAGAAGTTCTTTTTTTAAATAATAAATTTTAAAAAGCAATATAAATATCAACAAAGAAAAATAAAATAGCTTAAAAACTAAAGATGCATCTAAATTAAAAATTTAGTAAAGCCTCAATAGAAGAATTATTCTTAAATTACTGCTTAAGTTCAAAATGAATCTTTCCCTCTGTGAAATCAGAACACTGAATTCTATTTCCAGCAATGGAACTTAGAATAATGTCAGTTTTTTTTTAATAATGTCAGTTTTTGCTATATAGAAAACAAACTCAGAATCTCATTGCCCTACAATAGCAGCTTGTCTCCTTTCTGTCCTTCCTTTTCTTCTTTCTTTCCTTTCTTCCTTCCTTCCTTCCCTTTTTTCTTTCTTTCTTTCTTTCTTTCTTTCTTTCTTTCTTTCTTTCTTTCTTTCTTTCTTTCTTTCTTTCTTTCTTCTTTTTTTCTTTCATAGGTCACAGTTCTTCGAGTTTCTGAGATTTAACCAATCTTAACTGGAGTAAAAGGATTCAACTGGCCTGGCCTCCAGACTGCCAATGGTTTCATATCCTCCTATACATCTCCTTCTAAGACAAGCAGCTCCCTTGCTGCACTATTTTCATGGCCTGAAAGAAGCCCCAGAGGCAAGTGGAAACCTGGATGCTTTGTAACTTCTCAGCTGGAAACTAGCATACTGTGATTTACACAAGTATCCAATTGATTAAAGTAAGTCACGTGGTAAACCCAGTATCAATGGGGTAGGCAAATATATTCTGACCTCAAAGAACCACCTCACTAAAAAATAATAGACCAAAAGTTGTCCATTGAAAATATCCTGCTACACAGGGAAGTGAAGAATTGGGAGCAATAATTAAAATTACCGTATACATAAGTGATCTTTTTTCTCTGTAAAAATTATCTGCTCCATCTTCTTCACGAAATTGATGACCAATTTTAGAAACAAACAACCTTTGAACACAAATTGCTTATTGTTATGTGTCAAGAACTCTGCTAGGTGCTCAACACACAAAAACGTGTCAAAAACTACCTAATCTTTTAGCTGAGGGGGGCATTCATTAAATTAGGCAGGCTATGCTAAACTCAGGTAACAATGTTAGCAAATTCATGCAATAAAATTTTACGTCTAGGATGCAAAGCGTATATTTTAGGTTGGAGTTTTTCTCTTGGTGACTGGACTCTAAGCAGTAGTAAAGTGAACCAGGCTAGCAGCATCTTATACTACCATCTCTTAAGTGGTTGTCACAAAAGCAGAAGACAATGTGAAAGTTTGTGCAAGGAGTTTCATATCCAGGCCTGGGACTGACACATCACTCTTCCCACACTGACGAAACCAGTCACGCGGCCATTATCTAGTCATAAGGTGTCAAACTAATTACAACAGTCTCAAAACCATGGTATCCAGAGAAGGTTTATTGGATATATAGTCATTGAATGACATCATCCTCCTTCTTGTTCACCAAATATCTGTCACTTTTCTTTCTACACTTAGAACACACTTTTCCTCCCTAAAAAAGGACAATCCAGCGTCTCATCCAATTATTGCAACCAGTTCAAAGTCCATGATCTTTAGCCACACATACCCCTATCTCTGGGGTCCTAGGGACCTGTTTGATCTAGAAGTCTCAGTGGTCCTGCCTCTTGACCACAAAGTTATTTGATTGTAGACACATACACCCACACACAATGTGTGGAGTTGTGACTGGATAACCAGAATACTCCCATTTGAGAAGAGACTTTCCAGTCATTCTTTTCTAGCAATTCTGAAGCCCCACTGAATTAGCAATGTACAATCCCTCTACTTTAGAAGTGCCAGGATTACTTTGAGTTTTGATAATTTCTGTAACTGCTCTTTGGCTAGAACTGTCCTGCCCATGGTTTTCTGTGGCCCTTGGCTCCACATTCTGGGAGATTCTTCCTGGTTCATTATTTACTTTGTGTGTGTGTATATATATATATACATATGTATGTATATATGTGTATATATTATGTATATATATGTATATATATTTATGTAAATATGTGTGTGTATATATATATATATAAAAAATAGTCTGGTGGGGGGCACATTACTTCTGCAGAGCATTTGAAATGAGGCTATTGTTCATGAGAGTTGAGGGTTTTTTTTTTAAGATTTTATTTATTTATTCAACCAAGAGAGACAGATCACAAGTAGGCAGAGAGGCAGGCAGAGAGAGAGGGGGAAGCAGGCTCCCCACTGAGCAGAGAGCCCAACACGGGGCTCGATCCCAGGACCCTGAAATCATGACCTGAGCCGAAGGCAGAGGCTTTAACCCACTGAGCCACCCAGCGCCCCAGAAGCTTGAGGTTTTAAGAGTTGTTTTAAGTCTTAAAATATCTTATCATCTTATGATCATAATTTTCCTCAAAACTTAGTAGGTTTCAGACCTACTTGCTTCCAGTCTGTTCCACACTTAAAGTTCTTTGTTAGACAGTTCTTAAATCCACTTACATTTTTCTACCTTCTCTCTCCCATGTCTGTCTCACTCAATTTAATGGTGGCTATCTTGAAGCTTTCAGACTTGAATGGGAAAGCTACAACCTAATCTGATATTTTCCCTGGGTCACTTTATTTAACTAAAATTTTCTTGCTAAAAATTTTTCTTATTAAACTTCCTGTCTGCAATCTAAAAGTAGTTGGATTTTCCAACAATCCAAAGCCACAAAATCTTTTTTTTTCTACTCAGTTTGCTCACAATCTTTCCAGCTATTCCTTAAAAGCACTTTTTCTTATAATTCCTTATATATTTATTTTTTAAAATTTTATTTATTTAATTTACAGAAAAAGTGAGAGACAGAGCATGAGCAGGGGAGAGGAGACAGAGGGAGAGGGAGAAGCAGACTCCCCGCCAAGGAGGGAGCTAATGGGGGGTTCAATCACAAGACCTGAGCCAAAGGCAGACACTTAACCTACTGA
Organism: Nasua narica; assembly: GCA_028533885.1. Classification (NCBI taxonomy): domain Eukaryota; kingdom Metazoa; phylum Chordata; class Mammalia; order Carnivora; family Procyonidae; genus Nasua; species Nasua narica. The sequence goes on along the minus strand of CM052813.1, from coordinate 30,364,467 downwards.
GCCACCCAGGCACCCCTCCTTATCAATTTAAATCAATATTAAGTAACAATCTGTGCTAAAATAATGATTTTCAACTTCTTTATCTAGACCCACAATTATTAGACCCATAGTCTGCTTTCAGTTATCAGAGGTGATCAAATATTTTGCTGCTGCAGGATACAATTCAACAGCTTTCTAGCTTTCAATTTCAGTTTCTACTCTGTCCATTTTCTGACTTCTAATCCTACAAATTTCTTTTTTCTTGTAATTTCATAGCAACAATTCAAATTACCAGTATCCTTATTAGCTAGTGTAACCCAAGCTATGATACATTAACAAGTAAATCATGCAACTTAAGAGTTTAACAAAAATTTTTCTTATCCTTTCAAATCCAATGTGTGTCAGAGATTGTCTTGGAAGTTTCCTTCTGAAAATGAATTTTAAGATTTTTTATTTGACAGAGAGATCACAAGTAGGCAGAGAGGCAGGCATAGAGAGAGGGGGAAGCAGGCTACCAGCTGAACGGAGAGCTTGATGCGTTGCTCGATCCCAGGACCCTGAGATCATGACCTGAGCTGAAGGCAGAGGCTTTAACTCACTGAGCTACCCAGGTGTCCCCTGAAAATGACTTTAAAAACTAAGCTTTTTCTCAGACTCTTAGCTATAGAGAACAAACTGATGGTTACAAGAGGGGAAATGATGGAGATTAAAGAATACACTTATCACAATGAACACTGAGTAATCTACAGAACTGTTGAATCACTATATTGTACACCTGACACTAGTATAATACTGTATATGACCTATACTGGAATTTTAAAATTTAAAAACTTAATTAAAAACTAACCTGTTTCATTATTAAATGTCACTGTCTTCAATATAAGTGCTGTGATCATGATTGAAGTAGAAAAGACAGGAACTGGAAAGTTGTAGAACAACCCTTACACATAGACAAAGACACCATTCTACCCACATTTCAATAGAGCCACTTATTTGGCCTTACTTAACAAAATCACTGCAAGTAAAGATGGAAATTATGGTCTTTCTATAGATGCAGAAAAGTGAAATGAGTTTGTGGAGCATATTGCCAATTTTGCCACACACACACCCACACACACCCCTACAAAACCCTAACACTGGGTTTTCTGAGGTTGGCATGAGGATAAAAGAATGATCAATATATGCTATAAAATAATGCACACATTTTACCAATTTTTAACCTGTGCATGGTTTTTGATAATTGATAATGCATATTCATTTCAGAAATATTAGCACATACCAAACAAATCCAATTTTTATACAAAATTAGATAAACCACTTATATAGCCCAAATGACCCTATGCCATTTGAATTTTGTGTAGAAATGCCATTTGTGTAGAAATAGTCATATTTAGTATAAAATGTATGACTTAAAATAAAATAAAATAAAATAAAATGTATGACTCATGGGTCAATCTAATGGGCATTACTAATCTCCAGATCAGAATTACAAGAACAATAGATCAAATTATCTTTTAATCTAAATTTAAGTAAATATAATCTCTTATGGCCATTGTTTCTAAGATAGTAGAAGGAATTAAAATCAAGAAGAAAAAAAAAGTCCTAGCTATCAATATAATAAAGCCATATTATTTTCACTGAATGTTCATTATGCACTATTTAGTATAAACAGTAATATGCAAGGTCAAATGATAATTTAGCCAATCACTGTGTAATACCTTACATATGAACAAAACACTATAATTACAGTGACAGGACAAGCAAAAATAAACTAGTTTCACAGTGTTCATGGGAATGACCTGGAATCAGAAATTCTTTAGGTACTGTATTCAAGAGTGTGTATTAATTTATTCATTATTTTTCTATTCAAAAACACTGAATGAGTTCTCATGAATACTAAGCAATGTTTCAGACACAAATTTATATTAGAATAATTTCCTATGGAATACCAGAGAAAAAAGAATGAAAACAGGGCAGTAGGGTACATTTCTTGGCTCATGGATTTTTTTTTTTAATTTTTATATTTATTATGAACAGAAGATATCCTCAGTGAAGTATAAAGTAAAATCACTGGGCCAGAAATCAGAACACTCACACCCTGACCCCATCATTTACTAGCCCTAGAACCTGGGATAAGTCACATAATGTCTCAATTACTGGTTGGTCCCTGGGTTTGGATAAGAGGAAATAACTTCTCTTTTGATATCACATGGTGGTTCTAAAGATCAAATGAGACAATGTGTGTAAAAATAGTTTGAAACTAAGTTGCTATATGATTTTAAGGTATTATTATTTCAGAATTCACGTTAATAGATTATATTTCAGGTATGGCTTTTTTCTCTTCCTATCATTATTATTATTTTTTAATACTTGCACTTTGGGCCATAAGTTAGCTATATTCCTCACCTTTTCTCTTTTCATTCTTTCTATTTCTCCTGGTGCATTACTCCAATAAAGCTATCTTTTCCCAACATGTAAAACTCATTTGTAATCCAGACTGAGGGAAGACAGGCAATATAATAAAAATGTATAAAAAATGTATATCTAAAGATCAGGATGAAAGATATGAGTGATTTGTACTACATCCTGTCATCAAAAGTACTGAACGCTAGGGAATGTATAAGACATGTGCAAGAATCAATATTAAAACCATACTTACTACAGTTTAAGAGGGCAATAGTGACATTCAGCGTTGCATTTTACATTTTGCTAATGGATTGTAAAGGCAACTGTCATTTTGAGCTCCTTAGCAACAAAATCCACTTTATTCTGCAAAGTTGTAAATAAAAGAAAGTCGTAGTATTAACATACGTCTCAAGATAGATTGAAAAGCTTGCAATGTGACTTACAATGTGACTTTCCCCCTATTTTTCCTATATTCTTGTTATTATTTTTTGGTAAGAAAAATATAAGTTCAACTTAACTTTGTCTATAAAATCAATAATGATGATAATCATGGAGTCTTTCTGAGTTTTGCTATAATTGATTAGGAATAGTAAATAATTACTGAATCATAAGTAAGAGATAATTTATATGGGTGTGATGTATTTCAAAATTATGCAACAGCTGAACTTTATCATGTTAACATAAAGACAACAAGAATGTTTATGGAAGTAATAAAAATAGAACACCTGATAAAATGAATATCTTCTTATTGACCGTAAGTTAAAGTTTTTTCTTAAAGTTTTTAAATTACTATTATTTATGTGGTTTTAGTGGAAAATAAGTCTCAAAGAATATATCAGAAAATCACTATCCTACGTTATTTCTATTAGAAGGGTTATAGCTGATTATTTTTATTTTTGCTTCTCTTTTGAAACATTTTCCTGTTTTTTTTATTTTTTTTTTAAAATATTTTCCCATTATAAAAGTGCAGCAAAAGGGTATGGCATACATAGATATCATTGCATTTTATTCTATATCTATTGATTTTCATCTATTTGGCAACGAAATTCAATCAGCATTATTTTATTGATGAAAAGAAAATTACCACCCTTAATAAATGTTTCTAAATTTCCATCATATCTTTCAAAACTACGATATTGTTTCCTGATTACCTTTAATGACTCTGATACCTGTAAAAGGCTATGAAAATTGGCATGGCTCAATATAACCACCATGAGTAGGAGGTTGACATTCAAAGTTATTTTCCAGCTCATACTGGCCACCATTGTCAACTTGAAAGACAGTTCTTATATGAAGAGAGGTGAAAGGCCCAGCAGAAATGTTGTATGACTGCACTTTTGTTAACAGTTAAATGACAGGTACAGCAGTAGCAGCCACATTTAAATCAATCATACTAAGTCTAACACACATTCTTCTGGGTGTGGGAGAAAAAAGTACTAAAAATCCAAGATAAAATGAAGTAAAAGTATCAGATGCTTTGACTATAACACACACACACACACACACACACACACACGAGATAGAGTGAATTATCTACAAAAGGATGATGATTTTCCCATCTTGACTTATTCTGTCTTACTCCTTTCAGGTTCCACTGATTTCAAGTCTAATAGCTATCCTCTCCTTTTCTTGGTCTGCATGGAGAAATATAATTAGTTATTATTGACCATGCTCTGGTCCTTATAGGCAAAGTCTTTTGTATGAACCTAAAAATTGCCACATTTCTACTTCCCTCACTTACACTGTTCTTGTGTAGACCTAAAAGCAGTCTAGTGAATTAACAACCAAATACTGCAGGCATCACCCCCATTTGTCCTGCACCTTGACTGACAGGATAATTTTCAGGGACGACTTAGCTAGTCAGATGTAAAGGCATAGAACCCCAGGTGAAAGCCTACTCTGCAAGCTGAAGTCTGCATTGACTTCAAGCTAATTATTCAACATCCCCAAGCCTGAGGTGGAAATCAAAGGCATGAATAAAAATCCTTTAGGATTACTAATAAGATTAGAGACAATGGTTACAAAGTCTTCCACTTAAAAACAAAACAAAAAAAGTAAAGTCTTTTACTTATTGCTTACCACACATGGGACATTTAGTGAAAAATGGCTACTATTACTTAAAAAAAAAATACATGACCTGAAGACCCAAGTTTTGATGATGATACTTAAAAACTTTAAATATTTCTAGGCTTAGGAAATATAAAGACATTTTATGTTTAAGTGCCTCTAGAGTAATAGACACTTTGCAAAGCAGAATTAGAGGTTGTCCTTGACTTTCTGCTTACTGAAGTACTTGCTTTTTGCTATTGATTTCACAAGTATGGCTCAAGCCCCTGGAAAGAAGAGTGTAGGTAACAATGGTTTAAAAATAAAATGTAAGGTAAAATTGCTTTTGAAATTTTTGTTTGGGTGTTAGCTTACAGAATATGTCAAAGACTTATTTGTGAGACATTTTCAAACTTCTCAAAGAGAGCTGGGATAATTAAAGAACGTAGCATGCTTGTCCTTCTGTAAATTCTAGAATGAAGACCCACCTAGTTATCAAACTAATAAATGTAATGCCAGGCATTGTTCTAAAGCCTTTGATTAAAATTTTTTATTTTATTTTATTTTATTTTGATGATTCCCTGAATTTTGTTTTCCCACATTTTTAGCATTGGGTCCTGAAGATGGTAAAAAATAATTATGTAAGGATATAATCCAAATCATTTTACTTCCTCCTTGTCAATGGGTTCACTAGTATCACAGCTGGAAATTCTAAAATTATTTTGACATTAATCCTTTTAATCCTTTCACCTAATAAGTTATCAAATCCTGTAGAAATCTTCTAGAAATCATTCTTAATATAATTGCCATTTTTAGGGTTTTTTTTCTTTCAGTATGTCCTACCTTAAAAGCTGTCAAACTGACTCCCCATCACAAAATCTCTGTCTTCAATTCTTTCCCCACACCGTTATTAAAATTACCTCCTTAGAAATATATGCATATGTTACTCCTCTGCTTTGAAGACTCTGCTAACTTCTTAGCTAGGCTTCTGTAGCTCTTCACAATAGGAATCTTCCCACACTTTTAACCTCAATGCTAGCCGCTCTTCACACTACCTCCCTGCCCCATGCCTTAATAAAACCATATAAACAGACTCTATATGTTTTCTCCTTCTATACCAAACCTTTAAGTACCCCTTAAACACAATACCAGGTCATGTCAGTTCTGTTTGTTTGGACTGTTCTCAAAGTGACTTACAGACTTTGCCAGAACTAACCCCATTGTAGGTTGGATTCTTTGTCATTCTATGACTGATATTTCTTTGTAGGAGGCTTACATTATCCATGTAAGAAATAAAGAAGCATTGGTCAGAGAGGTTGAACAGTGATACAGTTGCAATAGAACCCTGCACCTATCCAACTGGGTGATCTATAGCCAGGAAGGACATTCAAAGATGTCTTTACATGAGGAAAGGGAAACAGATTATAGAACAGTATAGAATAAGGGGAAGAAGCATAACCTTAGCCAAAGTGGATCTCTTTAGTTGAGGATGATTGCTGAGGAAAGATTTCATAGAGATCAATTCACAGCCTGGCAGCAGGGGAAATGTAGGCTTCAGATCTAAAAGTTTTGAGTGATACATCCCAGCACCTACTACAGCCTCATAGTGGGGTTAGTCATTCCACTGCATGTCCCAAAATATTTGTTAGAAGGCCCCTCCCAGCACAAGCCACACTGTGCTCCAGTCTTATTTGATTCTCTTATCATGCTTTGAACTCTCCTGTGGCTGCCCTCATATCTTCAGGAGCCATCCAGTTTGCAGTACAGTAAATGAATACATAGAACAAAACTTGGATTCACAACAGAATAAAATAAAATCCTATACCTGGATTAACAATACCTGATGCTCTATGCTACCTTATAAAATGCGTGTGACTAATGCTATTGCAAAACAGGAGTTTTAATTAACATTGCTGTTTGGTTAAATTGGCTTTCAAGGAGGTAAAGAGAGCATGCTGAGAAGAGGCTTAGTTTGTAAAGAAATTTCTGCAATGAAAAAAGCCTTTTCAGAGGTCCAATGAATTACCTTCAAGTAGAAGTCAAAAAGAGGAAGACCTGAAACCAACCAACAAACAAACAAACACGTATTTAAGGGTGACCAGGGATTCTTAATTTGAAGATTGAGTGGGGAAAACTGGAATGAGCTATGGACGATGGGATAAATTATTAAAAAATATTTAGAATCTACATAGCTCATGGTTACAAATCAAACACTGTTGCAAAACCACTGCTGTGATGGAAATAAATAGCTACTTGAGTGATTATTTTGGTAAAATATAGTGATGTTTCAGGTAAAATATATTAATGTTTCAGTTGATATACAGACTGTCATGCCTCCCTGAGGAAAAAAATGTAAGTGGCACACCCTTCACAGACCTGACACATTGTAGGCTAACAATAAATATTTGTTTGCCATCTCCTTCCCATAAAGGTAAAGGTTTCAAGTCAGCCTTACCATTCGTTTCAAATACCTCATAAAGCCCATAGAGTTATGACATTCAGGGAATCCTCGGTTGGCCAAATGGTGTCTCTCTTAAGAGGCCAATGTCACTATACAACTCAGCCTTAGACTTCAGGAATTGAAAAAACTATCTCTTGTCTTTTCCAATCTGGGTAGATGTCTTGTTCCTTTCATTTTGCTTTGCTACATCTCCCATCTGCACACGAAGCATAGAGCTAATGTGGTCGTTTTATAGGAACTTAATATATAAAGGTCTTGCTTACCGTATGTGTTACCATTCAATTCCACAAACAGTATTCAGTATCTACATCTTGCAAAGTAGTGCTCTAACAATATGTTAGAAAAAGATGCTAGGAATGTTGAAAAAGAAGACAAACCACTAGTGGTAATGGGTGGAAATATGAAATATATGTGTGGTAGAGGTACAAAGAATGTACTGTAAGAACAAGTAGGTGGGGGTGAATGCTTTTGGCCCAAGGGAGATCAGAAGGTGTGGCACTTTTCAGACCTTTAAGTGTCCTAATCATTAGTTAATCGACTACTGCATGTAAATTTGTGTTGTTGGCTTTCCAGGTGTTTCCTGGTAATTAATAAGCACTTTCCCAGTTAATTTGATGTATCTTCCATCTGTGCCTTGTGGGGTTAGGAAAGTTATTTTAGTATGGTGGTATATACACAAGCCTCAGGAATGCCAGTTTTCTAATGAGCAAAAATTGATTGAAAGGAGATAGAAAAGTGTGATGCATCTCGGTATTAAATGTGGCGTGGAGTCCAGCAATGAGAAATATGGTGGGAAATAATGGGAAAAAGCAAGAAAAGTTGCAAGAATGATTTCGAGGAAGTTGTTGGAAAGAATATCTGTGAAAATACGATTTAACTCAATCACGATAGAACTAGTATGATAAAGCAACTAGAATGGGAGGATCTGGGTCAATGACTATCTGAGGCTGTTTCAAGATGTCTGAAGCATAGCAACAGGAAAAAATGGTTAGATTTGGTGGCAAAATTCAATCTGAATTTGGTGATTGCACCTAGAAATTGACTGCAAACTGAAGATTAAGAGAAGCTTAGCTGACCTGAAAATAAAGTAGTTTGAAATTGAGAAGTCAAAAAACAGGTGTTTCTCAGCATTGCAGAATGACTCAGGTTACATTCAGATGTACAAAGAAATGTAGATTCTGTACTTTTTCTATAACTACCCCACATTTCTCACCCCATCCAATAGCTAGATATCAGGAAAGGAATATGAAGCTTACATTTATGTGCTAGTCTAAAATTTTACATCAGAAAATATCTTTCTTGGTGACTCAAATGCCCCAATCTCATATTCTCTAAGATGTCATCTGACGATATAAGAGTATAGTCATGCTTATGACACGATTTTGTGACACTGGGGAAAGGGTAAATGTGCCTTTAGCTGGTATGCTGAGGTGTAGTTTGGCTAAGCTGCTATTTAGCCCAATTTTGTTGACAACAGCTGCTGATTTCTGCAACAAATGGTTTCTTACTTTTTTCTTGTTCTTAGTTTCCAGGGATCCTCAAAGTCGAATTGACCTTTTTAATTTTTGTTGCTTTTCCCATCTGGGCCATGGTCTAATGGTAGCATCTACTATGAGATTACCTTGCCCTTAATGACATCGCCCTCTGATCCTCTGAATGTCAGTGGCACACAGGAACAGAAAAGTGTTTGGAAGTATAAGGCATGCCTTCTTTTTTGCCTGACAGCACTCTTCCACCTCCCAATTATGTGAAGTCCTCTAATATTAGCTCAGGGGCACTCTGGACAAGAGTCTCTTCCCTCCATCCCAAATAATTGGCTGGGCAAATCCCACACAGAATTGGCCTCAAACTCAGACTAAACCTTACTCTTCAACCACAACATGCATTGCAATTCAAGGGATGAAAAATCAAGGCATAATATAGATGTTCTGACCTATATTTCCTTAGTCTCCTTGTATCTCTATTTTTTCTTCTAAAATCCTGTGGAAATAGAAGTGATGAGATTTTCATTTTTTTCTACTATTTCTTTTCCTAGAATTTCCACTACATCAAACTCTATCATTTAAGCACTCAAACCCAGAAAATAATATTTTCAATGGAAACATGGAAAGGCAATCCTTTCTCTAATGGCAATGCCTGGTTTTAAATCCATAAACTTCAACATTTTATTTTGAATATCAGTTTATAAAAATCACATCTCATTTTCTTTGTATTCCTTCTGAACCACATTAATATTGTTAATAAAAGTACCATGGGAGATGTTTGGAGGCATGGAGAGGGCCTCACAAATTTTTGAGATATACTTCCTACCCCTGTATGAAATCAACCAGAACGATTTTATTTTAAAAAGTCCTAAAAAAGATATCAAAGCAGTTTAAATAAAAGCCATATTACACAAGATGTAAGATTAGGAGCTAGGATTTTTTTTTAAGATTTTATTTGATTATTTGACAGAGAGGAGAGAGATCACAAGTAGGCAGAGAGGCAGGCAGAGAGACAGGGGGAAGCAGGCTCCCTGCTGAGCAGAGGGCCAGATGCAGGGCTGCAACCCAGGACCCTGAGATCCTGACTTGAGCCACCCAGCCACCCCTAGGAGCTAGGATTTTTTAATTAAATATATTCTGTTTAGTGACACTGGTTTTGTTTTGAAATTGAGGTTATTTAAAACCTTCAGGCTATATCCTAATGGTATACTAGAAAGTACACAACTGAATTAACAACAATTTAAAACAATGCTTACTGTCTGATATTTGAGGTGGAGGCATTATTTTGTGACTTAAATATATAATAGTTTGAAGAGAATACTCTGAGGGAAAAAGTATGCAAATTTGCAACACAATAAGAAAATGCCACATTAGGGGCACCTGAGTGGCTCAGCGGGTTAAAGCCTCTGCCTTCTGCTCAGGTCATGATCTTAGGGTCCTGGGATCGAGCCCCACACAGGGCTCTCTGCTCAGCAGGGAGCCTGCTTCCCCCCACTCCCTCTTCCTGCCTCTCTGTCTACTTGTGATCTCTCTCTCTCTCTCTGTGTCAAATAAATAAATAAAATTTAAAAACAGAAAAAAAGAAAATGCCACATTAAAAATAGAGCCTTGATTGATACAAAATTGACAGAGAAAACAGAAAATAAGGAGCCTACATCTAGTTATAGTATTCTATAGTGTAAATAGAGCAGACATTAAAGTGACTAGAAAAGCAAGGTAGAAAGCTAACCACTGTTTACTAGACCATAAATCAGAATGCCTGATTGAAATGCTATGTTTTTTCTTCTCTTTCATCTTTTCTTCACTGAATTTTTTTTTTTTTTTTGCCCAATTGACCATACAGAGTGTGCTTTGAAATTTTTCTATCTATAGGTTCAGGGAGCACCGATTATCTAAGTGTGGACATTACAGAAAAGCATGTCCTTCACCTTATTGACTTAAGTGCAGATTTATTAGCAAAAGGATCCTCTTACCCATAGGTAGTATGACATAACAAACCAGATTTGTATTATGCAGGATACATTTAAAAATATACTTCTTATTTTATAATAGTTTTTAAATACAGAAAAGTTATAGAGATAGTGCAGAGAGTTCCTGTATACCCCACACCTAATGTCTCCTGATGTTAACATTCTCCATCACAACAGTCATATTTGTTAAAACTAGTGAACCAAAATATACAAGTAATGAACCAATATACATTTGAATATAGATAAAAGAACACTAAATCAGAATAGTATGAGTAGTATTAATGGTATTAGTGGTGATAACTGAATGATCTAAAGATAATGCAAGTTGTAGGAATATTTGGAACTAGGCTTCAGACATTGTAATAAAAATCTACCCCTCATTTTTTTCCCTTTTTGCCATAATTTCACTCTTCATTCACTTTGTTAGCATCGTTCAGACAAAAGTTCCCAACATAGAGGAAGTATGAGCATAGGAGTTGCAAGCTCACATTTACATTCACAATAACCCTGATACTCATGTCTCCAACAAATATTGAGATTGGCCTTCATTGAACTGCTTCAGGTCATGTGATCTTTTCTGAGTCAATCACTATGAGACTACAGTTGGTCTCAGCCAAAAGGCTGAGAAGTGGCAGTCAATCACCATGAGAAATTGAACAGGTGGATTGGCCAGACCAGCATCACATCCACCCCTGGAATCCAAGAATGAGGTTACCTTTCCTAAATAACTTAACCCAGTAATGGGACAGATGTTTCTCAAGAGTAAATTAAGTTTCTGATAGGAAAAAGAATGCGTACTGCATATTAAGAAGGCAAAACCATCTGATCTCTACTACGATGTGCAGACGAGTAGGTGTCTTAACCTTTAAAGAGTCTCCAAAGATATTAGTCTACAATCATATTTAGTATAAATTGAATCTAGAAAAAGTTATGGTTGGGTTTTTCTACTTCTATGGAAATGGTAAAGAAAGAAAAAGTTGTTCTTTTCCTTTATGCTGGTAATCTTTAAGCTGGTTGTCCCTATTTTTAAGTAAAAATGAGAAAACAATTCAGGCCCAGAATTTAATAACTATTTCCCTCACTGCTTAATGACATAAAATAACCCAAATTCCTCTATCAAATATTTTTCTTATACTCTTTTACAAAAGCATTAAACAATAACTAGAGATAGTTCGAATTTTCATTTAGGTTGCCAGAATTTTCCTTCACAGAAATAGCAACAAAAGTTAATACTTAATGTATGGTCTAAGAACTGTAAAAAATATTTACAAATAAGATACGTTATAATTCATAGAGCAACCAATGAAGATAGTGAAATTATCAGTTCCATGTTACAGAGGAAACAATGGAGTCAAAGGGACAAAGTAAAAAGTCACAAAGTTAGTAAGTAGTCTTATCAGATGATTAAATATCCCTTCCTATCTTCTTTGCTTTATCTGTTCCAAGGGCATTTGGGTAATTTTGCACCCTCAGACACAGCCTGGACCAAAATCCTCTTTGTGTGGATTCTGACCAAATTCAAAAAGCTATAGTATTATTGTTCTTCTCCTTATAGAACCTATGTACAATTTTTGCCCTTTTCCCAGACTTCCTGTTAATGCTGAGGCATAAGACTACATGGGAGCATCTTTTCTTTCTTTAAAGATTTTATTTATTTGACAGAGAGAGAGAGATCACAAGTAGGCACAGAGGCAGGCAGAGAGAGGGGGGAATGCAGGCTCCCCACTGAGCAGAGAGCCCGACGTGGGGCTCGATCCCAGGACCCTGAGATCATGACCTAAGCCGAAGGCAGAGGCTTAAACCACTAAGTCACCCAGGTGCCTCTTCATGGGAGCACCAAAGCAACATAGAAGTGGGAAGAAATTATAACACCGAAGGTGAAGCTTTGACCAATAGGAGATAGTAGCAAGAAGATAATAAATTCTTTTCCATTCCTTTCCCCTGCATAGCCTATCCTAAGAAACATTCATTAATAAGACTTCTTGGGAAATATTCCCATGAGAATAAAGCAATCAATCATACCGAATACTATGCAGTGATTAGTTAGGGACTGCACCTTTGTATCAGTTCTCCATTTTTCCCTGTCTCACTTTCCTTTGCTCTCACTCCTGCTCCCAAAAATCATACTCTTGAAGAAAGCATTAACACATAAGTCTTTGCTTCAGGCTCTGTTTCTAAGAAATAGTCTAAGATAGCTGCTATCAGCAATGGCCCTAGAAAGTGGACCCCCTAGGATAATTTTTTTAAGCAGTGTTACTGACCAGTTTCATTGCAATAGAAATCCCTTTGCTAGTGTTACAGGGGCTGATGATTAGCTCTGGCATAGCATGACATTACAATTACTAAGGCTTTCCCTTGTGGTTAATTGGGATAAGGTGCAGGTGGAAGATAAGACCTTAAGATATGCATAGGCAGTATGCTTATACGGTATGGGGCAATAATAATTATAGGGACTGCAGACTGGGCTGGCTTTTGTTAATGACACTGGAATCTTTGAAAGAGAAAATTATAGGCTTAGAGCAGTCAGTTGCCAACTTGAGGCACTCTGTGAAAGCCAAAGGCCCTGTATGGCTTCATTTTATGCAGTGCCTTAACATCTATGGGTACAAAACACTTTGCAGAAAATCAGACCCAAGATTTAATTTTAAATGTGAAAGAAATACAAAGGAAGCCAAATATGTTGCCTTGAGAGATGCCATCTATTTAGTCTAAGATTGCAGTTGGAAAAAAAGCAAGATTTTGAGAACTGGGTTGGTGGGGGTTTGGACAGCACTGAGAATTTTGAACAGTTTCTCCCCTTTGAGAGCACAGTTTTTTGGGGTTTTTTTTTTGTTTTTTGTTTTTCCTAGGTTGGAGCACATGTGAAGGCCTCATAGATGCAAATAACTCCCAAAATATTGCTTGTGCTCTTCAGAAGCTACCTGATCAACACTTATTTTCAGTCCCCTTACAAAGCAAGGGAATTCAGTACTCCCTCCAGGACAACGTCATTTAATCACCAATTGGAATTATAGGACCCGACTGACATGTACAGGATAAGAACTGTGGGATAATTGTGGTAGTAGATACTAAAAGTGTCAGAACATAGTTGTAAAATAGTAAGTTTGACATGGGTTGACCTCCCTGGGAATTAGACTCTGAGACGGAGATTTGCATGCAAGGTTTTACTGCCGAGTCCTCTTGGAAATAACACTTGTTAGCTGGGGAGGAGAACAGAATTAGGCAAAGGGAGAAAATGAACTGCTGGGTCTCAGTCAATCCCAGTCAATCCCACAAAGAGTTCTGAACCACATAAGTTGTCTGAAGTTGAAACTAGAGAAAGGGCTTTTGAATAGCTTCATAGAGCAGTCATTTATGTATGCTGACCACTGGTGGGAGAACAATTTACTAAGGCAGTTCTCTATGGCCAAAGACAATACTCAGAAACAGACTCAGCTGTGAAGCATTGACCACCACCTGGCAAGAGCCAGGGAAAACCATACCTCAGTCCTGAATACAGAACTGGGAAGCACACCACAGCAAACACAATAATATGGGGGAATTTATTGAATTGAACAATTCATTCCTAAAATTAGAGTCAATACGTGAATTAGAGATAATCCTCACAATCTGCTGAGGTGATTTTTTGAAGCCTGGACACAGTCTTAGCCTACAGTAAATGGAGTGGGAATGTCAGTACTTCAGTGCCAAATATGAAGGTAGAAAGAAATACTAAGGATATTGAGATCTTAGGGTGGATTATGATGTAAACTTGAGAATATACCATCAAATTATTTTCTGGGGCACCTGGGTGGCTCAGTAGGTTAAAGCCTCTGCCTTTGGCTCAGGTCATGATCTCAGGGTCCTGGGATAGAGCCCTGCATCAGGCTCTCTGCTCAGCGGGGAGCCTGCTTCCCCCCCCCCCCCCGCCTGCCTCTCTGCCTACCTGTGATCTCTCTCTCTGTCAAATAAATAAATAAAATCTTTTAAAAAATTATTTTCCCATGGTATTCCAAGAGGCCATTTCCTTCACTGGGGTAATGGAATATGGAAACATTGCTAGGGCATGAAGGCGAAACCAACTTAATGTTTCCTGTCCTCTGTAGTATTAAATGGCAGCAGGAGATGATGCCGTGAAAATGTGCTTTCCGGGGTAAGGGGGAATAATTAGATTCTGAAATGGAAAAGTATAGGTGGAAACACTTAATGTCCAGAGGCAAGATAGATTTAGTTACTCTAATAGCTAACATGCCTATAGTGGAAATCAGGGTGTCTTGATATACATATCTGTGGTGATAGCAAATAGATCATAGTGTCCTTGAGAAAAGATAGATAAGTGGAGTAGTGTGTTTTTTGACCTATAAATAAATAAATAAATTGATAGCTTTTGAACTGAGAACTGGCATTACCCATCAAAATGGACAGTTGTGCTTCCTCGCAAAAATTCCAGACATGTCAATTCACAGACCAAAAAGTCATTGGTTGAAGGGGAATCCAGGTCCCTTTGAGAATCAACTCCGTCATATTACCACAAATAAATTAGGTAAATACTTCCCTGATCTTTTTCAAAAAGGACCTGTGGTCAATACTAGTATAACTGTATAGTTGGAAATAGGAATTAAGGATTCCTATTCAGAATAAAGATTCTGAACTGAGACTGATAATGGGGGAACTGAAATACCATGAATAGAGGCCTTGGATGCCTGATGATAGGTAAGAGTTTTGGCCCAAGACTGTGTGACAATGTAATGTATCTAACATGTCCATACAACTAAACTACAGTTATTTCCCTGGTCCCCAGGTGGATAATTGAATCTTGATAGACCTAACACCTGACAGAATCCTCACATAGGATTCTATGATCTGTGGAGTAAGAACTATTTTGGTAAAAACAAAACAAAACAAAACAAATCTGTGCTTGCTTCTGCAGCACTTATACTAAAATCGGAACAATACAGAGATTAGCACACTTCCTGTGCATGGACAACGTGCAAACTCATGAAGTGTTCCATATTAAAAACAAACAAACAAACAAACAAAATCCCCCAAAATGCCAACTAGAAGCTCTCTTCTAGGGCGCCTGGGTGGTTAAGCAACTGCTTTCAGCTCAGGTCATGATCCCAGCATCCTGGGATTGAGTCCCACATTGGGTTCCCCCTGCTCTGCAGGGATCCTGCTTCTCCCTTTCCCTCTACTGCTCCTCCTGCTTGTGCGCTCTCTCTCTCTCTCTCTCTGTTAAATAAATACATAAAATCTTAAAAAAAAGAAGCTCTCCTCTATCCTGAAGAATATGTAAAAGCAATACCATATTTCAGGAATTATAATGATAAGCATCACCATCAAATACTTAAGAAAAACAGGAGTAGTGTTTCCTATGATATTCTCATGCAATTCATCTACTAAGCCGGTAGAAAAAAAGTCAATTAAAAAAAGCTGATCCCAGGGCACCTGGGTGATATAAGTATCTGCCTTTGGCTCAGGTCTTGATCCTGGGATCCTTGGATGGAGCCCCATATCAGGTTCCCTGCTCAGTGGGGAGCCTGCCTCTCTCTTTGCCTTTCCCCTCTCTTGTGCTAACTCTCTCATGCTCTCTGCCTCTCTCTCTCTTTCTTTCTCTCTCTCTTAAATAAATAAATAATAAAAATCTTTTTAAAAAATTGATCCTGACTGATAGATGGCTGTAGAATGGCTACTTTACACTTACCTTTGATATAGCCCCAAGTGCAACTACATGCTTAATATATTTATGATGCAGTACCACATTCTCCTGGCACTTAAAACACATGAATTTATTTGGCAATTACATTCCTCTTAATTCCAACAGAAAGGAGGACCAAAACTAGTTTGCTATAACATAGTAGGAATAGCATAACAGGTACAGCATCCACTGGTTGTAGGAGGGCTATGTTACATAATCTTCATGCTCATGTTCTGTTCTGCAGGAACACTGATCCTTTGTTATTCTGCAAAACATCATGTTGAATTACTATAATTATGTATCATGCTAATTGGACCCAGTAATCAGGAACTAAGTGGTGTTCTATAAGCCCTAGGAAGATATCAGAATGCCAGAGACTGAAGAAAAATTCTGTTGAAGATGCAGGAGCCTTCCATATCAGAGAATACTTTAGGGGTTCAAGTCAACTAGAGCATATCAGAACATTTTTCCTAAGACGAATAAAAATTTAACACACCTCACATTTCTTACTTATAGTACTTGGTAAGGCTCTCTGGATTTTTTAAGGCAGCATATAACATACTTTAAAATACTGTTATGATCCATTTATTGAATGACTCATAAAACAACACTTTTTAGCAGGACTTAAAGCAAGAAAGTATTTTGCAAAGTCAAGATTGTGGTGCAAGCTGCTCTATCACTGAAAATATGTGACTCAGAAGATCTGATAGTGCTAGAGATATCTATGGTATATTTAAATGCTATATTGAATCTCAGGCAAGCCTCTGTTAAAAAATTGATGTGTAGAATCATAGCCTTTAGAGCAAAGTCAAGCTTTCTATAGCCAACAAATTAATTTTCATTGAAAAAAAAATAACTTCTAGTATTCCACTAGGTCCTAGTATGAGAAGATCCTGACCACAGGAATGCCAGATGTCTTTGTAACCACACTTCCTCATCCTAACTTGGTTATTATTGGACCTGCTGAGTCATAAGTTTGGGAGTGTAAAGCAGTAACCTATCATACAATACAAATGGTATATGGGATTTGATCTCAGCAGATCTGGAAAGCATAAGAAAATCATATGAACATGTGGCCAGAACTCCCATATAATTAGCCTCAACTGCATTGACATTCTCCTTCAAGGTCATATCTGTGGCCTTCTGGGAGTATTTCCTGTCAACAAATAAAATGAGGACTGCTTCACCGATAAACTGGCTTAAAGGAGATGATGTCCCTAAATGAAATTTCATGACTGATTGAAAATGTACCTCATCTCTTGGGAAAGAAGTGAGGACGTCCTACAAATATGGAGGTACTATGTTATATTCAGCAGCTGCATATTAAGGAAAGCATCAGTATATCTGAATACTGGTCAGACAGACACTTCTCATGTGATACTGGAGATTATCTCAACCTCACTATCTCTTGTAACCTTGACTCTTCCCTGCAGACTAAGCCACTATTCTGATAACCTACTGTCTGTGGACTTCAGCTGCTTTCATCAGGTATAATCCAATTGTGTCTTATCCCATGGATATTCTGAAAACCATTTATCTCCTCTTTTGGCACTCTCCTGTTCCCTGAAGAATGAGATGTGGGTATATTCAGGGCCACCACATGTGCAACCCAGAAATCACAATCTAGTGGGTGAAATTTGGTCCTTAAAAGATGGGAGCCAGAGGATAAATTCTATTACAAACCTGAGAATAAACGTCCTGAGCAAGTTTATCTTTTGGATGATAATCTCATAAATTTGAGTCATCTAGACACTAAGTGATGGCTAGCATAGTAAACCATTCTTATATTTGCTCTCTCCCTTTTATTTCCCTTTTCCCTCACTTCTGTTTTTGAGTAAAGTAGTGGATGGAGCTAAAAAATTTGGTTCAGTTTCTTCTATGTGGGCAACACAGCTAAGAGAGAGAAGATAGGTGTTGAGACCAGGCAGCCAGACCCTTAATTTTCTCTTAACTGTTCCTATCCAGGAATACTTCCAAGGTCAATAGCCTCCCCTCCATTTGCCCTTGTGTTCTGTACTTAAATAGTCCAAATAAGTATACTGCTTTATATTTCTCCTTTGCCTTGTATATTTTTCTTAAGAATTATTATGTCTTTGAGAAATTAGATAATCTTTATGATTAGGCCGTCATCTGGTAATTAAATGTTACTCATCAATACTCTGTGGTAATTTTAATATGTACAGCATAGCCCATTAAGAATTAAACTGAAACCACCATATACATTCTACTTAAGATTAATTGCAACTATGGTGCCTCAGCAAGGCAGGCAAACTTAGTTCATTGTCAGTAGTACTGATGGCGCTAAAATATTCCTCAGGCTGACATTGTAAAATATCTCCATTAAAAAAAAAATAAACATAGTTTCTAAAGAGGAGAAAGTTTCTTAAAAGGAGAAAGAAGAAAATAATAATATAATGAGAAATTTATATAACCTTGAGTTAATCATATCAATTGCCATGAGAGGAAAAAGAGAACTATCTTAAGACATTTTTAATAAAATATATTAACAAAGAATGTTTTAAAAATGAGCATCTGTTATAAAACCAAAACATTTCTCACATCTTTATTTTGTATGTTTGTTTGAATGAAGCTAAGTGCTAAAAATTATTTGTGGTACATTAGAATAAAAATATATACACCTATATAAACACACACAAACAAAGATACTAAAAGACAAAAACCCAACAGTTAGTTTTAAGATTTCTAACAATCAGGACAAAATGGAAATCATATTTCTTGTCTACTGTCAAGGAAGTTAACACACAAAAGAGAAAATATATTCATTTTCTTCCCCAGACCATAGGCTTAATAAAGGACAGATACAATAAATTTTAATGTAAAACATTTTAAATAAAAAATGCAGATTTTTAGTGACTATTTTTTTCCAAATAGATACTATTTTGTTTTTTGTTTGTTTGTTTGTTTTTAGAATAGATAGCTATTTTAAAAAGCAATCAAAGCTATCTTCAAAATAGACCCATTTCTTTCTTACACAGGGAAAAGTTCTAAGTTTTTGCAGTCACACTTGGCCATATTTTTTGTGAAATCCTGTCTTTAAGCTAATTTAAATCAGTATTACTTAAAATGTATCTCGTGATCCTGACAATGACCTCTGATGTTGGATTTCACAGAACAGATATAGAGATCCAGAAAGGACCACAAAAGAGGAAAGTGATCTGCCATATATTTCTTTATTCTTTGGCTCCCAACTTTCTATTATTTTTTGTTTATTTTTTCACTCTTATTGATGGGATAGAGTATGTATCCCCTTTGAAGGGGCTTTACAGTGTAGTAAAAATGGTTTATTCTTTTTGGTCTGGTATATATGGACTTAAACCTAACTTCAGACATTTAAAATTACATGACCTTAGGTATATCATTAACTTTGTCTCTGTGCCTCAACTTCTGCAATTATAAAAATAAAATAGGACTATCTTTTTAATGTAAAACATTAAATAGAAAACACATATACTGCCTTATTTCCCTTTCCTTGTAATTCCAGGATTTATAGCGACTAACATAAAGTCACCTGCTCAGAATCAAGGTCACTGCCACCTCCATTAGAATATTTAAACTTGTATTAAGACATACAAGAGATTAACAACTGAATAAAGGAGAAACAAAGTTTTTTTTTTTTTTTTGGATCAGAGAGCATAGTTTCAGAAATAACCACCAGTTATTCTTTTTGAGCTTTAAAGTTTTGATAGTAGTAAAAATGACCAGAAATCTTTATTCTGGATTACTTCTTTCTACTTTGATTGATTGCAAGACTTTGATTCATGTATAGAGTGATCCATTGATTTGAATCTCTCCTTAAGTGTATATCTGTGAATTTGAACTAGAATTTTGAATACATATTACATTATGATGAAGTTGAGTATAACACAAGAATCATGTCTAATACTGTGTCCCCATGATTTACAAGCCAGATTTAAGAGGTCTTTGCTTCTTTTCCACACCAACACAGTTTTTAAAAAAGAACATTTGTGCTTTCCTTCCCATTAGAATTTGAGCAAAATTTCCTTATCCCTACTGCCTAGCACAACACAGGAGGAAAAAGTAGAGAATTAAAATCAGAAAAACTGGCACCAAAACCCTAATTGCAGCACATACCATCTGTAAGAACAGGGACAAGTAACTTCATATCTATAAACCTCAGGTTCTTTATCACTCAAATGAGACTGAGAGTAGCTGTCATTCTTTGTAATCATAACACTTAGAGATAAAGCATCAGGCACATAGTAAGTTCTCAATAACCCCTAGCAATTATTATTACGTTTTTCTAAATGGTTAACAAATACATAAGTAAATGAGGCAAAAGAATCAAGCATTTTATCTAGGTCAATGTTCTTTATCTTTTTCCCCAATGTTCACCTTAGTGATGTAGCTCCAAAGGAAGAAAACAAAACAAAAAAAAAGTATTGTTAGTAACTGGGATACAATTTGATACTACCGATTTCTTCCTAACTTCTTTCTTTTCCCTTAATTTGCAACACTGATTAGACCTGATACTAATGTATAGTATTCTCTCTCTCTCTCTGCTTGAATTTTAAACCTTAGAAAGAAAATAATAATAACGAAAGAGGGAAGCAATGTGATAGAGATAACTGAATAAAGCGCTAATTCAACAAGAGGCCTAGCTCATTGGCAGGTAGATATCTATTACCCACGATATATAGATAGATATAGATGATATAGATAGATATAGATACAGATATAGATATAGATAGATATTCTTGTCTTTCACACTTAAATATTATTAGTTTCTGTCTATTTTGTCTTCAGTAAGGTCTACAGGAAAAATCTTGGTAATCTAACTGATATCAAAGATGTGAGAACAATGAGCAAAATAGGAAAGTAGGTCAAGCAGATAAGGTGGTGTTATTTTACCAGACTTCAATATTTGATTGCATTTTGAGTTTCATTATAGTAGGTTGTGCTATGTATTTAAAAATATGAAAAATAACTGATATGTAATTATGGGATGCTTGATATAGTTGCTTTTAGATTAGGCAAACCATAAGAAAGATTGGTTTTCATTTTTGGTTTTGGTTTTGTTTTACTGATCTTACCACAAACAGTTTTTGTGCTCTTAAAAACAGGACCAAACAATAGCCATTATAAAATCCATGTGCTTAAAAAACAAAAACAAACAACCAAAAATCCCACCAATGCATTCTTTTCAACAGTTAGATGTTTCTATCCCTATTTCTTTCAGCCTTATTTCCACTACTGTTCTGAACATTAATAAATAGCAATATATTATTATCTTGCTTCACAGCACTTTGCTAACTTTCCAAAACTGGGTTTTTTAATGCACAAAGATGAAAATCATTACACTTTTTAAAGTTGATACTTTTCTTTATCATTAAATGGTCTTTCTTTGGGTATGATTGATAGATAGGTTAGGTTATTTAACAGTAACATTTAAAACCTCAGAATGTTAGTAATTTATAACAATAAGATGTATTTCCCTTTCATGCTATTTGTCTAATGCCAACTGGCTGAGGGCTCCATTCTTACAAGTTTATGGAATGACAATAGAGCTTTCATCATTGCACAGCAGCTAGTAGCTTTATTGCATGTTGTCCTTAATCAGAGAAACAAGTCTATGGTGTCTCCATCAACTCAAAGATGGATGATAGCTGTGTCAGAGGGAAACAATAAAAGGCAATGAAAAACACTTTGACTCCTAAAGACTTTTCCTCACTTTGTTTTGACAATAGCAATCATATAGTAGTACACCTAACGGCAAAAGGTGGGAGAAATGCATTCCTGACATGTGATGAGATAGAAATTTGTAAATATTTGGTGAAAAGCACTAATGGCCACATGTAAAATGTATAGTGTGTTGGTTGATAACCTATAGTAAACACTATTTATTACAACTATTGTAAAAGGCTTTCATGCATCCATTAAACTAAATTTCATTGAAAATATATTCAAGTACTGAGGTAGGTATTAGGAATATTTGGATCCATAAAACAAAATTTCAGAACTTTAGGACCTTGTTGTATAGTGGGAAGGGTGGTGCAAAGCATGCTATTCAATTTTGCCTCCCTTTACAAATCATTTCATCACAATTTTTTTTATCCTTATGATCCATTTATAACTTCCCAAGCAAAGGCAGTACCTGAGTCTCTTTTTGCCAACCCTGACCATTTTTCTTATTCCTAACATTGTTAATATCCAAATCAAAGTTCCATCTAAGATATTAATGTTTCTTATTCTCCTTTCTTCATTTATTTTTAGCTTTCCTTGAGTCACCTTAGGGACTTATCCACAGTCTCTTAATCAAGTACAGTGCCATTCCCACTCCTACCAAAATCTCACTGCACCATACAAAATTTTTACAATCACCAATAAAACTACTCTTTAGCCTTCTTTTTATTTGTAACTCTTTCCACTCTTTCTGGATTCACTTAACTCAGTTTCAAGCTTACTTAACTTTTTTAATCATTTTAATGCTTTCCTTTTATTAAAATTCTATTGTGTACAAATGCTTTACTGAAACTATCATCCAGTTGTTTTACTGAAACATCTGGTTTTCAATCCAGAATCAACCTTATCTATCAGTTGTACACTCCAGTTCCTGGTCCAAGAGCACTTTTAGAGAAAATCACAAAATGAACAAATATGACCTACTTCAAATATATTCTCCCTGGTCAGTCTGGCCTAGAGCCTTGTAAGCATATGTAATCTGAACCATTTTATAAAGAAAATTAATGCACTGTCATGAATTCATTTTTTTCTTTACTTCTCTATGTCATTGCATGTCATTTCTCTTCTCCCTTCTCTTTATACTATACTATAAATCTTTCCTAATATATTAAACTTACAAATTTTCTGTCTCTAAATGTGACATCATTGTCTCCTGTTGCCTATGACTTATTCTATTCTTTTTATCTGTAAGTCATCCATTCTTAGAGTCACGGAATTTTTATATCTAAATATAACTTAAAGATTATATTTGAAATCTGGTTAAAATTTGCATTTGCATATATCTGTCAATACAACCTCCCTCAACTTCTCACTAAAATACTCAGGAAGGTTCAGAAGGAAATGAAAATTCACATCATTGACAAACACTCTGTCTGGCACAAAAAAAACAGTACCAAAATCTGAAATAAAGATAGAAATGAAATGGGAAAAATTGGCAAGAGGAAAACCAATACCAAGAATAAGAAATCACCCCAAAATAATAATCCTTCCAGATTTTAGCCTGCAGTACATTCTAACCTCATCTTGTTAATTTACGATAAATATCATACTTTATATCAATCTGAATACCTATACCAATGAGGGTTTTTGTCATTGTTTTTAAGTATTAAGTTAAGAAATGAAAATATCTGTCTCATAGTTGGCACACATAATGTATTGATATCGTGAGGTATAATAATATACACAATAACCTTAATAATATTTTGTATGGAATATAAAATGTGTATTCTCTAAACAAATAGTTTAAATGGCTATAGAATTGAAAGTGAAATAAAACTTTTTTTTTTTTACCAGTGTCACAACTTAATTGATGTGCATTTATCTTGATGACAGATCTTTGGATGTGATTTCTGTCTGTTGTATCACTGCTATGTCTTTCCTATTTTCTAGGTGCAGAGTCATCCTCTTCCAAAAATATGAGTAAGTTATTTCAAGTAGCATGTATTTTCAGAGGATAAAGTTTTATCCCATAGTGAATATTGCCCATCATTTCTTTTCCAAATGAGATATTTGTTTTGCCATTTTTCCTGATATATCTTAAAAGTGATAAGCTATTTTCTCTGGGGGCACATTTTTTTTCTCTAAAACAATAATCTTTAATAACTATGAAAAAAATGTGACCCAGAGAACCTCCTATTTTGGAGTTGTAAGAACTTAGTGAACAAAAAGTACTTCAACTTTGTTTACACAGCAGATATTTTAAGTCCTTAGAGTTTAATGTAGATGATGAAACATTTTCTTCCTTCTAGCTGCTGACAGTTCTATGTCTTTCCCAAGTAGAGCCAACAAGCCAGTATGACATATTTTCATCTTCAAGTCACAACACTTAGCAACAAGCCTCTCAAATTATATTTACACCGAAGGTAGCAAAACAAGTATAATCTAACTATCAAAAGAATGGTTCACTAAAGTGCTCCAACTATTGCCAACACAACCCAGGTATAATTTGTCTTGACTTGATTTAGACAGCCAAAGCAGTCCTATAAACAGCAGTAGTCAGTTACCCACAGCTTTAAATATAGATATCTGCAGACAAGTGACTCTGAGGGGCAAGGTCTGTTTTGCAATGCAATGCTTAAAAATGTAGTTTTAAAACCACTCTATTCAATAGAGGAGTCATGTTCGAAATACTTTTTGACTTTTGTTATCTGGTTCAGTTACAGAAATTCAATACCTTTTCATGACTATAAAATCGGTGATATCTCTTTTAAAATTATATGAGGTTAAGCCACATAAATTTTACATTTGACCTTTTTATTTTGTTTTTACTTACATAAAGGGTGATTTATGTGGTTCAACTTAAGAAGCCATTTAGTAACAAATTCTAGGGCAACTCTCAAGTTTCTCAAAAAGAAAACTTCACACTCAGAAAGCTTCAGTGACTAGCTCAAGGTCACATGATAGTAAGTGGTAGAATGATTAAAATTATTCTCCCCATCTTCTACTAGGTCATACTAATTTTTTTTTTTAAGTTCATGTGTCCCATGATGTCTCCTCTCTCTAGACCTCAGCACCTACTGTTCTCGCTACAGGAATGCTCCCTTCCTCCCACATTTACTAACTCATTGCCATCCTTCAGTTCTCAGATTACCAAGCCCTGCAGGAGAGAAGCCCCTTCCTGACACCACCAAAACTATGTTACATCCCCATTGCTCACCCTCCATTGTACGCCCTCCTTCACATAATTTTCACTTATGAAGGTTATGCAATGAATGAATACTTGGTTTGCTGCCTGTCTTTCATTCTAGATATAATGAGAGCTCCATACCAGGAATCATGGTCACTGGGTTCCACAGTTCATAACACAATAAATTATAAAATGTTCAGGTGTTTGCTATACTTAATAGTTGCAAAATCATTCTCAGAATTCCGAAAAATTAGAGTTTTATCCTCCAAACCTATAACCAGAATACTACTAAATCATTTGCCTTATATTAGTGTATTAAATCGTTCACTGAATTTAATTAGTTAAAATAATATGGGATTTTGTTATTAAGTAGTCATCAACAAGAAACTCTTTGGTATTAATAAATTTAGCATTTTGAAAAAAATTATAAATTTATCTTCATGTTTAAAACACAAAAGTTAGAAAAAAACTATTTTTTCCTCATACACAACAACTTACAATACATATAGGTCTTGGGATGATTTAAGCTCTTCCTCAAAATGCCATGTGGGAAAAAAAAGGAATTCCATCGATTACATGCGAATATGTTGTAACTTTTCCTAGAGAAGGAAATGTAAACATACTTAGTTGACAAAAATCACATAATATGAATTTGGATTGTATTGTGTTGCCTTCTTTAATGAGATAGCAATAGTGTCTTCATTAATTTTTAAGTAAACTCTTATTCCAGTGGATAGCTTAATTAGACATACAATAACCCATCCAGTAGAGAAGCTAATTACTTGATTGTCAAATGAAATAACAATTTCCCCTACAGTGCAAGCTCCACCACTGTAATTAGGTTATGTCATACTTTACCCTGAAGGTAATATTAAAAACACAATATGAGCTAATGCTATCCTCTATATTTTTCTATTTATAACATGATGCTAAATTGCTACCTTTATGTTAGAGCTAAGACATCAATAACGGAACACCAAGGGCCCTTCTGATGCTCAATTACATTTGTTTTGTGGATATTAATGTAAATATAGATCTCAAAAGAGAATGGTTTGCTGACTAATCATTTATCATGAAACAGATTGATGAAAATTTTTAGAAACTTTGTGGATAACAAATAGAAAACAAAGCAGTTGAAGATTTTATCAAGTGACTAGGTATTTTTAAAATATATATCTCCTTTCTAGTGTTTTGCATATGTGAACTTCAAACAAAAAAAAAACCATAAAAACATTGACTGATAGCCTCTAAATAAAAATAAAATTGCAGAAAATAATATATGTCGATAAATTAATTGAATTTATTACCTGCTTATTATACTTCCCAAATTGGTTACTTTTACAAACTGTACAATCTTAATAAAAAATAACAATATCTCTCCATATATGTGAATATAACTAGAAAAGGAAAACAAAACAGCCCTTGTCCTACAAACCATCCAGGTAAATTTTAAGTCACAATTAAAGTAACAAACATGGGTCTCTTGGATGATGGCCTTTCTGATTCTAAAGTAGGTCACCTGTCAAGAAGAAGATGGATGGCTTCCTAGTCATCATTATACCATTGCCACCACAAAAGTCAGATGTTTGATACAATGGAACTGTTATCTAATGATATTTTGTCTCGAAATAGATCTTTAAAAGGAAATTGAACACATGAAAGAAAGCTATCTTGTTTTTTCCCTTATTATAGGTAAAAATGCATGTTTCTCTGTTAATGAAGTTTAGTTTGATCACTGAAGAAAAAAATGCAAACAAAATCCCAAGCACTTTCTGAATGACATACAGAAAAACTGACACCCATGTAGGTAATATAAACTCCTTGACACAGAAGAACACAAAGTTGCACGTATACTTATGAACATACGCACACACCCATCCAAGGTGTGACTATAAATGAGTAAGCTCAGTTTTTTTTTTTTGCACATTTGGAGATTTTCTATGATGTATATTTACATATATGAGTTTTGATTATGTGTGTGTATTTGCGTATATTTTCAAAGACTTTAGTCCAGACATCCAGGTAGACCTTCTGACTGGACAGATTTGATGGATTTTCTCTTCTCTGATTACTTAGACCACTATAACCTTCTGATATATTTCCTCTCTTCTCTGCATAATGGTTACTTTTTAATTTTGTTTTTTATACTTTACATAAGAAATTTTACATTTCATTAAATTTTTTTAAAGATTTTTTATTTATTTATTTGACAGAGAGAGATATTACAAATAGGCAGAGAGGCAAGCAGAGAGAGAGAGGGGGAAGCAGGCTCCCCACCAAGCAGAGAGCCCAAGGAGGGGCCCAATCCCAGGACCTTGAGATCATAACCTGAGCTGATGGCAGAGCCCCAACCCACTGAGCCACCCAGGTGCCCCTAAAATTTTTTTTATTAACAAACATTCCTTTATTGGGAAGGTTTCATAATTTACTATTGTTCATTTTTTAAAATTTCAGTTTTTTAATTTAAATTCTAGTTAGTTAACTTATATGGTGAAATTGGTTTCAGGTGTAGAATTTATTGATGAGTTGATGAGTCACTTATACATAACATCCAGTGCTCATCACCCGTTTAGCGCATCCCCAACCCACCTCCCTCCATCAACCCTCAGTTGTTCTCCATTGTTAAGAGTCTCTTATGATTTGCTTCCCTCTCTCTTTTTTTTTCTTTCCCCTATGTTCATCTTTTTTGTTTCTTAAATTCCGCATATGAGTGAAATCATATGATATTTGTCTTTTACTCTTGTTCATCTTATTAACAGTACAACAAGCACTGAATATTTATAAGTAAGTGGCCATTCTTTATAGATTCTTTTAGTTTCCTTGAAGAGTTACTGTTTTTGTGTGGCTGTCTATGTGGATTTCCATATTATTCTATCTCATGTATACTTAAGAGAAGTGTGTAATATAGCTACTAGTACTGCAAACTGAACAGCATTCGGTTTAAGCACTTAACAATTTAAGACTTTGAAATAAAAATAGTATCTAATTGTTACTAAGTATAATTTGCTAATAATGAATTTGACAATTATTTCACATGTGTTTGAATTTTCTTTTTTTTTTTCAAGGTTTTATTTATATATTTGACAGAGAGAGAGAGATCACATGTATGCAGTGAGGCAGGCAGAGAGAGAGGAGGGGTGAAGCATGTTCCCTGCTGAGCAGAAAGCCACGTGCAGGGCTCCACACCGGGACCCTGAGATCATGACCTGAGCTGAAGGCAGAGGCTTTAACCCACTGAGTCACCCAGACGCCCCCTATGTTTTTGAATTTTCTAAGACACATGTCCACTTAATTTTTAAAATTTTATTCACAAATACATCTCAGTGGAAGAAGTTGAAAGTTGTTTCATATGCATTTGCATTTCCTGGGTTTTGGTTTTGTTTTGTTTTGTTTTCATTTTTCTCTTTGAGTTCTCCAACTATTTAGATGAGGTTTTTGTTCGTTTATTTGTTTGTTAGTTTTTACCTTTTGATAGATGGAACAGTATGTGTGAATACATATTCACAAAGATCTTGAGTAATAGATATTATTGGACACATAAATATTAGAACTGGATATCAAAAGAGAGGCTATGCTCTTAGGAGATACGCTATTTTTGTTTGGTATCCCTGAATCACTCACTCTCTACCATTTTCACCCCTTCTTTGTCCCTGGATGCTGAACTATGTGGACTCCCTCAATGTTCTCCGGCTTGGAGTAAAGAAATTAAAGTCATAGTATTTGTTTTCTAGTTCCCTTTCTGCAGAGATGCCAAGGACTAGTTTAGTCCTTCCACCTAAAGTAATAATGCTGGTCAGAAGGCCCTCTCCACTGAGTCACTCTGTCTCATGGTTCAAAGTGTCTTTCCCTTTGACTTTCAGTGGAAAGATAGCTTCCTCTCATTCTTACAAAAATTGGAATTACAATTCAATTTTGTGTTTTCTGCTTTAATGTGTTTTCTGTTGTAGTTTCAGTAACATTTCTAACACACTGTATACATAAGTTTTTCTATCATTGAAATACATGGATGATAAAATCTATTTTGCCCTCACTCTTAAATGACATCTTAGCTGCTGTGCAATTTTAGATTGATAAGTTATTTTTCATTAAAATTTATAAGATACTGCTTTACTTTCTTCTGCGGTCAATTGAATTTGATGAGAATTCGGCTGTTAAAATATTTGCTGTCCCATTGTGTCTTTTCTTCTCTTTTCCTATTTCTTTTTCAAGTTTTTTTTTAATTTGATGATCTAGAGTCTCATTAATATGGACAAAAGTATATCTTTATCTTTGTAAGCCCTGCTTGGAGCCTTATGAATAGTTTTAGTCTGGAGAAACATATTTTCTTTAATTTCGGATTAATCATTGGGCAAAATGTATATTCTCCCAATTCCATAATTTCATAGTTTAAATTATTTGCTTGTTATTAGAATAAAAATATAATTTGCAATAGAAATTCAACAATAAGTAATCCAACAATAAGTAATGCAATCACTAATATGGAGATATCCAGACATCAAGTGCCTCTCTGTAACCCATGTTGTTTCTCCTGTTTATAGAATCCTAATTGTATACTTGTATCTTTATAAATTAAGAGATGCTTTTCTGAAATAGCTAATTCCTAAAACCATACATTTATGTGTAACAATGCAGAAAAAATTAGAGTTAAAAGAGAGTAATTCATTTTTTTAAAGATTTTATTTATTTATTTATTTGACAGAGAGGGAGAGAGAGACCACAAGTAGGCAGAGAGGCAGGCAGAAAGAGAGGGGGAAGCAGGCTCCCTGCTGAGCATAGAGCCTGAGGTGGGGCTCAATCCCAAAACCCTGAGATCATGACCTGAGCTGAAGGCAGAGGCTTTAACCGACTGAGCCACCCAGGTGCCCCAAAAGAGAGTAATTCAATACTTTGCTATTTACCCTCCAAAAAATGCTACATCAAATCATGAGCTCCTAAAATTTTGTTCAAAAACTGCTCACCACTCTTTTGTCATTTTCTCTACTAATTCAGCACAAAAAGCTGACTTAGGGAAATTTTACCCCCAGTGATACCCGAAATATACAGTATAGTTAAAAGCAATGTGCTTCTTGTGCTAATGAAGTATCAAGAAACATCCTTGGTTGCAAGATACCCTTCAATCAGACTGCTGCCACCTAAAGATCTGAAATATGGAAATTTCTGGAAACAAAATAACGCTACCCACATTGACATTAATTCAGTGCCTCTGAAAGGCCAGTTTTTACCTCAGGGCATTTGCATAGCTCTTTCACTTTTTACTTTTTTTTTTTTTTTGCCAGGCAGACTTTTAATACTGATTGGTTAATTTTCAGAAACTTCTGAAATCTTAAAAAACTTTCCCTGACCTCTCACACTTGGTCACAACTCCTAACTTAGTTACATGGTAAAGGGTTACACATCCCTTTACTGCCCATACATTTTTTCATAAAACATGTTAATTATTAAGTATTTAACTTCACAAGAAAGTTTAGATCCTATAAAGAAAAAAAAACATTTTATTTCCCACTATATCCTAGTGCTTAATAAAATGCCTAGAACATAATAGGAACTAAACAAATATTTGATTATGGGCTGAATGAACAAATAATTGCCTAGTACTGTGTTTCTAGTTTATCATTTTTCATACCTAGCCAGTAAACATATTTCTCCATTCTTAGAACGTGTGACACATTTTACTTTGCCAATACATGATATCTCTAGAAATTATTTCGGAAACAACTTTAAAAACAATAGTGTAATTTTAAAATGCTTTCTTTTTTAAAAAAGATTTATTTACTTATTTTATAGAGAGAGGAAGAGAGTGGGAGCAAGGGGAGGGGCAATGGGAGAAAGAGAGAGAGAATCTCAATCAGACTCCCCTCTGAGTGTAGAGCATGGAAGCCCACCTTGATCTTATAACCCTAAGGTAATGACCTGAGGAAGAAATCAATAATCAGATGATTAACTGATTGAGCCACTCAGTCACCCCAACAATAGTAATATTTTAAATGACAGATGAAACCTAGTAACTATGAGTGACTGATTGCACTTGTGTTGCTCAACGTGGTCAAACATGATTAATGATCTGATGTCAGATTGACCAATTTATTAAATATCTGTATCATTAGATATTTCAATAATTGCTACTTTCAAATTTTCTTCTAAATTTGTATGTTTTGTCCAAACATACAATAAGGAAGAGAGAAAACTCACTCTGACTCACCATTTATTATGCAACATACTATCATTTTTGTGATCAAGAGATCACAAAGATGATATCAATCATAGCTTAGGAATAGTTGGTAATTCGCATATATTTTTCTTATTTGATGTCCACTTGAATATATGTTAGTATCATATTTTTTAAAGATTTTATTTATTTATTTGTCAGAGAGAGAGATCACAAGCAGGCAGAGCGGCAGGCAGAGAGAGAAGCTGGCTCCCTGCTGAGCAAAGAGCCGATGCGGGACTTGATCCCAGGACCCCGGGACCATGACCTGAGCCGAAGGCAGAGGCTTTAGCCCACTGAGCCACCCAGGCACCCAATATCATATTTCTATGAACTTCAGAGAAATCTCTGGATTCCAATCTGGTAAAATATTTATCATTTTCACATACTAGATACTGTTCTTTTCCAACTGGGAAGAGCAGTTGCACAATATTTATGAGATTGATGCCAGAAAGGATTGTTCTAGTAATGGACGCATAGAATGCTCTTCTTACTTAATTTATGAATTCCCTAGGGGCACGATTCTGATAATTGAAATTGTCAAGAGAGCTCTAACTGTAATGGAGGAGCATGAATTCCCATGATGCTCGACCAAGAAATCTTTCCTTAGGAAATTTAATCAGGAGACAATGTGGTGCAGATAATTTGGTTCTGGCTTTGTATCTTACTTACTGTGTATCTTTGGGCAGTGTTTATCTCAACATTTTTCTTCAATTTTCTCATTGAGAAGTGAAACATTTACTATTTACATCTCAAGAATGTTAGGAAACATTTTAAAATCACTGTTCTTTTTTAAATTTTTTAAATTATTTCAAATTTGAAAAGCAGTGAATTTATTTATTGTAACCAATGATAAGCTTATGATTTTCTTTCCACCACTGTTTTTAATTCCACCTAACAATGGGAATTCATGCCCTCCTGCATGTCCTTACACCTTTTACTTTTTGTTCATACAGATATTTACAACATATATACAGGTGAACTTATGCCCTGGTTTGCCCAGAATAATCTCAGATGAAGCTTGTTTTCCCACAGTGATTATTAATAATACTCTTTTTGTTATTAGAAATATACAGATCTGGATGATAAATTACATAGTCACCCTTTTACAAGGAGTTTCCTTCTCCATTATTAACTTACCTGTAGTGATTAGTATGATGCTGTGTATTTGGTAAGTTTTCAACAGTGGCAGGCATTGTTAATAGGATCCTAATTTCAGAGGCATCTACCAAATATTTAACAATGCAGCTACAAAGGGGTACCTCTGTGGCTCAGTCAGCTGGGTGTGTGACTCTTCGTTTCTGCTCAGGTCATGGTATTGGGGTTGGGAGATCAAGCTCTGCTCAGCATGGAGTCTGCTTGGGATTCTCTCCCTCTCCTTGTGGCCCTCTCCCTGCTTTCTCCCCCACCCAAATAAAATAAATGGGTAAATCTTAAAAAAATCAATGCAGCAATAGGGAGAGTATTTTAATAATAGAGCTAACAGCTAAACGAGTAGGATCGTTATTATTGAAGCATTTTAATAGCTTTTAGTGGGTGAATTTTTATGCTTTTTATTCAAAGATGAAAAATTAAACTCTACCATATTTCACTTATAATGAATATTTCCAAGCTTTTATTTTATAATCTTAAATTGGAGGCAGAGAGAAACCCATATAATATCGAAGATAATAACTTTCAAAAAGGTTAAATATCTTATTTAAGGTCACACAGCTAGTGTCATTTTCTAGCTTAGTTCTCTCGTTGAAAATATATGAACACAACATTAAAAACACAGATAGAGACTCCTCAATTTATTAAACTATTTTATAATAGAATAGGACTAATTGAATTGGTCTTTTCTACTGGCATAAATGACTGATATTTTCTGTCTTATATATATATATATATATATTAAACAGAGAAGATAGGCATTTTCACCTGAGCAGGCAGATCTATAAACATGGGAAAAAAGGGTCTACCTGCCCAGCCAGGTAGGGAGCAAAATCATCTCCTTCTTTAGAAACTTGTCAATTTGATTCCAGTATCCAGTAGACCAAGTTTTAGCATGTGTTTAAAAAGTTATAAGTTTATTCTACCAACGTCTGTTTTCTACCTCCCAATAATCACTGAACAATTTTAAGGAAAATTGAAGGGGCAGAATTTTTTTTATAAGATTTTATTTATTTATTTGACAGAGAAAGAGATCACAAGTAGGCAGAGAGGCAGGCAGAAAGAGAGCTGGAAGCAGGCTCCATGCTGAACAGAAGAGCCCAATATGGGGCTCGATTCCAGAACCCTGAGATCACAACCTGAGCTGAAGGCAGAGGCTTTAACCCACTGAGCCACTCAGGCCCCGAAGGGGCAGAATTTTTATGAAACAAATTGATAAAGTGATTTAATAACATAATTATTTTTCCACCTGCTGTATTTTAAGTTTCCTTAGTCAATTTAGATTCCCACTACCATATTTCATATGTAGTAAAGGTAATGAAAAAAGGTAAAAAGGTATTCCAAGGGCAAATATACTTCATGAAAGTGGATAAGAGCAAATTTTTTTGTAAAAATCAAAAGGAGAGATATAATCAGGGGCTTATGGGTGAAGAGTTCATTTTGTTTTGAAATAGAGCATATTTCTTCAGTAATTCTGCAGGCTTACTGTCACTATAGTCAAGTAGATGAGCCATGCTATTGAAAAATAAATAGCAGATATATTTGAAGTTCATATAAGAGGAAAACGAAGTATGCAATCCTTGATGAAATAAAATGAAAGAAAACGAGGAGAGCAAGTATCAATATTTCAAAGATTGAGAAATAGAGAAACAAAGATTCTCATGAGGAATTTTTCAACAGGTTCGAAAATTCAGGTAAGATAAGCTTCTCCATATTTAGATGCTCTTTAGAACTATATTTGAATTTTTGAAGGAGATAAGTTTTATCTTTTTTTGCAAACAAATGAGCTGAACTCTTTTTATGAAAACCCTTGATGTTTTCGACTGATTATTCTTTTTTTTAACATTTTATTTATTTATTTGACAGAAAGAGAGACAGAGAAAGAAGGCACAAGCAGCAGGAGCAAGAGAGGGAAAAGCAGGCTACCCCCTGAGCAGGGAGCCCAGTGCAGGGCTCAATCCCAGGACCCTTGGATCATGACCTGAGCTGAAAGCAGATACTTAACCGACTGAGCAACCTGGGTGCCCCTTGACTGATTATTCTTGAAAATTAGCTTCACTGTTTATTAGCTTTTATAAAAACTCAGCAATATTAAATACATATGTATTTATTAATGAAATATGCATATATCTATTCATATGCTTTGGATTTTGACACTTATGTTCTAGGCAGTGTATAAACACTAATGACCTTAGTATAAATGATAATACTAGTCAAAAATAATAAGTGTAAGCAGAGGCATTAACCTCCTTTTTATATTTTTCTCCTCGGTTAAAATTTTCCAAATATATCTAAGGAAAATTATTGTTTGGGGGATTGCTTTTGTTTGTTTGTTTGTTTGTTTTAGTTCTTTGGAGTGGTAATCACAAGAACTACCATACCATTCGTTGATGTTTATTGAATACTTACTATAGCCCAGTCATGTGTTCAATGTGTAACATATTGTCTCATTTAAACTTTTGCATGCCCTATGGAAGATGAACAACAATTGCTTCCATTTTTGAAGCAAGAAATTGGGTCCAAGGTAATATGGATTAACCTAGATTCAGATGGTCTAATAATCACATGATATAGTACACTTGATGTGATCTTTTTGGTTTTACAGAAGAATCAATGGCACACATGCCAAGCGGTCAGCCAGCTCTACTATTACTACATCCCATGTTCTTTCCAATACTACACAGTCTGGAGAAATTTTTGTTGTTGTTAATTTTAGCTGCATAGTGAAATGTATCTGAATGTTTACCAAGGAGTAATTAGAGGACTCACAGTGTTTTAATGATTGCTTATTTCTTTTAAACATTTGAATATATGTTTATCCTTATACATAGTGTGTGTATATACATACACCTATATAAAAACCAATGTCTGTCAGACTGTCTCTAAGTTATTGGAAGAAGGAACTGGTTGACATGGAATTGGTTCAATACCCAGTAGCTGTTGTTTCCTCCCCTCTTCAATCACAGGGTTCACCAAGCTATGTAATGACTGTCACCCTCAGTCAATCACATTAGAGTGTGTAGTGGTTATCTGGCTTTGCCCCAGCCCATATGTCACCATCCTAACTTACTTAATGGTGTCACTGGATCTTTCCTATACTACTCCACATCAATTTTTGGACAAAGGTCTGAATTATTTGTCAACTTTATCTATTTTAAATAACATTTCACCAGCCATTATTTTTATTTTGTTTTATTATTTTATTTTATTTTATTTTTTTATTTGACACAGAGAGAGAGACCACAGCAGGAGAAGTAGGAGAGGGAGAAGCAGGCTTCCCACTGAGCAGGGAGCCCAATGCGGGGCTTGATCCCAGGAACCTGGGATCATAACCTGAACCGAAGGTAGCCAAGGCAGCTGCATAATGACTGAGCCACCCAGGTGTCCCTGAGATTTAGATTTCTTGTGAACAAAATGAAGGTAATGATATTAGCAGCTACTTTTCTGGTGTATTGTGTGTCCTTATAGTAAGTGTTCATATATGGTAAGTAAAGTTTACTCAAGTGAAGAAATGGGTTTGTTTTACCTTTGGAGTAAGTATAACTCTAATATGCTGCCTACAAATTGTCTTCTTCTGACCATATAATTTCTTCTGTGTAAGAAAATGCAGATTCCAAATACCCAGTACAACTCAAAGTTATTATTTACTGTCTTGTCTAAGATAGAAGCCTTTTTATTCCTGTTTTATCTGGGTAAAAGATACCATAGGTAAAAGATACCACCTCTACAAAACAAAAGATACCATTTTGTTTGTTTTGTTTTGTTTGTTTTTGTTTTTGTTTTTTCTCTTAGAACTATATAATGTTTTCAAAGTCTGGAAGATTCTTTGCTGCAACCTGATTATAATCTCCAGCGTACTGGAGCTCCATAAGTGAATACCTCTAGTAGAAGATATTTGGTTCTCAAATTGACCTTCATTTGAATGAAATCAGAAGGAACATTTTCAAAGATGTAAGATGACTGTCCATAATGTAGCGGTAGGGAGCCCCCGTCTCATAGCTTGAAAGGTCAAAGTCATCCATTATAGTAAAGAAGATTAATACAAAAGAAGGTCATATGCCAACATTCCAGTTGATGAGAATATATCTGTATTAATTTAAATAATTGAAGTTTTGGTACCTTACACATTTCTCCTCCTATAAAGGTATAATCATTTAACACACTAAACACTGACAGGGTATTTTTTTTAAATACTGCTTAAAATGTAAGTTTAATGTATAGATTTTTTCATATTTTTAGAATTACAGAAGAGAAACATATAAATGAATGAAGTATTCTGAAAGCTCTCCAGCAATTTAGGATAACCTAAATATCTAAATTGTCAGTCTCAGAAATAAATAAAAACCTTAAACAGAAAACTTTTTTTTTTTTTTTTTCCAGGCATGTGGGTGAACCATCTTGAAGTGGCTGCTTCAGCCCCAGTCAAGCCTCCGGACAATGCTGCCCCAGCTGTGATGAAACTACATGAGAGGCTTTTAGCCAAAACCACCCAGTTGGGCCACATATGGATTTTAGACCCTCAGAAACTATTTTTGATAATAGTAATTACTATTTGATCTGTAGCACAAGATAACTAATGTACTTTTCTAAATTGGGTTAGTGGCTTTTACTGAAAACTTTTATTTCAATAATTACAATGAATTAAATTTGGCACAAGTGTATGTTTTTCCCCCCTATTTTATTGCAGGTTAACTAAAACTTTACAGATAAATAGTACATTTTGATATTGGACTTTTGGATTTAATACTTTTTACTAGGTTCTAAGGAAGAAGATACATGCTAGCCTGGTGATGACGATGAGTGTTTTACTAAAATTACAGCAACCTTCTTCAGAAGTGTGTGGAAATGGTTTCCAGAGCAAATGATTACTAAGTTCAGATAGCTAGTGTTGAAACCAAGTGCCAAAAATTGTTGAACATTTGAGTTTTATACACCACATAAAGAATAAATTGCAAAAATTACATTATTCTAGAAAATAATAAGTATTTATTGGTTTAAGAATAAAAATATTGAGTCTTGCATTATGTGCTGCCTTCCTTGATATTTGAGTGTACCATAAAAAACTAAGTCTATAAAGATTTAAAATAGACATCATTTCAAGACACTTCTCATGCATCAAGACCATCTGGATAATTTTCATCTTTTAAAATTTAGTTCAAAAACAGAAAAAAAAATGCCAGAATGTCATGACTTCTTTTATATCCAATTTCAATATTATTTGGTATTTATTTTCAGGACTGTCAGCATGTAAATTTATTTTTTTAACCTCATAAATAAAATATAAACTGTAATCACCTTCAAAATGCACAAAGGAAATTAATTTCATTTCACAGCTACAGTGAAAAAGCTGCATTTTGCTCCTTATACGTAACAATAAAATATTTGTTCTTTATTAAAGTTCAAAGTTGTATCAGAGTAGTGTTGCTATTTTGTAGAATAGAAAAAGCACTGACCTTGGAATTCTAATTCTAGCACTGACCACCATGACTGCTCTTTCACTTATTAGCAAAGTGACCTTGAATGTGTCACTTAAAGTTTATGAATCCTGGTTTCCTTCTCTATAAAAAAGTGATAATAACCTCGCCTTCTTAAATACCAGATTATTGAGATCAAAAATATAATGGATATTAAATCAGTGTCAAAATTAAAGCAGTGCTGTTATTGTTATTTATTATAGCTCTTCTTTTGTTTGTTTTTACATGTCTTAATAAAAAGGTGATGTATTTTAAAGTAGCTACTGCATGTCATTATAGGTGATAAAAACCTATTAATGAGAATAGATAAAGTAATGATTTAGAGTGTTGATATCAATTCTGAATTGATATTGGGCATGTGAAAAGTTTAAGAGAACATTTAAGGTTACCTGACAAAACAGGCATTTGATTATTATATAATATAAAATGTTTTATTCATGTTAGTTGAGCAATGTTGAACAAATTAAAAGTGACATTTAAACCAGAGTGGAGGAGTTAAGTGTGAATCAAACTTATATTTGTCAAAATAGGTACCTGGTATTCCTACAGATTTTATGGATAAAAATAATTTTTAAAGTTTATTCACACTAAACATATTTTTCTTCATGTAGTTTTAAAGGCTATTACTATAACAATTTTTAAGATGGAAGTTTTGAAAAATTGGAAGCATTATATTGCCGAGAAACTAGTCATTAGGAAAAATAGTGAAAAAAGAAAGAGATTCTATTTCAATTGAGTGACATATTGAAAGGTAACCAGCATTTCAGGGAAAAGAATGAATTGCATTATATTGTAATTAATATAATCTTTCTTTAAATTTGGATTATGGTTCAAAACTCTAAATATTTTAACTCATAAATCTAAAGCTATAAACAGAGAGCAAATTTCAGATTTGGAAATAATATTGATAAAGGATTTGTTTGAAAATATGTTTTTGTTCAAAGTATTTTTTAAAGTCTAACATGTTTCCAGAATTTTTATTCATATAGATTTTTTTCCTGGTGGTTTTGCTTTAGGTTAGTGAAGTTGAAAGATTTACTTTACTAAATTCTAACACAAAAAAAAATGTCTTAGAGGAAATTTAAGATGTCTGGGTTAGTTGGACTGATACAGAAGTCAATAAATGTATGGGACAAAATGAATGCTACTTTAAAAAACTCACATTAGTTCTTTTAAAGAAAAGAAAGCTAGTTCAAAGATTCTGTGTTAGATTAAAAATTTGTACTCTATATATCCAAAATTTGACTTATTTGCATCCATCTTTGGTCAAAATAGTTTTCTTTTTTTATTAGCAAACTGATGTTTCCTTTCTCTTCCTCAATAAATATTTATTGGTATTTGGTGATTATATTGCTAGGGTAAATACAGATGGTATTATCATAAACAAATGATCCTTTTTCCCTATTAGTTATTGGCTATGAAATTGAGTTTCATATGCACACTACCAAGAGTCATTCTTGTTTAGCTAGAAATCTGTTACTCTACAGTAGAAAAGCAGTGAATGCAGCATAAATGCACTGCAAATACAGTTTTTCTTCTATTATACAGACATTTAACAAATCATAAAGTCATCTCTTTAATGTGATACCATTGATGTTGAGTCATAAAATATATGTTTAAATATTCTTTGCCATTGACAATATGCCCAAGACATAATTTGGGCAAATTGCCTATCCTCTGATTTTCATCATCTGCAAAATGAGGCAAGTACCTACCTCACAAATCATTGCAAAAATTAAGTAAAAGAAAGCTTATAAAATGCTATAATTTGCAAATTATTTAAAGATCTACAAAAATACATCATTATATGTACACACTGTATACAGTGGCTAACTGAATATAATAAAAAAAAAGAGTACACTAAAGAGTACATTTATGTGATGAGCACTGAGTAATGTATAGAACTGTTGAATTGGTATATTGTACACCTAAAACTAATATAACACTGTATGTTAACAATACTGGAATTAGAATTAAAGAAAAATTAAATAAAGAAAAGTCTATGTTGGGTTAGTATGATCCATTCAATTAATATTTGTTGAACACCTATTATTTGCCAAGCACAGCAGACAAGGAAATAGGCCCCAGAAAAGTGAGGAAAGAAGATAAAAGAAAAGGCTCTCTTAGAGTTATTGTTATAATGGAGAATAGACAATGAACAAATAAGTGAAAATATGTGCAGGTGGTAATGAAACAATTAAGAGCAATAAAAAAAAGGAAAGGAAAGAGATTTGCCAAGAGTTGGGGATGCAAATAGCATGGGCCTCACTGCTATAGGTATGCTTGTACAAAAACCCAAAGAGATAAGGACAGGTAGATATTTGAGGATAAGCATCTGAAGTAGAGGGATATAGGATGCATAGAATTTCAGAGATGAGAGCGTGCTTGACATTCCAGAGGAATTGTGTAAGTAGGTGAGGATTGCTAAAGTATAGCGTTCAAGAAGAAATGTAAAAGGAGATAAAACTTGAAGAGTGCATAGAAATCTAAAATTTTTAATTGCATTATTTTCTTTTATCCCAAGAGGAAGAAGCTTGAAAGGAATAAATTAAGTCCTACAACCATGGACAGGGGAACAGGAAATCAAAACAAAAAATGGAATCAGGTAAGTGAAAGGAAAGTCAAACTAAGAAGCTAGTTTCAGGCCCTAGTTAAAGCATACATTTGTCTGTTACTATAAAACGCACCATTACTCAGGATCTATTTGAATAGAGACAGGGACAGACCAAATACTTCTTGAACAAGTTATTTTTTCTTACTTGACGCTGCTACCTATCAGTGGTAAACTACAGTTCTCTGATTTTATCTAATTTTATAAATGTGGGGTTGTTATAGCTGAGTCACAAACACAGCTGTTTCAGTGGCTTTTGCTTAGTATTTAAATTATTTAAAAATAAAGTGCTTGAATTATGACGTTTTGTAGAATGATCATCATTGACGTTTGCATAGTATTTTATTATAAGAATGCTCATTTGCACCTTGTTATTTAATCTTCACAAAATCTCTTTGAGAGAGGCACACTTGTGCCTCACTGTTCATTTAACAGAAAAGTTAGTGACTGGTTCACTGAGTTGCAAGTGACCTCTGCAGAGGCAGACCCAGCTGGTAAGCTGTCGAATATGAAATTCTTGTACACGTTTGCAAATTGTGAAGTACTCGACAAATATCAGATTTTGTTCTTTATGAATACACTTCAGTAACTTATTTCAGTATTTTTATAGTGTATACCTTTCTGATATGTAAAATGTTTAAGATAAGGTGTTCATTAGCTATTCTGCCTTATTTCACAAAATTTATTTCCAAAATGCACCCAATAAAGATTTAAATGTAAAATGACAATTTCCTTCAGCTTTCTTAGCCATTCACAACAAATATTTCCAACTTGTGAGTAATCAAAAAAAGTTTGCTTTGATTTGTTTTTATAAACAAAAATAAATAAGTGGCTTTATTAAATAATAGCAATGACTGTGTCAGAGATACGATGTTTCACAGGTCTGAGTTTCAAAGCCCAAAATTTAAGTGATCAACCTATTATGGATACATTTCACTTGATAATAAAAAGAAACAGTGCATTAGGGCTAGAATTTGGAAAGGTGCCTTAAAATGTTTCACAACATATTCAGTTGCTTGAAATATAACCTAGGCTTCTGTCAAAGATATCTTATGTAAGAGCTGATCGGAAGATTTAAATTTAAATTTGGAAGATTGGAAGATGTAAATTTTACATTTTACCTTGCTCTTGCTTGCTTGTCATCATCCCATCTTCATCAGCATACAAAAGTGCTGTTTCCATATTTTAGAAATAAGTTAATTAAATGAAGATTCGAGCCTTTATATGAAAGAATATAAAATTAGTCTTAATCTCTGAAAAATAATTTTTGTTTTTTTTAAAAAGGCAAATATATAGGAACTATATATTTTGATAGCTCTAGTTATAAACAAGATTAGAAGAGAAATCCAAGTAGCCAAGCAGCCAAAGTTAATTTAAAATAATTTTAGTTAGGGGCCTCTGAGTGGCTCAGTTGGCTAAGCATTCGACTCTTGATTTTGGTTCAGGTCCATGATCTCAGGGTTGTAAGATCCAGCCGTATGCTGGGCTCCACACTGGACACATGACCTGCTTAAGATTCTCTCTCCCTCTGCCTTTCTCTGCCCTCTAAAAAAATAATAATAATTTTAGTTAATTTTGCTTTTTCATATTTTTGCAAAATGTTATTTCTGCTTTTGATTAGAAAATATCATGTCCAGCAAATATATTTGTCTGTATTTGATGAATTCATTTATAGCTTATCCACCTTAGAATATAATGCTGTTTGTTGTTGTTCCTTATGAGCTAGCACCACTCAGATACATAAAATATATTATAGTTCAACAGTTTGTAACCAAAAATAAAAAAAATAAAATAAGGTAAGCAATATAGCAAAATGTATAAAATAGCTGGGAATAAATTTAATAAGAAATAAACAAAGC
The DNA here is from genome assembly GCA_028533885.1 of Nasua narica. NCBI lineage: Eukaryota > Metazoa > Chordata > Mammalia > Carnivora > Procyonidae > Nasua > Nasua narica. The sequence continues at coordinate 30,322,295 of CM052813.1, read as the reverse complement.
TGTATGCCAAAAACCACAAAACTTCACAGGACACAAAGAATATTAGAATAATTGGGAGGCCATTTATGTTCCTTAATTAGAGGACCTAGTATGTCAAATACATGTTTTCTGTACATTCAATTAATTGACATAGTCTATTTGACTTTAATAATATCTCCAAATTATTTGTTAACTTAGGTTGATTCTCATGTTCGGCTGGTAAAATAAATATCCAAAAAATAAAGAACAGACCAAAAAACAGACCACTGTTTGAAAATGAAGAAAATATGTTATACCAGATAATCAAACTACTTCAGAGCTATAGCAAATATTTACAAATAGTTAAGTGGAATCTATTAAAACATCAAGAAATAGATATATATTTCTGTGGAAATTTTTTGATTAAAGGTGACAGGGAATAGATAGCTGATTGCACAAATATTATTGTGACAACTAACAGTATATCTGGAAACTGGTATTATATCTTTGCCTCACACCATTAAAAAATTTCAGTTGATTGGGGTGCCTGGATGGCTCAGTGGGTTAAAGCCTCTGCCTTCAGCTCAGGTCATGATTTCAGGGTACTGGGATCGAGCCCGCATTGGGCTCTCTGCCTGCCTCTCTCTGTCCACTTGCGATCTCTCTCTCTCTCTCCCCCCCCAAAAAAAGTTGAATTAGAGATACTAAAAAAAAAATTAAAAGCATAGAAGCACAGGAAGGAAATATAAAGATATTCTATTTTTCTGATATAGAGGTTGAAAATCTTTCTAGGAAATGAATGAAACTTAGAAACAACAGTGATATACATAAATTTATGAAAAACCAAAAGCGAAAAGACAAAGCAACTACAAAACCTCTGTATCATAAAAGATTCTCATAAACAGAGTTGAAGAGTGCATTAATTCATATCCGTCTACAAAACCCCAAGTTAAAATTGGGGGTGAGGGTTTCAAAACTAGATTCAGAAGATTCAGAGCCAAGAAAAGACGTTTGGGTAGGAAGAGTCTTGAGCTCCCAAGTTTCATAGCTACAGGATACTTTCTGATGTTCTGATAGAAAGTCCTCAAGCCAAAGTCACACACAGAGCACCACCTACTTTCAACAGAATGGGCCTGCCTCATGCCCACCCTGATGGCACTGACTTGGAGCAGCTCTATGTGAGTTGGGAAGGGTCTTATGTGAATGAACCTGGCAGCTGATCCCAGAAAGTCAGCACTGAGGACCATGAATAACTACTTCTCCCCACAGAGGGAGATCTGAGTAGCATATTAGTATTTCCATTCTAAAAGAAATAGAAAAAAAACAAACAAAAATAAATTGTTAAGAATAAAGTACCCCAGGGACGCCTGGGTGGCTCAGTTGGTTAAGCAGCTGCCTTCGGCTCAGGTCATGATCCCAGGGTTCTGGGATCGAGTCCCGCATCGGGCTCCTTGCTCAGCAGAGAGTCTGCTCCTCTCTCTGTCTCTGCCTGCCTCTCTGCCTGCTTGTGTTCTCTCTCTGTTAAATAAATAAATAAAATCTTTAAAAAAAAAAAAAAAGAATAAAGTACCCCAATAGAGAATAAAGTAACTCAGTAGAAATGGGTGTGATATGAGCAGACCCATATGTAATTAACATACTTATATCATCAAGTCTGTGAAAATACACTTAACTTTTTTCTTCAAAGAATGGTAAAATAAAGTGACATTTAAATACAAATTTTCACCCATTAGATCAGAAAAAACCTTAAAATATTTAAATTTGTCCGTATTATATATGGTTGTAAGCAATTTTGAAGGACACCTGGGCCATAATTCTCAACTTAAACTTGCAATTTATTTTACTGAACAAGTCCGCTTCAGTTTTCCAGTGCAGCGTTATTTACACCAATGAAAATATTTGAGGTTTTCTAAAGGTTCTCTACTAAAAGAATGGTTAGGTCAATTGGGTAATTTTTACTTTGTTTGTCTCAATTTCTCACCAATGATATAGCTATAATTTCCAATTCACAGATTTTTTGGTTTGTGAAGATTTCTATACGATATTTAAAGGGTTCAGAGTATGAACCAGCATATAGTATGTACTCAATATTTGATAGTGTCCATTAACATTGTGAAATATTATACAATTACAAGATCTAGACAAATAAACATACATTTCTGAAATGGAAGGAATTCTTCTTGATTTTTATTGACTGAAAAAAAGCAAGTGGCAGAAAAATATTAATATGGTATTTTAATAAATACTATAATATACTAATATACTATTATATATAATGATATATAAATATACTATATTAGTAAAATGAGTATGAGTGTACATGCATGTATGCACGAAAATATCTGAACAGATAGCCTGCAAACTGTTAACAGTGATGCATTCTTAGGGATGAGAAGAGGCGAAAGGTGAGGACTTTCACTATTTAGTAAATAAAGTTCTGTATTCACCTTGAATTTTTTAAAAGATTTTTATTTATTGATTTATTTGAGAGAAAGAGAAAGAGAGCACAAGCAAGGGGAGCAGCAAGCAGAGGGAGAAGCAGGCCCCTTGCTGAGCGAGAAGCCTGATTTAGGACTTGATCCCAGGACTCTGGGATCATGACCTGAGCCCAAGGCAGATGCTTAACTGACTGAGCCATGCAGGTGTTCCCAGCTTGCAGTTTTTAAAAAGCACAAATTGTTTCTTATTTATGAAATTAATAAAAAATGAGTAAAATTAGTTATATTCCAAATAATATAATACCACATTACATTTTAAAAGTATGCAGTTAAGGAACAAGCCAAATAAAAAAAAATGTGTTCTAAAACTAAAAAATTCACTTAAAAATATGTTAACTTTGTCCCAAATATCACTTACAGAATGTTTATTCATCTCTTAGAAGGGAATATGTGCATTTGGTTCTGATTTGTATTTTCTCTCTCCAAGGTTTAAAAGTTTTAGAAATTCTGTATCTATAGGTCACTGTAAGAATGGAAAAATCCTTATAAGTAAGGAATTAATGATGTGGTTGAAAGTTAAAAGATGAACACAAACACTTTAACCAAAATTTTTAGCAACAGCTTTACCATCTTTAGTTATATGTTGGTGTGTGTCTGCTTATGCCTGACTGTCCAATTAAAACATTTTAAAAGATTACTTTAGAACCCAAATAGCCCCTCCATTATCATGGAATATACTTCTTCAAGTCATTTGCTTCTAATTTACTAAGCCAATTATAGATCCTGCCACTATGATCAATTGGCTGTATTTATGATTTAAACTGAAACAATAAAAATCTATTTATTTGGATAGAACAAGTGAAAGATGGATCATTTTTTACCCAAACTTTACCAACAAGAGTTCTCTCCCAGCATTTTGTAATTGGAAATTGTGGAGGAATCTCTTTTCTAGTCCCTAGGCTTTTAATATGTGAATGGATCCTGAATCTGGCCATGTCTCAATGTTTCATAACTTGCCCTGGCTAATGTGGGATATAATGAAATCAACATGAAAAGAAAAAGGCTGAGGGTAGGCTGAGAAGGGGAGTGACAGGGACAGGTATTTTAATGACATCCAAGTTTCTGGTCTAATTGTTTCAATGGCAATTTCTCCTTTGTCCTTTCGTGTGCTTTGTTAATGAGTCAATACATCTACTCCTTTCATAAACAATTTTGAGTTGTAGTTCTTCCTTTTGGTCAAGTAGTCCTTGTTACACAGATAAGTGCAAATGCACAAACTTATATATAATTTCAAGGGATTCTTTAAACTCATCATGGAACCCAGGATAGGAACCACTCTTATAGGGTAATTACTGTGATTGTCTAGTTTTGTGTCTCTGCTAGATAGCATGTTTGTCAATACAGGAAGAACCAATGTTCTTGTGTCTCCTAACCTCTCTCCAATCATGGACTGTTCTTATGTTTACCCTTCACCATGATGCTTACTTTGAATTGATTCTTTTTTTAAATTTTTTTTTTTTACTGCACCTATCCTTAGTTAGGTTTTTACATTAGAAATTAGAGTCTTTCAGTAGATAAAGAGTTAGGCATGAACAGCGGGGTAAGAGAGCATAACGCAACTCTTACTCTCTCAGAAAGGAGATTGAGAACTATACAATTACTTGCTTTTTTGATCAATGTACAATCAAAAAGAAAAAAATATTTAGGTAAGTTGCTGATGTTTTGCATGCTATTCCCATGAGAAACAATCATTAGTGTGTTTTTTGTTTGTTTGTTTGTTGATATGGTGGGGTTTTTTGTTTTATTTTGTTTTGTTTGTTTTTGCCAACCAAAGTGTCTGTAGTTTTCATTTCTCTTTAGCTTTGAATGTGTTACTGAAAAGAAACTTTGTTTAGAAGTTGCAGTGTCCCAGGAATCCTAGAGAAGCAAAGAAAGATTCTTACCAGTAAGAACTTAAGAACTTCATAAATTTCACTGATCTTAAGGATGCAAGGCATGCCAAGGTAAGAGTGATGTAAAACAACTATTTCATCATAGTTTGAGACATACATACAACGTTAAAATAATTGCTTTAATACACCACAAAAAACTCATTAATGCCTATTTCTATTTTAACAGCATGGGAGAGGAAACAGAAGAAATGATTTATTAATTATAAGACAATTCAAGACAATTTGCCTCTTTCTACACCTAGGTGAATGAGGAATTCTGAAGTTTTCCTATGTCCATGTCTTAGTCTTTTAGCTTTGTATATTAAACCTCTATACCATAATGCAAAATTAAAATTTTCATGTACAAATTTTCAGTTATAACTATTTTTTTGCTTCCACATATAGTTTTTTTTCATTTAATTCCAGCATAGTTAACACAGCATTATATTAGTTTCAGGTGTACAATATAGTGATTTAACAATTCCATATATTACTCAGTGTTCATCAATTTAAGTTGGAAAAGGCAATTCAAGTCCTATTAACAACTGGGAATATTAACTCCAAAGTCAACCTTTTTTTTTTTAATATTTAACTTGAATGAATATCATTGGATAATTACATCATTGTTCCAAGACTCTGTTTTCTCATAATGGGAAAAATTAATTGAACAACAAACTCTTAAAATTCTTTTTCAGTTTCAAAATATTATTAGCAATGATTCAAGGAATATAATTTAGCAGGACTAAATAATAGTTGCTTCCATGTTTTTTAGAAAGAACACATATCAGTTAATCTTCCTTCAAAAGCATAATTTATGTAAGTACTTTTATCTTCAATAACTCTTTTAGTGTAGATTGATGGACTCGTTTTGACATAAATTTAGCAAGTAACCCTAAGTTAATGAGTAAGTGTAACATCTGTGGAATCAAATTGGTAACTGAGATATTTCCTTTTTCTCAAAATCAAATTGGTGCCCCAAGCTTTTTGCTTCTATTGCTATTTTCTATGGGGCGGAATTAAAAAAAAGAATTACTCAAACTGAAATGGAGTGAACTATATTCAGTTACTCACCTTTTGCGCTTGGTTTTGTCATCCCTCTTGCCCATTTTCACGTTTGATATAGACTCAAAATAACATCTTGAATTCCATGTATCTTAAAATATTTTATAGTTTTCTTTTTTACCTTTCCCATATTTATACTATACAGATATACTTCGTGATAATGCACCTATGTCTTGATATAAAGTATTGAAGATGACTCCGGTATTAGTGATGTATACTTTTGGCTATAACTTATCAGCAGTATCCTAAATTGATGAAAACTTAGTTTTACATGAAACAAGAAGTTTAAGGGTCTGGTGTGGAAAATGTCTCAGTGATAACAGCAGGTACCTTGGTCTCATTTTTCGTTTTTCTCTGTAATCCTTATCTTGGCTTTCAATGCCATAGGCATCATATCTGGGTTCCCAGTAAGAAGAAGGTAAAAGTTGAAAAGGCCAAAAAGTATGGTGATGTAATATTTCTGTTTTCATCAGTTTGGTCTGCTATAACGAATTATCTTACACTGGGTGGCTTATAAACAACAGAAGTTGATTTCTCACAGTAGTAGAGGCTGGAAGCCCAAGGACAGGGGTCAGTATTATCAAGATCTGATAAGAGCCCTCCTCCAGATTGTGGCCTGCCAACTTCTTGTTTTATTCTTACATAAAATATAATAATAATAAATCAAAAAGATGAGCTAGCTCTCTGACCTCTTCTTAAAAGGGCACAGGCATCCCATTCATGAAGGTTCCACCTACATGACCTAATTATTTCCCTAAGGCTCTATCTCCAAATACTATCATACTGGGATTAGATTTAAATACATTAATTTTGAGGTGACACAAATATTCATTCTCCACCAATGTTCTTTCCACAAGTATTTGAATGAAGCCCCACGATGTAATGCTTGCATCTAATTGGGCCGAAATTGTTTGTCATGGCCTCCCCTGGCTGAAAAAAATGTTATAAAGATGATCAATTTTGGGTGCCTGGGTGGCTCTTCATTCTTGGCTCAGGTCATGATCCCAGAACCCTGGGACTAAGCCCCACATCGGGCTCCCAACTCAGTGGGAAGCCTGCTTTTCCCTCTCCCCCTGCTTGTGTTCCCTCTCTAGCTCTCTCTTTCTGTCAAATAAACAAATAAAATCTTGAAAAGAAAAGATGACCAATTTTATTTAAGTACAATACCTCAACCCCACAAATTGAAGTTAATAAGAAAGACAATGAGAACGGGCATTGAAGAGACAATTAGAAGTACATACTACAACACATTTTGTCAGTGAGAAGGGAATTAAAGTATCTTTTTCTCAAAGAAAGAAGGATTCCAAATGCAAATTGGCTGATCATGAATTACTGAAAGGGTAATTTGATAACCTCAGATTGATAATTAAGTTTTCATTTGTGGTTTAACTTTTCTTAATGCACATGATAATGCTCTTCTGCTTCTTATAGGCTATCGGTCTTATGGTGAATAAAGAGGGCTAAATTTAAAGAAATCATATGTAATAGACTTAATTATACAGATTTTTTTAAAAAAAGCTTACCATTTTGAGCTGTTTGTTTGCTGTCATGATGGAAGTCATATAGAGTATACATGTTTTTCAAGATTTTCCCAGTGAGACTTGTATTTGTCCTTACAACAACTTGATGACATGCTAAGAGCTACTTGTTATTAACCCTACCCTATAGATGAGGAAACTGATGTTCAGGAAGAGTAAGTGACTTGCCCAAGATGATCATCTTTGTTGACACATAAAAGTTGTAAAACTTCTTATGAATTCATTAAGGATTTAAGACATTTTAAATTCAAACCTAAGAAGCCCTTGTAGGAAACTAAAGAGAAGGCATGACAACTTTTCAGACACTTGAACAAAGATAGGTGTTATGCTTTAAGTGACATGGAGGGTAGAAAGATATGTCATTACAAAACATAAACAAGGAACTATTACTGAGGTCTGTTGTTCCTCAGTATCTCATGTGCTATTAACAATAGCAAGTTGCTATGTGGTTAAAATGTAAATAATTTAATAATGAATTCAAATAAATAATTAGGGTAAAATCTTTCTGTTTTTTAGAGCTTGATGGTCCAAGCTGGATTTCCATTACTCCTTTTCACTGATAACTCTTGTGATTGGGAAGCAATAATAAAAACCATTAAAAGAAACAAAAACAAACAAATGAAAAAAACACCAAAACCAGTTTTTGAGCCTTTGTTATAAATCAGCATAGCAATATAGGTCTGTTTTTGATGACAATATCCTTGTTCTTTTTTTTCCCAAAAAATTTATTTATTTTGAGAGAGAGAGAGAGAGAGAGAGAGAGAGAGAGAAAGGCAGCAAATGAGTGGGGGAGGGGCAGAGAAAGAGGGAAAGGATCTCCAGCAGACTCCCTGTGGGCTCAATCTGGTCGCCCTGAGCTCATGACCTGAGCCAAAACTAAGAGTCAGATGAGCCATCCAGGCACCCCTGAAAGTGTCCTTATTCTTAATCATCATGACAACCTTGAATGGCAAGCCTTGCTTTTCCAGTTTTAGAATAAGGAGGTTGAGTGTAGGGGATGAAGTCATTTGTCCAAGGCAGTATTGGGATTCTACTGCAAATCTATCAAAGCTAAGCCTCAGAGCTCTTTATATTAATTATATTTTGCAGCCTCCCTATAATGTTACTTTTTATCACTAATAATCAGCTATTATCATCTTTATTTCTCCTACCCAGACTTTTTTTCCCCCCAAATCTCTGAGTAAACTGATATCATCTTGTCAACTTCTCCTGAAACATACCTTTGTAGATTACTTTTCTTGGGTTGGCCTTTGTAAATACTTCTATCCCTCTTTGCAAAATTTTATCCCTTTTTGTTTCAGAGTGTCTCTTCTTGATGGGCTTCTTTCTAAATATCTATTGCTGATATGAGAGAAATTAATTCTTCTAAGTTTACTTTCAGCACGGAGATGCTTGGCATTGTCTGAGATCAACTCTCTTCTCCCCTTCCCCACGGTTTGCTTGCATTTATTACTTAATGTGTTTTTTTTAACAGAACTTATACTTACAGTTTTGCAGTACAAAAACATCTGTCTGAGGCAGGGATCATTTAGTGGGAAGAAACAGAAATTACTCATCACATTTTAAGTTCATTAGTGTGAGCATACCTTTATTTGAATTAAAGTAGAGAAGACAAAATTTTAGCCATCCTTTAATATCTTATTAATTGGAGGTAGAGAGGGAACGTTAGAAGCTGACATATCCCTTGATGACTCCATAGCCTCCTTTCTCTCCAGATCTCCCCCGATCTCCCATCCTCTCTCTTCCTCTTCCCCTTTGTAGTTAATTCTTTCTGTTAATTTACAGCCAAATAGGTGTGCCTGCCCCAAATCTGCATTACTTTGGAGTTCCCCAATATATCCCCTTCAGACTGTGTTTTCTAAATTTCCTTATTGAAATCCTTGGAAGATAGAATGTAGGAAATCAGAGAGTGTTCTGTTTTCCCATGGATCAGCTTTCCCTCCTGGTATAATCAGCTATGATCACCCAGAAGGTCATGCATATAGAGCCCCAATAGTGGGAGCTTTTGGTAAGGAGAAATGTCAAAGCAGGAGTGTGGTTTTGGCAGGCACCTGCAAATTTAACTACTTTGAAAACTTAAACAAGAGTAGCAATAAAAGATGAAATGTCTAGCAAGGGAAGCCAAGCAGTGTAATTCATCCGTACATTTCTCACAACAGTTCTGTGAGGGAGATATTATGATTATTAACATATTACAGGGAAAGAAGCTAAAGGAAATTTATTATTATTTTCATTTTACAGAGAAGGGAAGTTTATATAAAAGAAAATGAAGAGAATATAGTGCTCAGAGAAACCAAAGTATTTACTTAGAGAGGAGACTAGAAAAAAAGGGATTTGAATCTAGGCGGTTTGACTCTTGAATCCACACACAGAGCTCTCACACCGCACTGTCGTCCATAGCTGTTTTCAAGGTAAGTCATTCTCTCTTACTAAAGTTGCTATTCATTCTCTCCAGAAAAGTGGATCTAACTCTCTCTGACTTATGTCAGAATACGAAGAGAAAACTCAGACTTGCCAGATGATAAAGCTTATTGACTTTATTCAATCTTAAAATATTTGGTTCAGTATTTTAACATTTTAATGTTTGCTGTTTGTATGTAAACAATATGGTGTGAGAAAGTAAGATCAGGCAGAAAGACAGAAAGCCTTGTTAATAGCAAGCAAAATTTGTGAAACTGTATTTTCAGGGAGCTGGTGACTACAAGCCACTTGAGTCTGATGACTCTTCCGTGGTCTATATCATGATACACATTGGTGGTTTTTCTCTTGTTACTCTTGGACAAATGTTCAAGCCACTAAAACCACTTTTGAATTTGGCACTTGTAATAAGAAAAGTCAGCTCCTTATCTTGGGAATGCTCTACAATGGAGAAGATCATCTCAAAAAGGCTTGAAAAGTCCACTGAAAACCCATTTAAATATAAAATGGTATAAAATAGTGTAATAGAGACTAACTACAAGGAGAAACAAGCCTCTCTCCTATTGTCCCTCTCCTGTTTCAAAAAATTATGATTTTCAAATTATTGCATGTTTAGAACACTGATTCGAACTATCTTATCTTATAATGACTTGGAAAACTAAAAATCGGAATAAATCAAATTTGTTATTTTCCTTTACTCTAGTTTTGTTTAGGGAATATCTGAATGAAACCATTTTTGTATTTTGAATGCTACTGACTATAGCTCATCAGAATTAAATTTGAAATAATTTATATATTATAAATTACAAGTTGATATACAAGTTGATATAAGGAGATAATTTAATCCTTATGCATTCAATGTTTTGCTACAGGCTGTATGATTCTAATTTTGTGGTTAAAAATCGTGAATTTTTGTTGAGGAAGTGTAGAATGATTCATATAATTATACCATGGTTTTTCATAATGGAATGGCCATAATGAAAAATCAAAAGGGTACAGATATGTACTTCTTTATGAGATTTAAGAATACTAAATATTAAAATGTTAAAAGAAAAATAAATACACTTTAAAATGTTCAATCACTTAGGCACTCACAATATAAGCTATTTTCTACTTTAAAATCTTTTCAGTTTGATTTCAGTGGGCCACTCAATTTGATATAAATGTACCTTTTAATTTTTTGAAGGTTATTCCTGGAGCGCAATTCTGAATCACTTACCTGAACTGAGAAAAACAGTATGCCTGTGCAAATCTTTCAAAGACCACATATTTGAACTTTCATGAACTATTTTATTTCTGGCAGTATTCAGTTATCATTTTGTTCCATTTACGAATGGAAACAATTTTTGTCAAGAGAGACATAATGTGCAAAGTGAATCTTTATAAATTTAATTACAGCAGGAAGATCTGGAGATATTTAGAAAATATGCAAAGACTTATGTCAAAATTTAATTTGCAAAGCTTTTCAAACGAGGTGTAACATTGGTTTTATCATGTTTTACAATATAATATATACAGCAGGAAATAAGGTATGATGAAAAATAGGAAAGATATTATAAAATTCCAGGTAGAGTACTGTAAAAATTTGCATATAGTAATTACTTTAATTTAGTTTCTTTTGTAAATTCTGTATAGAGTCTATTGGAAGCCATGGGAAAATTTTAAAAAGAAAAAGCACCTACTTTCAGAATATATTTCAATGAAATTTTAGAATTATATATATTTCAAATACATTTCTTGTAATGAAAATAAATCATTTTATTTTAGAAAATTACATATAAAAAATCTAAAGGAGTTCTAGGTATTACAATTCATATTGCATTTTCTTTGCACATGTAAATACAATATTAGAATAGAAGGATAGATACATACCCAGATGTATAGGTTATATATGTAGCATCTACATATGTATATATGTAAGTGTCTACACACACGTCTATCTCTCCCATTTTAATTTACATTATAAAGGAAACATGTTTGTCTTTAATTCTTTTGAGAAAGATATGCCAATAAATGGAAACCTTAGTGTTCAACTTCAATTTTCCGCAGTATGAATTCTGCTATTTCTGTTGCATTTTGCTTTCTAATTCAGATATTGTCATTGCCTTTTTTAGGTAGTTTTTTTTTTTTTTTTACCATTGTTTTGGGTTGTTTTTCACAATTGTCTTTACCTATTTCTCTATGTCTCTATCATCATCAGAAAGCTAACTTTTTAATTTTATACCGTAGTTCATAATCTGCTTTCACCTTTCTGTTTTTATTGTGGTTTCCAAAGTACCATATCTTCTTAATTTTACAAAGCATTTTGCAGGCATTTTTAAAATCTGTTTCTAGTTTCTGTTTACTTAAGAAAACTGTTTCAAGCCATAACCTCCTCTGTATTTCTTTCATTATCTTGCAAAATCTTATTTAAACTCATCTTTAAAAGAGCACTTTGATGTTTGGGCCCACAAATTTTCTTTGCTTTTACTACACATTAACCGTAACTGACTGCCACCTACTGCAAACAGGAGGAACCCTGCTCCCTTGTTTTAATATCTAGCAGTGCTGCTTCTCCATAGTACTTGCCACTGCATGCCATTTTCCATTTCCTATACTGCCTTAGAGTCATCCTTACCCACAGAAATCTGAGTATTTCAGTAAGTTTCTTCCAGAATACCCCCTCCTTATTTTCTTTGATACTATGCTATACTTTGAAGGATCAATGTTGAAATCAGCTAATTAGTTAAAATCATCTTCTTTGTCTATAATTCCATCAACACAGTTCATAACTATGAAATTCTTTTAATGTTTGGTCATTGAGAGCAACCTTACTAAATTTCCAGAGATTCTGAAGAATTTTCTTTAATCAAATATTGCATCAATAATTTCAGTTTAGAGTTTTGGCAAGATGAGGCGTTAGACATCTTACTGGAATGTAGATTTCTTTGAATATTCTGCATTACAATGTGGGTTGCAAGGCTGCTTGATAAATTGATTAAATTTTGCATGTTTTATCTTTTTAAATTTAATCGTGTGCCCCCAGACTTCAGAATTATAAGTTAGTTTATAGGCATTAATCATTCAGCGGCCCCCAGACACACTTGTACACTATTTGCTTTGCATTCATTAAGTTCTCAAAATATGTGTTTGGGTAAATCCATTGGAATTCAGTACCCTCCTTTCCACTATGGCCAGAAGACATGTAGGTTGTGTTCAAATGAACTATATGGTGGGCCTATTTTGCTTTCAGTCCTGTCTAGCTGCCACCTATTATAGGCACAATGGAACTGCAGGATAAAGAATCCACAGAGAATGTGGCAGATATCTCTTTTGTCTGGATAAGTATGTCTTAAATCTTTGTGTATCATGAGCTTACACAGGACTTATTAAGTGGAGATTGAGGCGAGAGACTTTGGAAATAAAATTATCTAAGAAGCATTGATTTAACTCCTCAAAAATAACGTGGCTTTCAATAACAATTTTTACATTTCTGTTTAAGAATCAAAGTGAGACAGTGTTTATAGATGTTTTTGCTAAAGAAATCAATGTTAAAGCAAACATTTTATTATTTAATAGATAATATTTTATTAATACTCATAATGTATAAATATTATCTTTGAGAACATGTGTTATAGAGGCTACTAAAGATTTGAATAATATTTAATTAAAATTTCAATTTAAGTAATGTATCTTTGTTGAGAAATGTATAGAAAAACAATACACTTAATATAGAAAAAATACATTTATGCTATCCCTACCAAAGTCATGCTAGTAACTTTTAAAAATAACTTAAGATTTTAAAATCAATTGATAAACTATGTAACCGATATTTGAAGTGAATATGAAAGACTACATTTATCTGTATATGTATATATGTGTGTTAAAGCACAAAAAGTTCTAGTCTTCTTATGGTGTGGTGTAAGAGCTTAAAGTGTCCAAAGAAATAGAATGTCTAAAAAATAATAAAAATACAATCCAGTCTTTAAAACTAAGCCATTCAAAAGTATTGTTCACAGGTCCTGATTCATATCCCTCAGTGACACTTACACAGAACGTACTGTTTTTCTCTTCTTTCCAACTTTTCCACATTTTGTAATTACTTGGCAGATTCGTATTTTATAACTGCCATAAATCTTATCTTTCCACTCAATGTTTCCCCAAATCCCTGGTCTGAGTCTTTTCATTCCCAGATTTCTTCCACTTCTCCAGTTTCTGCATAACACGAGTCTGAGAACCAGGGCAGCAAAAGCCTTAGAGGGCGGGATGAAAACAGAAGTTGAGCAAGGGACATATTGCCTCCTGTGTTCTGAATGGGGATGCACATGGGCCTGTGTGTATGTGTGTCTGAGAGAAGCCTGGTGGCAGGAGGAAGAGATTTTGGTGGGAAGCACATTAGCTTTAATAAATCCTTTCCCCATCACATACATATTCATGATCTAGATCTCTATTATGTTCATGTTTTTATAGCTCAAATGAAACTGATGAGAATTCTGATTAATAGTAGGAATAGTGAAGCAAACTTGTAAAGGTGACTCCTCACTAGGCACATCATTTTATCACCCTTTCTAGAAGATGTCCTGAAAAAGTCTTTGATTCTATTCCGTTTTGAGCATAACATTAATTGTTCAATGCCTCAAAATTTACTTAAAAATTTAATGGTAAAATACTTTTTTTCATAAAGTGTAATGACATGAGGGTTTATGAAATCAAACACACATTTTGCAATTTAAATAAAAAACAACTTAAGTAATATACACATACACACATATGTGTATAGATAAATATTTTTACATTAAAATTATTCTTTAAATTATGATGAGAAGGAAAGTTCCCTAAAATTAACAGGACTTCTATCACTCATTAGTTATATAAAAATGAACATTTCACACATACTGGGTTTAGGAGAGTGAAATGGAGAAGAAGGTGAAGTTCTGGGCCAATTCATCTTATGTTATGATATTGATAATTAAGGGAAAATTAATTCTAAAACCTATATAGACTTGTTTTGATTTACTTTAGATATCCTTCCATAAAAAGGAGATAAGCTTCTAATTTGTTTATCACCCATAAAATATAGAATGCCAGAAAGCAGAGTTCCATATGATATGGTTGTCACATTTCTTCCTTTTGCTTCTATTTTAAAAATCTACAATTTTAAATGTCGAGAATATACATAAAATCTGTGATAAAAATAAATGCTATTATATTTTTTTCTTGCCACAATATCATTACACATGAACAAAAGGTCAGGAATAAGTACCTGGAAAATGTATCATCCTTCACTAAAACAGGGGGAAATCTTAAAAGGTTCCAGAAAGTTGACCCCTTATTATAAAAGAGAGGTGATCTATAGAATTATCTTCCTTGGCTATCTATTACTTTTGTCCTCCTGGTTGTAGGTAAGGGTGGGAAATAAATAAGCATGAATAGAAAAAAACCAAATGTACAAAAGGGAAAAGTAGCAAATGTGGCCAACTGTGATAATAGAACAACTTGAACATAATGTACTAGAAAAAAATCATAAATTTTATTTTTATAATTCAATTATTCTGCGCTATCATTAGATATGTGAAGCACATAAAATGATTTTTCATATGAAAATGAAAAATATGCAAAATCATTCAAATAGAAATATAAAGTTAAAAAGCTCATTTTTAAAAATTGAAAATTAGTTCTCAGAGAAGATAGGACAATTTTCTTTTTGTACCATCCCCAACCTTATTTTCCAATCACTGAATAGAAGTTTCTTAATTTTAGCTAATTGTTTCAGAAGGCCTTGTTAGAGCCTAAGAAAGAAAGGCACATGCAGCTGAAAAAAGTTTCTTATGACATAGAATACGGGTTGGACATAGCAACTCAGGAGGTGGATTGCCTGGGTACAAGTCTCAGCTCCAATATTTAACTGCTTTGTGGCTCTGGATCAGCTAACTAACATGTTTTTGGTGCCTCAGGTTTCTTTGATCTAATATTTACATGGCATATTGTTAATGCACTTAAATAAAACTAGAAAATAGTACATACATATGCATGTGCATGCATGTGCGCAAGTATGGTTGTGACCACTCTTACATCCAATTTATAAAAAAAATACAAAGTTATTCCGGATTCAGAAGCAAAATTCACAATGCCTTAATTATGTAAAGATGTATAGGCAAAATCCTGCATTAGATACCTTTTTTATTATTCTTTTAAGTCAAAAATAGACCAAAAATTCATAGAACAAATTATATATTATATCTCAAATTGTACTTCACTTTCATTAAAGAACATGTTCTGATGTTTGTCAATTTATATGATATATATCTTTTAAATGCTTGCTTAAAAGAACGTGGTGTATTTCATTCTTTGTATTCATGTTCACCTGTTCTCTTTCCAAAGAGAGCAGTTATTTTGGGTTTTCACTGATAACTTAGGTCACTTTTTTACATCATCATTATTAGATTTTTCTTTTAATAATAGGAAGAATGGATCCATACAGCCTTCCTCACTCATTTAGTTTGTTAAAATAGATGAAAATTGGGACACCTGGGTGGCTCATTCAGTTAAACACCTGCATTTGGTTCAGGTCATGATCCCAGGGTCCTGGGATCAAGTCCAACATTGCAGTCTTTGTTCATCAGGGAGCCTGCTTCTTCTTCTGTCCGCTGCCCCTCCGCTTGTGCTCTCCCTCTCTTTCTCTCTGAGAAATAAACACATAAATGTAATCTTTAATAAAATTGATGAAAATTATAGTGCCTTACAAACTATAATGTGCTTTATAGAATAATAAATACTAGACTTCAAAACATGTATTATTATTATTATTTATTATTTTTTTGCAATCAGACACTATAGAATATTGGCATATCTGTTTAAGAAAAATTGAAATAGTTTTACCAGTTTGATGAATTGGGCTCATTCAATACATAGAGAAATGATATCTGTGTGGAAAATATTAATACATTGTTATTATGTAGCCATAGAGATCAGCTATAACATCAAATACTTTCTTACAGTGTGTTAAAGTTACTTTGAGAAATGGTAATGTTTTGGCACCTCCATATGCACTGGACAGTATGTTAAGCTTTGAAACAACTGAATAAAATACTTGTTATCTTTTAATACTTTAAATAACAAATGTATCAATCAGAATACCTGGAGGAAACAGAGGGCACAAACAGGAATGATTTTAGAGAGAATTAGGTAAGGGATACTTTCTGGAGGAGTGACTGGGTTAAGAGAAGTGACAAGAGATATTTTAAAGTATCTATCCTATAGCCACAGTGGAAAGCTGAAGGGGCAAGAGATAAAATTTGGCAAACATGAGCTGGAACTATGGAAGGGTGTATTTCTGGAGCAATGCCCGCAGTCCCAGAAAATACCTCAGCATTAAGTTATAGAGCAACTAGGGCAAGAATTCTCTCTCCTACTCCCCCCACCCAATGCCTCTCTTTGTACTCCAACAAAAGGCAAAGGACAAGGAAATCAGGTGGATGCAATTCCTAGAGGCTAACTCCTGGGGCACAAAGAAGGCCAAATGATGGATTTGGGGTTTGAGGAAGGGTTAGGAATAGCAAATGATTAGTACAATAAATTAAAAAATAAGTGTATCATGATATTATATGAAATCAAAATCCATATTTCCAAACCATTGAGATTTTGTGTAACTTAACATTAGCAACACAATGATTGCAGTGGAATAACCCTGCAACCTTGAATCCACAATTGTCAAACTGTAACTCCACTCATTAAGATTCCCTAAACTGGGTATACTCAAGTCATATTTTTCATTATGCTGTAAGGTTCCTAAGCAGCTTTCCTGGTAGCCAAGCATCTATAAAATTTTGGTAAACTAGACTTACTTAGTCAATTAGACGTCTGCCCTCATTGACCAAAGTAAAAGCTGCAGAATCAAAGATTTTCCTTGTTTCATATGAAATACGTAAAGCAGTCGGACTCATTATGTGCATGATGTCTCACTCTGTTATCAATATAAAATCGTTTCTACTTGCATTTTCTGCCGATCACCATAACTTTAGAAGGAAAGACGGAGAAAAGGGAAAACAAATTAAGTGCACACCATTGTTGCTGACTGAGAAATGAACAAAACAAAACAGAACTCTTTTCAGGTGGCAAAGTGAGAGAGATTACTACTGACAAAGCAAACTCACCAGTCTGGTGGTCATGGGATACCTCTATTGATTATTATCTCCCTTGTAATAGGTTACTTGCTCCTCCTAGCTCCCTTATTATCCTGTTTTCTATATTTTCTTCCTTCTTTTAAATCCACATTATGGAGTAGTATATAATTAGGATGTTTTTTCCCATGATGCTATTCATATGTTTAAAGGACATATTAGAGCAGGAAGTTATTGCTTTGGAGTTGCTACTGATGCACTGATAAGCCTAATTCAACAACTGGGACAAGACAGAAAGTACTCGATTCCCTCAAAAGAACCCCAAAAATGTAAATTATACAGATTGTTAAAACCAATTCTAGGCTTAAATATAACAAGGTTACGTAAAGTTTTAGTAAATTGAGTAAGGCGGTAAAATAAAGAGAACCTCAAAAGAGATGAATTTGAGACAGCTGATATTCCAGACCATGCTTCCTTGCCCTATCCCACTTTCCTCTTTTTAATTTCTATTTCATATTTGTCATGGTTGTTGTAAACACATGGCTCACTGACAATGACCAATTTAAACAAGCAGCCTTTTAAAAATAAATATACAGTGATAAAGGGCATATTTAAAGCTGCCCTTTCATTTAAGAAGGAAAAATAAAACATAATATTATAATAGGTAGATAGGTAGTTAGATAATGAAAAAAATAACTTGCAGGTTGGGGTGGTCATCCTCAGGAAAGATATGTCAGTCCACCTCTAAAAAAATCACCAATAAAATCTCTATGAAAAGTTTCTCACAATTAACACTTGTGGTGTTATTAAGTACAGAGTGATGTAGGAGGAAGGGGGTTGAATATAACCCTTACTCTTCCATGGTTTAAATTACCCTGTGTTCTTCTAGAGGGCACCAAAGTATAGTTGTATAGAAGCATGAGTAAATCAGCCCCAGGGAGCACTGTCTCTGTGAGATGCCAGCTTTGAGCTGAAGTTGAGATGAGTTTCAAGTTGCTGAACACCCCCATACAGCAGTGAAAAGATAGAAGATATCGACACGCTCAGCTGCATCTTGTTAAAAGCTTCCTGCGGGTTGGCAGAATGAAATCTTTATTTAAAATACACAAACTATTGTCAAGGGAAAGATGGAAAAGAGAACACAGTAAAAGGGCCAAATGCTTTGCTTAACCCACCAGGAGCAGCAGAAAGGGAGAAGTGGTCACATTGTTTTTGCAGCAGCAAGGGAAAAGGTGACTAACACGACCACATCAGCATCCATCTGCTCTTTCCATGGTATCAAGATGCATTATTTCTTTTATTATTAATTATATTTGTTTCCGGGGGAGGGTAAATATATTATTACGAATAGCAAGAGAGGAAATCATTTCTGGTGACACTTGGCATTAAGTACAGTAGTATATGTAATGAGTGAGTGATGACAGGAAACATAGCAGCAGCGTTGAGTTCTGGCATCCCTCCTACAAACCTGCTCCAACTCGCTCTTGGTAGTCAGAAGCTTTCAAACAGAAAGTTCATGTAAAACCATTATTGAACACTGACAGGAAGGAACTGAGACAGGAGGGAGTGGTGTGTATTTGTGCAGAAGGGGAAGGAGGGAAGGAGGGAGGAAGAGAAGGAGGGAGAGTAGAGACTAGGAGAGAGAATGAGTTAGTCATCATCTTACACAGACAACACCATAAGGGGGCAGGCGCTTTGCATAATTATAAAGATAGACATACACATACACACATACTTGCACACACAGAAGAAATATTTTTGGTTTATATGGTATCATTTCCAAGAACAGCTTTAAGTGATAATGATTGTGAACCTTACAGGATGGGTGAGCTCAGTGGGTTTAAGTGGGTGGAGCAGGTAGCCTGGCAGGAGATGGGTTCAGAAGAAGGGTCACTCCTGAAGAGCAAAGGGCCATGGCAGGCAATGAAGCAGGCATGAAAAGAAAAGAGGTGAAAGGACCCTGGGGAAAATGTCACACGTATTGATTAAGCTTTATTTCTCTTTGGGAAAAAGTGACATTTCTGCTATGAGATCATGGACATATAAGGAATGTAGACGGCTCACTGCTTTTCATTTTCTTCCACAGTGCTTAGGGCACCGTTGATCAGAGGGTACCTGGAAGGTTTTCTGTTGCATTATTATAAACAGGATAATTATTTTGGTGGTTTTTGTTTTGTTTTGTTTTGTTTAGCACCAATGTGGTGACAAGAGAGCATTGGTTGCCACAGTTGTATCCTTTGATCCAACACAAATGACGGTAAAATGATAGAAGGTTTCTGTTACATTTCTTCCATCCTGCTCTTCCCTAGCTCCAATCCTCTTTTCTAGCTTTGCTCAGGGGATTTAAGTTACTCTTTCCTCGTTTAGAGTCTGTGATACATCACCTTAGAGACATTGGTCATTCTCCTAAGCAAGTAGTAGAGAAATACCTCCCTCCACCCCATCCCCATGCAGTCCATGTCCTTGCCTCAGAAGCAAGGCTAGTTTCTAGCAACTCTTTCACAGGTTTTTCCCTTCTCAACTACCGCCTTGACAGAACCTTACTGTCCCTCAAGCCCAGCCACGCTACCGAGCACCCCAACTGAAAACTACATCCAGTATTCAAGATGCAGAGCACTCTGCACCACGCAGCCTCTGCTCCTCTTTCCTACTCCTCACCAAAGTGGACTCTTCATAAGCAACGATTGTATTGCAAATTAAAACTCTGCCCCCCCCGCCCGCATTTTTAACCCCGTCGCCCCTAACGCTTGCCGCCAGCTTCCCTCCGAAAAAGCAACCAAACAAAAAAACCGAAATAACCAAAAGCACGCCAACACCTGAAGAAGCGCAACCGGGATCTACACCTGGACAAGTCCTCTGTGGCTTTAGTGGTCGGAATAGTCTCTTCTCCCCCGCGCACCGCTTTATCGCGGATCCCGGGGATCATGCCGCGGCCTCTGGGTCGCGGGGTCAGCTCAGCTGCGCCCGGGCTGCTCGGGGTCGCCTCCCAGTTTCCCCTCCTCCCGCCCCGGCTCCCGCGCCCGCAAAGCCGCCGCCGCCGCCGCCGCCGCCACCCCGGCCGGCGCTCCGAACATCCCGCGCCACGTCCTCCCCGCCCCGGCTCCCGCCCGTCTGAGCCGGGCCCGCGCCGCTGGCAGCCATCAAGTGGCTCGTTAAGGAAATGCAGGTGAGTGCGTGCAGCCGAGCGGCTGCTATTGGAGACGTGGGGTGTGTGCCTGTGTGTGCGAGCGTGAGGAAGAGGGAGCGCGAGCCAGAGAGCGAGTGCGGGAGCGGCCGGGAGATGCTCGCCGCCTCTGCTCCCCGCCCCGCCGCGCCCGCGCTCGCGCCCGCACCCGCACCCGGCGGCCCGAGCGCGTGGGGCAGCGCCTCGCCCTGACAGCCGCTCGCCTCCCAGCGGTCTCGGCGGCCGCCCAGCGGCTTCCCCCACACGGCGGTCCCCTCCCAGCCCGAGCCCTCCCGCTGCTCCTCCTCCTCAGCCTCCTCCCCTCGCGCGCCGCTGACAGGCAGCCTCGGCGGGGAGAGTGCAGGTACTTTGCCTTCAGAATAATTTGCGCGACCCAAGCAAGCTTTCGGAGCGCCCTTATTTTCTTCGGTCGTTGCCCCCTCCCTCCGGAAAAGAAGATCCCACTTTTGAAACAAACAGCACCCGAAGCACCCTACCCAAGCGAAAGCCCGACGGGCTGCTGTGCATGTGCTGTCCTTTCTTTCAGTTTATTCTGGGCCTGTGTGGAATGGAAAGGCAATTCTTTCTTTGACTGGTGGGAAAGAAAAGAGAAGACTCCTCAGGGTTTCCAAGGAGGACTGGAGCGGCTGTTTTAGTAAGTAAACTGTGCTTTTGTATTTTTCTCTAAAGTGAGGAATATGCGGGATGCTTTCCTTTCAAATAGTATAGACACACAGTTCGTTTTACCGGGGACGAAGTTGACTTATATAACTTAAGTAGTTCTTAATTGGGAAGTGGTTCGCTAACCTTTATTTATTTATTTATTTATTTATTTATTTATTTATTTATTTATTTATTTATTTAAAGAGCACTGAGAAGAATAAAGTGGGGGAAATCTTACTGGGGATCTGATTTTTAAACGTTCATTGTTCAAGGGCTGTTGGAAGCCTGGCTTGTGAAATGTTGGTTGGTTCTGAGATTTAAAGATAATTACCTAGAAAAGGCTTGAGAATTCTAACCTGGTTCACTTCTCCTGCTACCTTCCACCTCAACCTCAATCCACACCAACTCCCATCCTTCTCTGACTTCACTTGGTTTCTTGCTTTATCTTTAGTCCTGAAGACAGCTTGCCACAAAATTGGGTCAGGGGAAAGTTAATAAAGATGGTTTGAAGGACCGGGAGAAAATCCTTTTGGGGTTCCTGATGCTTTTAGGTAGATGAGATGTGGAAGGAAATCCCGGAACTAGGCTAGTTTGGATAATTTGGATAAAATTAATTTGAAGAGAGAACATGAAAAATGCATTGGAGAGGGTAGGAGCTGAGGCTGTGACTTTGACATAGCAGGTTATAAACTGTGACAGGGGCTCAGCAGCCAGTGACAGGCTTAAGGTGTCTCCTAGGGCTGAATATCTCTGCATCAAAAACTTTTGCAGGCAGTATTCCTCTTGGGGCTAACATCACCATGTCAGTAGCTGCAGCATTTCTGTAAAAACAAGTAGGACACTCTTCCTTTTTCTGTGAAAGGGTTAATGATATGTTTAAAAAGATTAAAAGATATGCAGTCAACATTTGCCAATATTTTGTAATATCTAAATAAAACCTTTGTGTTATGTCAGTAAAAATATAGTTGAGTCAGTTTGTTTTGCACAAGAGGGAAAGAATCAATAACATTTCAGCATTTTTTTCTTTATTACTGCCAAATGGACTCGGAATCTAATTCTTCTTGCATTGTTACATATACAGTAGATACAGTAGGAATTGAAATTTAGTACAACAGAGGTGATTTTTTAACAAAGCCAAAGTTCTCTGACATAATAGCATTCATGCTGACTAGTGTAGAATAATAATTTAAAAAGTTTGTTTTATCTTTAACTTTTAATTTTCTGTCTCAGTGTAAAGCACACTTACAAGCAAATGTCTTTAAGAGTTATGAACCAGATTGAAAATTAAAGCCACTTATCTCATAGATATATTTTTTTCAACAGAACACCTTACCATCAAATAATACCTAAGGGCTCTCTTATATTTAATTGGTGATAATGATAAGGTAGAAAAATGTTATCTTTATATTTACTCAAATGAGTATATAAAAGTGGCAATATTCATTTGGCATTGATTTTTAAAATTTTAAGAGTAAACTAATGTACAATGGTTTTAAAAAAGGAAAGATCTTTTACAATGGCTATGGTTCTTCAATGTCAAAAGCTCTGAATATCTTGGGACATAAGTTTTACGGTAATAAAATAACAGTAGAACAATTGATGAATTTGTTGACATAAAGTTATAATATATGGAAATTATTTGGGAAAGATATGTCACTGTTTCTTGTATATTACTTTATTTTCTATCCAAATGGGTTCTCTTAGAGGTATTGCTATTCTCAGCTGCCATTTCTGCTATTGGTTTAAAATGAATTTAAGTAATTTAAAATTAAACCCTTGCTTGGTCAGATTTGTAAAGCATATGACCTCTACTCTCATGTGACCTCAAGTATCTGAAAGAATATCTGATGTTTGAAAAGCAATTATTGAAAAAATAAAAGGTAAGAGTGTACTGAAGTAGCCAATTTTAAGAATGATTCAAACATGTTATTACATATGTTATTATAGGACACATTTTCCACAGTAGAAAAGACATGACAGAATTGTTGATCCTGTTCAAATTGCTGAAAGCAAAGATTTACAATTAACATGAAAATTAATGTGACACACATTCTGCCTGTGTTCTAATTATGTTATAGTGCTAAGGAAGATAGGCTGAATTAAAACCATTTCTAGTCAAGCTTGCTCATATTATATTTGATCATTTTCAAAAAAAGTAAAAACTGAATGAGGTGATTAAAATTGTCAGGGTTTGTTTTGTTTTATTTTCTAATTTTTCCTTCCTTCCTTCCTTCCTTCCTTCCTTCCTTCCTTCCTTCCTTCCATCCTTCCTTCCTCCCTTCCTTCCTTCCTCCACCAGTTTTCTATGCAATACAGAGATGGTTGCAACTTTAAAGTTGAAAAAAGAAAGTTGCTAGTGTCAGCAGTAATGTGTTTTATTATGCAATTGTTCTTGTTATTCAGATCAGATAATGGACCTATGAAATACATAAGCAGTCTGCAGGGAATGAATGATTAATTCCTCTAACGTGTGCTTACTAAAGGAGTTCTTACTAATAAAGTGCTGTATACCTGCATTTGCTTACAGTTGCAGTTGGTGAAGACAAATATATTTTTCTTTTCCTTTAATACTAACATAGAATTTACAAGTCTAGTCCTGTAACTGTAGTAACTTAAAGATGATTTCATGGAACACATGATTTTATATTATATATAGCTCTTTGGATATATGTGATTGCTATTTACTTAAAACGATTGATTTAGAAAGTAAAGTATTCTTAATTAAATGTAATACTAAAAGACTGAAGTATTAAATTTTTGTTTTTTCCTCAATTGAATGACATTTTATCTCTTCTGTGTATTAGTATTTGGTTGCGGATGCAAACTTCAAATGCAAAGGACGATTCTTTTTAGTAATATTAAGTGTAAGAAAAAAGTTAAAAGATTGTTGGTTGTATAAAATAATTAGGTAAATACTCTGTTAAAATTTTGGAAATGGCTAATAGTGCACATGACAATTGTGTTTACCACTGAGTAAATTGTTTTGCAGTTAGAGGTATAGCACTGATTAACTCTCAATATCTTTGCATTTATAAGACTGGATTATAGGTGAAGGTGAGAGATGGATGGATTTTATGTAGTGATTTGAGAACAGGTGACCTAAAATAAATACTACACATTTTAAACTTACCTACCAAATGTCTTCTGTTTTTAGAAATTTCTAAAAAATGTGATTTTCAAAATTGTCTAATTGAATATATCCATATGAATTTCTCACATTTAATAAAACAAATAACTTTATTTCAAGATTCCTCTTTTTGGAGAAAATAATTTCAGTAATATTATTTTGGACTTATACTGAATTTAATAAACTTTAACAATTCAAATTATATGATAGTATATATTTGATAATACTAATTTAAGAGTTATAGTGAAAATTGGATGAGTAGGACTTTGTATGTACTTGAGTACCATTTGAATTTATCTTCTTATATATTTAAGTGCAAATTTTGTATGACTACTGTCAGTTAACTGCGTTTTAATCAGGCTGTTCAAAAGCAATTTGGCATCCATAAGGAATAAATGAATTTCCACTGGTAGAATGAATGTGGAAGTTAACTGTACTTGAAATAATGGTTATGTTTTTTCAAACTCTTTAAAAATGTGTTGAATGACAGAAAATAAATGAAGAATCAAAAATGAACATTGCCTGTTAGGTGGACACTTAAATGATTGTAGAATCAAAGGTTTTGAGTTTTTCTCTCATCTTTATAATTGGGAGTGTGACTCCAGGGAGGTAACTTGGAATCTCCGGGTTTTCTCCTGGGTTTTCTCCTCTGTCCAGTAGAGAAATTCATGTACAATTTGAGGCAGTTTAAATTCCAAAATCTAATGGAACTAGATAATATAACTGGTAATATAATTAATAGTAGCATTTAGCAAATTGTTGGATTACTCTGTGGTACCTTGAGAACCCAAAGAGGAGTTGTGGCAGCCATCTTGTTTGGAGAAGGGTTAAGGAAATTGTCCCCAAGCCATACTGGAGGGGACTGGACCCTGTTGCTATGTGGATTAAATGTTTATGTGGAAGAGGAGGATGGAAAGTAGGAAGGAAGGGAGTGGACTAAAATTCTTCTAAACCACCCTTTCCATTAGATACTGAAAAATATTATGTAAGTAAGTATTTTTGGATTTGTTATTCTATTTAATACCAAAAGGGTTTGTGAAGATAAAAATATAAGAAATTGCTTAGCCTCTTTTGACTTCCTTTTTTTCTCCTTTTAGTTTATTATATATTATGCTTTACAATATCATGTTTAGATAAATATGCACAATTTAAGTATACTCTTTTTATTTCCCTGAGATACATCTTATAAACTGCCACTACTAGAAGTAACCACATAAAAATTCATTTTACCCCTGTATTTTAAAGAGGAAACTAAAGAGTTCAGAGGTTAAAAACTCTAAAGGTGACATAGACTTCCCAAGTTCACAGAGAGGTTTTACCTCACAAAGCAGTAGTATCTAAGATGATACATTGACAAGTAAAAACATAAACAGTAGGGGCGCCTGGGTGGCTCAGTTGGTTGGGCGGCTGCCTTCAGCTCAGGTCATGATCCTGGAGTTTCAGGATCGAGTCCCGCATCAGGTTCCCAGCTCCATGGGGAGTCTGCTTCTCTCTCTGACCTTCTCCCCTGTCATGTTCTCTCTCACTCTCTCTCTCTCAAATAAATAAAATCTTTAAAAAAAAACATAGACAGTAATTTATATGTCTGTTAGTAAACTATCAATAAAATAATTCCAATTGGTGATATATGATGCAGTACAATTATCTAAAATATTTTATAATGACAAAGCTTCTAATCATGGAAAATGGACACAGAAACAATATATACAATGTTAATTTTGAGTGCTTGCTTTTCTTATAGAAAACCAAGATTGTATTCTTAGAATTCATGTTATATAATTGATGAAATTTGAAAAGTTTTTCTCCTCTAAGAAAATCGTAGTGTTCAATCTTTCCCTTCTCTATATAAATATTTAGGTGGTAGCAAGTGGGCCTCTAACTCCATAAAATGTTTTATATTTCAAATCATTGGAGAATGGGAAATCATGCTGTATTTGAAATTTATTTACTTCTGAATGCAAGATATAGCAGATTAATTAGAGACCTTATTTGCCTTCTGTTTTGTATGTTTGGTTGTGTGCATGTGTGTACATGTGTTTAAGCACAGGTGTTCAAGATAGAACTTAGTGAAAGTGGTGCACTTAAAATTTTAGAAGTGTGTGTATAATAATTGAATAATCAAAGAGAGATAACATATGTTAGGGTATGATATATCAAATTGCTCTCTGACTGATTCTTAAATCAAATGTAAGTTCAACAGTATACCATATTACCAAGATCTTGCCTCATTTAATAAGCCCATATATTTTCTAAATACCACATTATAACAATTAAATATTCTTAAGGTTGAGATTATAGAATTGAGGAGAACATAATTGCTGTTCTTTCACATTTATTATTACAGACCTTACTTAACCTGGTTTAGTATATGTACTTATATTAGGTGCTAAAGCATAAGGAAAAATAGATATTTGATTATGACATTGTTACTTAAAAGCTGCCATCATTAATCTCATATTAAATTAAATGTACTATTTTAACTTGTATACCTTGTTACAATTCATTGCATATTTGATTTACTTTGTAAGGGAACAATAAAACTATTATAGTTAAACACAGAACTAGTGAATTTTATAAAATTCCTTTTAAGCATGCAATTATTTAATCAGCTATGCAAGTCTATTAATGAATTTATTCTACTGGGATTGTTGTGAATTATACTTTTAAAAAATTTCCAAAGTTATATTTCTCAAGTGTAGTATGTATTAAAAAGGGGGCCCCATCAACAACTACATAAGAAAACGAAGCTAGACGTCTGAGTGCACATACTCCTTTTTACTACGTACCTGCTAATTACATGTACTGTGGGATTTGTATCGCAGGATATACTCCTATTCCTTTGGTTAAATGGACCTGGTAGCTTAGGACAAAGCTTAGAACATAGCTTCCTTCTGATTCCAAGAAAGGTTAATTTAGAAAGTAGAAGCAGAAAAAAATAAGCAAAAGCAATAGAATGCTTCCTGTTTTTTTTAAAAAGATTTCACTTATTTATTTATTTGTTTGTTTATTTATTTATTTGAGAAAGAGAGAGAGTGAGAGAGAGGATGAGAAGGGAGAAGGTCAGAGTGAGAAGCTGACTCCCTGTGAAGCTGGGAGCCCAATGCGGGACTCAGTCTGGGGGCTCCGGGATCATGACCTGAGCCGAAGGCAGTTGCTCAACCAACTGAGCCACCCAGGCGCCCGAATGCTTCCTGCTTTTAAATGAAGTGGTCTAGGTCACTTATCCAAGGCGGAAAAATACTCATACAAGTTTCTATTCCTGAAATGTTGTCCCAGTACAGTGACCTAGAATCTTTACAATCAATGTCAGAAATTCTACTTCAAAGTAGAATAGAGGATGAAGAGGGGAGAGGATGGGGAGGACTGACTTGTCAATCTTGCCTAGAGGTGGTATTCTTCCATTCTTCATACCCCGCCACAAATGGCTTTCAAAATCAGAGATATAACTTTTCACTTTGGGGTAAATGACCATCGAATTAACAAGGAATCTGGCTCTGACTAAACTGTGCCATACTTTCAGTGTATGCTATTGTTACCTTGTATCATCTGGAGCCATTGAGAAGGTCAGTTTATCACTTTATGATCTGCATTATGTCTTCCTTTGATTTTGTCACAGAAATTAAGGACAGGACAATAATTCAGGTATCGTAGTCATATTTCTACTCCTGGAAGTTACATTCTCTTCTGTTTCATAACTTATATGCATTTGCAAGTCAGAGTCTGTATTCAGGGGTATACAATATATTATTTGGTCCCCAAATATTTATTCAGTCCTTATGCACCAAGCAGTGCTGAGTAGAACACTCTTTAGCTAGCAATATAAAGCTGCCTAAATTGGGGCCGTCTTACATTCTTATGAAATGTTTCCCCATAATCAAGATTTTTTTGATTCCATGGAGAAAATAGAATTTCCCCCAATGAATCTTTCTGTTTAATTCACAGAAAAATTTCCAGGTACGTGCCTTCTTTTGCCATTTTTCTCCTCTCATTTACTGTCATCCTGAGTCAAAGCCATCTTTTATGGAAGTCAGATAGAATCTTTGTTGTTTATTTAGCAGCTGTAGGCTATGCTGTATTCCACTGGAATTGACACCCTTCATCATCTTCAAAGCTGTATTACTCCAATGCTAATTCTTCAGGTGTCCCACTCTCCAAAGTGCTAGAGAAGCAGTAAGGCATGATAAGTATATCATTATACCATCCTTATATCTACAAGATACTGGAAGCCCCAGTAAATCTCCAGACCACTGTAGTGGTTCACAAACTATTTATCAATCTCTTATATTTCCAAATTCATAGGATATAATACAAGTTAAAGTCAAGGCTCATGTTGTTATTCTAGCTATAACCAAAGCATCATAGAAGTGCATTGATTTCCTAAGGAAAGAGAACACAGAGAAAAGAGAGGAAATTCTGCCTATACATTTTGATTTGTGTATTATTTTCATAAAAGACCTTATAATATGTACATTGGATCAAATAACCAAAGAGGAAGACAAAAATATGACTTCAATTTTTAGAAACTTACTTGGATTGTTACATATATTTGGAGTTTAAAAAAATTACCCAAATTCACCTCTTAATTTCTCTAGAATAAATAAAGGAAACATTTCTGACTTAATGTTAAAGAGTTTCCCTTTGTTCCCTCTAAAAACTTTATCAAAGTTTCACTGTTTATGCTACTTAACAGGAACATTTGAAAAGGAGTGCCAAAATGATATATTTTTTCACCCTCAAAGGCTCTTTTTTTATTTCTAGACTTTAATGCTGGGCTATGTATATCAAAAAGAGGAACATTTTCCCTGCCATTTGTTATTTCCCATTATATTATATAATGTACTCAATTAGTTCTTAATTAATATTTATTCATGGTATTTACTTCAATGGATCATTGTTTTCAATTTTAGTATGTAAGGATATCCGGTAGCTTCTCCTCTGAATGGATGTGTTCATTCTGTGTCATATGTACAACCATTTGTTTCCTCCTAGGATATATATGTGGTTAGCTCTGTAAGACATGGTTTAGCCTCATCATTTATACCTGTATGGTTGAAGACAATAGGGCTTTTTTGCGGTAGAGTTGTTTGCTCTCAAGGACTGAATTCAGCACTTCAGTGTCCCATTTCCCTGCCTCACAGGAAGGCATGACTTCCCGTTGTTTTTTAGGGGCTTGAAACCTTCCTATCTTCCTATGTGCTCCTTCCATTGTGGGAACTTAATAACATAAATTACACATTTGCTGAAACACATTGATAATTACTGGCTTTTGAAAGAGTGCATCTTAAGAATTATTCTAATTGTAATATATATAACAGTATGTATGTTGTATATAGTGTACACACAGGTACACACATATACACACACTTTATTTAGAGAAAGGAATTTCAGGTGATATCCTAGAATGACTGGGTGTGAAATCTTATATAGCGTGAACCTAGTGATCAATCCCTTTAGGAGGCTAGGTCAGAAGAGATCATATGGTTCTCCCTTAGGGCAGGCTCCTTTTGTCTCTTATTTAACAGGCATATCTCTTCTCATTCCTGTTTCTACTGCCAAGTTTCCCTTATCCACCCATTTCCTTTATCCTTAATGGGAACCATGTGTTGTAATTACACAGGGATGACTTTGTTGGGCACATGAGAGTAGAAAAGTGTATGCTGTTTTTAAATAGATATTGCCATTGTTTGTAGTGTACATTTCCTTTACAGTTCATCCCTCTCATTGATAAAACAATCCGCAATACATAAATAGCCCATCACTTCTTATGATGGCACTCAAAGAAGGAAGCAGTTTTTTTCCTCATCAGAGATGGCCTCAGGTCTTATTTTTCTTTTGGGAGTTTTGGATTATTATTTTTTTTTGCCATAGTATATTCTCATGAGCTCTGAAAATATCTTCAGATAGAGGTAATTATACTAGCTAACATTTACTGATCTTATTATATGTCAATCATTATTTCATTTTATTTTTATATTACGCCAGTCACTATTTTAAATGCTTTACCTGCATGTATTCCCACATCAGCCATGTGAAATTGGTACAGTTATTATCTTTAATTTACAGATGAGGAAACTAAAGTAAATTGAAGCTAAGTAAACTTGCCCAAGGTAGCATATCAAGCACATCACCCGTGCCCTCTGACTGTAGATTCCACATTTTAAACTGCTTTGCTATATTGACATTTTGGCACATTGATTTATGTTTTTCCCAGATGTACATCAGCATGTGAAAGGAATTCCATAGGTTCTGTATATCAAAAGTGGAAAAAGAAGGATCCCAGTTGTGCTTTTATAATACAGTTCTTTCAAATGAAACAAACACAAGTTATCGTCAGTAAATAACATACATGAATAGAACACTGAAAGTGTTGTTGAGGGGAAAAAAGCGGGGACAAAACACATCATGGCAATCTATCTCCACGTAGCTGTACCCAAAGTTAGTGGGTAAGCATGACACAAATGCTTTTGAGTGTATTCCTTTTCTTCTTTGGAAATATTTTATCTGTAGAAAGAGAACCTGATGTGCTCTTTGCTTTCCCCTGGTGTACTCCTCCAACCTCAGGGCCCTTACCTGGAGTTAATTGATCCAAGAGGTTCCCACTACTCAGGCCTCTGTAAGCTTCTTGGCCAAGATTTTATTGCTGTGTCAGCTGTTTTACACACCTTGCTGCACTTTGTGACTGGTGACCAAGAGTCATAATTTTTGAGAATCAACTAAGATACTTGAGTATCTTTGTGCTATATAAAAGGCATAGCAGAATAGAAATGCAACAGCAGGGAAGATGAGCTTTGGGTGTACTGTGGAATTAAATTCAGGGTCAAGAGGAGCTTATCTGCCAGTGAATATTATTCAGAGTATTTTGATGCACATTTCCCATAATACTGAAATGAGACTGGTATAATTAACTCATGCAAAGTATAATGTTAGGGATACTAATCATAAGCACTAAAGAAATAAGTGAGAAGAGGAAAGCCAAAAATTGATCCTATAAGAGTCATCTTAATTACAATTATTTGTATGAACTCTTACTACTTATTCCTCCTTGCCATATAGTCTGGCTATTATTTACCCAATTGCATCATATTGGGTTAAATTTGTTGTAAATTTAATTTGTGATAGTAAACTACTTTTATTTGCTTAATTTTTTCCTTGTATATAGATCATGTTTCTCAAATTTTAGTATGACTGCTTACTTGAAACTGAAAAATAAATGGAAGGAATATGAGTTACAACATAAATCATAATTTAGCCTCCAGATTATAAGAATGTGAAACTTAAAACATTACCTCTATATTAACAAAAGTAAGCTTGAATAAAGTGAACCTTAATAAACATTTATTGGGTTTCTAATATATGAGAAATGCTCAATGCATATTGATGGAAATCTGTTGCCCTAATTTTGAAAGGACATGAGAAATATCTTTGATGTTCTGTAAGATTATCAGAAATGCTGTGTGACATTTTAAAAATCAAACAAAATAAAACATTAGCTTTGCTCTTTCTTAGCTTATTGAATCAACATTTCTTATGTCTTAGGTATATGTATGTCAAATTATAATTTTATTTAATACCACAAGATGGCAAAACACATACATTTTTTTTGCTATACTAGAGGAATACATAATCCCAAAAATAGAATGTTAAAGTTGTTTTATGACCCATATTTCAAGAGTTTCAAACTTCTTCCTTTCAGGTGTGAAAGATACAGAAACACTTAGTGAACAGGGTAATTGGATTATCTTTTAACCCCCTAAGGTCTTCTTCCAAAAGTCTTTCTTCCTTCATGTGTTCTGATTACTTGCCAAGAAAATTCAATGAATTTTCAGTTGTAAATTAGAATTGAGGAGTGGAAAAGGTGCCAGCCTGGGCAGTTTGATGATTCAAACTTGTCCACTGGAGACCTTCACAGAACTGTTAAACTGTTAAACTGCTTGTTACAAGCTAGGTTTTGGCCTCTTGTCATTGAAATGCTTGTAAGAGGAATAATGGTCAAGAATGAGAAACAAAGAAGCTTGAAAATGTTTAACATATTGGAAATAATATATTTTTATTTTTCTGCAATTTACAAAGAAGGAAGACAATCTTTGGTTCAAAGTGTTTTTAAACAGGTGGTCCCAATTATTTTTGAAATATAATATACTCATTATACACACATTAATTTGGATTAATGATGTGAGTAGAGCAAAATATCTTAGATTGGGTCTCCAAAGGCAAACAGATGTAATAAGTACTGGTAATTAGCTAAAATAAGCAAAATTTGCAACTTGAAGTGAGTGAAGATTTTAGAAGTCTAGATTGTCTCATCAAATTTGTGGCAGTGTCCACACTTAGCTCTGTGGGAGTCCTATTGTAAAAATGATACCTCTCAGTCACTAAGCTCTGTGAAGTCCACCTTTTATTTATTTATTTATTTTTAATCAAATCTTTCCCCTGGCCATAAATTTACTTCAGAGTCTTACCAAATTGTTGCAATCCACTTTGGGCTGCTATAATGAAAACACCATAGACTGAGTGGCTTATAAACAACAGAAATTTATTTCTCACTGTTCTGGAGCCTGGAAAGTTCAAGATCAAGGTACTAGCAGATTTTGCATCTAGTGAGAGTCCATTTCCTGACTCGTATGCAATCTTCTTGTTGCTGTGTTATCATCTGGGGGAAGGAGCAAGGGAGCCCTCTGCCATTTCCTTATAAGAGCACAGATTCCATTCATGAGTGTTTTACTTCCATGATCTAATCACATCCTAAAATTCTTCCCTTCATTTACCATCCAATAGGTTTACAACATACAAATTTGGGGAAAATACAAGCATTCAGTCCATAGAACAAATCTTACCCATATGCCCATTTCCTTTTTCCCTATCTTTGCCTCATTTCTATTATTCTTTTCCCTACCAGGGAAGGATTTTTTTTTCTTCAAAATGCAAATCTGGTCATTCTTAAAACATTTAAAAGTTTCCTTACTGAAAGAAGTATAATGTTAAAAAAAAAAATCAGAGATACCTAAAGGGACCTTTATAATCTCGGTTGTAAACAATCTTATCTTTTTTTCTTTCCTCCTTTCCACCACCCCACGTATTCTGTAATAAATGTATAAATACCCTGAAGTCAAAAATTGGGTAATTTAAGTGGCTTACGATGAAAATAATGGTGATGATGCAGATTCATAACTAAATTTTCCCTCTTGAAGAGGCTGTCTCAAATTTTGTGATATTATATTTATGTGTCCTTCAGACATTAATTTTGAATCTTATTTCAGAGTATCTTGAATATCCTTTTCAGCCCATGACATATACAATAGAATGCTAACTTTTGAGGGACCTCTATTGCTTTGTGGCTTTGCTTAAGATGAACCACCTACTATATTACTTCTGAACAACAAATTGATCAGTTTCTTTTGCTTCCCAGCAGCAGCCAGTATCTGCCATACAAAGTAATGATCTCTAACAAAATTTTATGTTGTGTTTCCCCTGCCAGCTCCAAAGTGGTCAGCCTTTCTTGGCTTACTGTCCTGGAACTATGTGGGTTTCTTACTACAGCCCAGCCCCCATAGGCACAGGCTTTGCTGCTCATAGCTTGGCTGAGTGCCAGCTCTTTGTTGCTGGAAATGCTACTGTAACATCTGTTGAGTAAGGCATGTATGTATTACTCTCATCAATCTTAAGAATTTGGGTATACCTTCTAGGTTTGGGGCATACATTGTACGTAACATGAAGTCTGTCTTAAAGAGAATGTTGCCATTCAAAAAGGGAAATAGTATGTATTTTTTTTTAATGCAGCCTTGATACTTATTATAAAAGAAGCCAAAAAACCTTTGTGGGATATTTTGATAATATCTGACCAATTTTCTATGGGTTTACCAAATAGATATTATTTTTAAAGGAAATTCATTTACATAATGGTTTGGAAAATCATTTATTTTAAGTTAGTAAATTTTGATTGCCTTAGGAAAGTAGTCCAGATTTTAAAGTGATATATCATCAGATAAAGAAGTAATGCAGTCACAGTGGCCATCTCAGTATTTTTAATTTTTATTTTGAAAATATTGCATGAACACCTTTAGACCACAATTCCAAAATAATGTGATTAACTGTGAACATGTTGATTTTATCTGTATTGGAATATTTCTGTGATCTGAAGAACTCATAATACTGGAAAATCTGCTTCTTTGAATTAGTGACTAAAAATGATAATTATTAAGTAGAATTTGTCAGGAGACTGAGAGGACTCAGAAGGGTAGAAGCTTGTGAGTAGAAGAGGAAAGAATCAAGGTGTTCTGTTATTGGTAAAAACATCACAGAACCGAAGGGAAAAGGGCTTTTTATTGAAAATTGAGTAATCTTGAATTATTTCAATCTGTGTAAGATCTTAGAACTGCGTTTTCTAATTAAGTAATTCACCAGCCGCATGATCAGTGGGATAGTTGAGAAAATTATAAAATGCTCATGAGCAACCTCTAGAAAAAAAATTGGAATATTTGTCCTGGTAGTCAGTTGTTCACCTTTTTCTGTGAGATAACCAGTCTAAAAATTCTAAGGCCCATCCTTTCCCTATATTTTGCAACATATGTCAGGATTCCTAACTGATATAAAATCAAATAAAATTAAAGCCTTTGTTAACCCACATGCTACACTGCAAAAAATGGTAACAAAGCAAATAATTATGATTTAAACAGACAACAGTCAACATTATACAAATTAGATTACAGACTAAGCTGCTGTAACCATAAGACCCCAAAACAAAGTATCTGAAATGAAATAGAATTATTTTTCCCATTAAATAGTCCTAAGGTGAGTGAGCCGGCCTAATGAGATAGCACTGTATTCATAAAGGCTTTCATGTACCCAGGCGTCTTGCATTGTGTTGCTCAGCTATCACCAAGAGAATTGTCTTCATCTGCATGTCATATCTATATCATATATAGATAGAAGGTTAAGGGAAATAGCTTTGCTTTGAGGGAATTTTCATTCTAATACCATTGAATTTAGTCGCACTGTCTTACCTGGTTTCATGAGAAGCTGGGAAATGTAAGGCATAACTGAGTAGTCATGTACCTAGTTAAAATTTGGGAGTTGCTGTTATTGAGAGGAAGAGGAAAATAGATGTTGAAGGAATTAATATTCTCTGCCTTACCTATTTACTTCTCATTCTATCAAAAATTGGTGCTAGCTTACATTATCTTCCTTTTTCTCTTTATATCCTACACTGTTCTCCTTTCCTCTTGAATCTAGAACAGGTAGTTTAGATGTTTTGTCATCTATACCATAGTTTGGATTAGCAAGAAAAAAATTTATTGCAATACATTTGATTTCACTAATAAGGAAGAAGAGTCACAGTGATGTCCCATGACAGATTCTTATAATTAGTTTTTCAGAAGTAAAGGTGAAAATTAGAACCCAGGTAACTCGACAGTCCCAACTTCTGTACAATAAAGAGTGTGACTGGATTTTTGTATACTTTTGGTTTATTTTCTGTGGAGAATCACCTAAAAAGTAACATTTGGAAGACAGTTGTTATAATGTTCATTCTTCACCTTCGTTTTCTTCTCATGCTAGTGAATATTTCCTTGCTGTGTCAATGAATGCCAAGCAGAAATCATGGGCACAACCTTATTCACTTTAAATTAGAACAATAAGTTAGTTCGTTTTTTTTTTTTTTTGAAGACACATCTACTTCATAATATTTATGGTAAAACAATAGAATGTCTAAGATGAAATCGAAGAATGACTTAATAAAAACATAGAACTGACACTTGATAGTTATTATAATCTATGTCTCTTCAGGTTTTGGAAAATTTTCTAAGTTTAGAAAACTGAACCTCAATCTGTGTCTTGCTGGTCACTCTATGATCAGTTCAGTTGTCTGATAAGAGTATCTGGTTTTCTGGTGGATCCTGCTGGTTGATTTGATGACAGCAAATGCCTACATCTTGCATCACATCTATCAATCAGGAACACATTAGCTTTCATGCACTCCCAGAGAAGAATTATTTTGAAGTTGTCCAGAGAATCAGCATAAATCGAAAGCTGATAGCAAAGCCTACCTGGAAAGTCCCAATATTCAATGGAGGTCATGTTATGTTCTTAATATAGACTGTAGAATTACTTATGAGAAAGTATAGAGTGCTTTCTGCTGACATTCTAGCCATAAATAATGCAAGAGTAAACACTTTAATAATTTCAATTAATTCTGAAGTGTAGCTTTAATTTTTCTAATTACAGTCGATATTCCTAAATCTGAGACTTCTGGCGGAAGTTAATGAAATTTTTGCTTACCATTGCAGTTACATTATAGAACTTGCTGTTGAAGTGCAGGGTGCTTTAATTAAAAATATTTTCTAATCTAAAATGAGCTGTTTTAACTCCTTAAAAAAGTTTCAAGCCATACATTATTTTAAAATGGATATGACATGAATACAACTGTATTTCTCGATTTCTGTTGATTTGCTATTTCAGTGTTAGTAAAATTCCAGTTTTTATTAATGGGTCAAATGGTAGATCATTGCCTTAGTTTAGTAAATTCATTTGAAGACTAAAACCCTGATATTGGTCACAGTTTATTTATATACAGTATAGATTATTATAAATTTGCTTTGGATAAACAAAATCAAATAAAAAATTACAATCTATAAGTAAACTATTTAACATGCACACATGCTAAACATTTAAAGGGCAGTCTTGGTAACAAATAATAACATATTTTGGGGAGAAATTTTGGGGGAGAACCTTTATGTCCTTATTATTATCTGTGCTATTGGTAACAAAGTATGGTTTACTTTGAGCAATCCTTGGTATCTCATTTGATATGTATAATAACAAAAAATCAAAGATTATTATGTATCTTTGAGAAAGCTTCTTAATAACCATCATCCAAAGATAGTTACATAATGTTTTTAGCTTTTTTTGGAGCAGCCTTCTTAAAAACACCTGTAAGTTTTTTAATATTTGAATTTATTTATTTGCCAAAAGTTATAAATACTTCCTAAGACCTGGTCTTTTTTTACCAAATATCCCATCATTTATTCATGTTCTATTCATGTTCATTGCAATGTGGCCAAATGTTTTTCTAATATTAAATGAAAATATGCTGAACAAATTACAGAGTTCAGCCAATTCACATATATATGCATATCTTTTTCTTGAACTTTCATTCTTGACTAACACCTTTTCATTTATTATAATCTACCAGCTCCTGAAGGTGTGTATCATTACACCAATTTGGAGTCATAGATAAATTTAATTATGGCTCTGCCTAATAAAAATAACTACTGTGCATATTATATTGTGCAAGCCCATAGGAAATATTCTATATGTATGTTTACTTTTTGTTCCCTTTTACTTTATGCTACCGTTAAAAGTTTATCATTGTATGTACCCACATACACACAAATGCGCATGCACACACACACACACAATTATTTTAGAAAAAAAAATATCTTAGTAATTGCCTGACGATAGGGGCCAAATCTAATGCGTGTGTTTGACAGAGACACAGTAAATGTGAGTAAATTAACATATACACACATATATATGACATAAATGTTACATGTTGCATATAAATAAAATTAAGTGCTTTTTGGAAATTTTAACAACTTTCTCTTCTTTCTGTGTTCAATGTATGTTCTGTAAATAAATTTGATTACAAAATAAGTAGTTCGCTTTTTAAATACACCGTTTAATAGTCATTTCAATAAGGAAACTGGGCTTTAGAAATAGTCAAATTAAGAACACATTGAGGTTGTACTGATTACTAGATTCTTTTTTTTTTTAAAGAGTTTATCTATTTGAGAGAGAGAGAGAATGAGAGAGAGCAAGCACAAGAGGGGGAAGGTCAGAGGGAGAAGCAGACCCCTGATGAGCAGGGAGCCCCATGTGGACTAGATCCTGGGACTCTAGGATCATGACCTAAGCTGAAGGCAGTCACTCAACCAACTAAGCCACCCAGGCGCCCTAGATTCTTGACCATTGGCCAGTTACTAATATTGGCAAACATCTCTTTTCTTTTCTGTTTTTTTAGTTTTTAAAATTTTTTTAAAGATTTTATTTATTTATTTGACACACAGAGTGAGATCACAAGTAGGCAGAGAGGCAGGCAGAGAGAAAAGGGGCAGCAGGATCCCTGCTGAGCGGAGAGCCCGAAGCGGGGCTCCATCCCAGGACTCTGAGATCATGACCTGAGCCAAATGCAGAGGCTTTAACCCACTGAACCACCTAGGCACCCCAAACTTCTCTTTTCTTCTCTGTAAAGCAAATATCCTATTATGTACCTTAATGAGTTTGTGTAAGGCTAAGACAGAAAATGAACATGTAAAGGTGTAGATTTGTATGTATGTGACTGTGATTATGGAAACTTACAAGAAAATTATTTGAAAGGAAAGTAGCTTAAATCATTTTTGAAAAATATACTACTAATCACTTGCCTAGAAGGGTGGAAGTAATGATAATATATAGTCCTTTCTCTTTTAGATTGTATAATCCTTACTTATGATATGCTAAACCAATTTGATGACATGATCATATGTTCTTAATTTTTAAAGTTTTAAATTTATTATGACAAAAGTGCTCTGGTATACTAGTTTTTCTCCCCCAATAAAGCAGCTGTAGCTTGTAGAAAAAGTATTTTTTAAATTTTTTGAATTAT
Organism: Nasua narica; assembly: GCA_028533885.1. NCBI lineage: Eukaryota > Metazoa > Chordata > Mammalia > Carnivora > Procyonidae > Nasua > Nasua narica. The sequence continues at coordinate 30,283,260 of CM052813.1, read as the reverse complement.
TTTTTTAAGTATTTTATTTATTTCCCAGAGAGAGAGCATAAGCAGGGGGAGTGGCAGGTAGAGGGAGAAGCAGGCTCCCCGCTAAGCAGGGAGCCTGCTGCAAGACTTGATCCCAAGACCCTGGGAAAATGACCTGAGCTGAAGACAGACACTTAACTGACTGAGCCACCCAGGAATCCCTAGAAAAAAGTATTTTAAAGTGGAGTTATGTACTGAGTTATGTAATGAATAAGTCACAGGGATGAAAGGTATTGCATAGGGAATATAATCAGTGAAACTGAAATAGCATTGCATGGTGACAAATGATACATACCTTCTCTTGTGGTGAACACAACGTAATGTATAGAGTTATAAAATCACTATGTTCTATACCTGAAATTAATGTAATGTTGTCAACTCTACTTCAGTAAACACTTTTTTAAAATGAATTAACAAATGTAGGAAAAACTGTAGCCACCGAACTAAACTTTATTCATACCGAAGTGAAACTGTTTATAATCAACATGAAAAGGCTGTCATTGATAATTCATCCTTTCAACGTTCTCATTGTAAAGCAAAGACAGGTCTATAATCACTCTGGATGAGTCTTCATCTAAGCTCCAGCCCTGATATGTGCAAGAAAACTATAAATAGAAATAAACCCTAAAACAGGAAAGAAGAGAAAACAGTCTTTATTTGGTGGAGAAATTTTTATGTTACACCAAATAATTTATAATAGAGAAGCAATTTATTCAATTACACATCGGAAATCTATTATTCATACAGTGACACTTGTAGGACATGTAAGGATTCTCACTGTGTAAAACATTCTCAGTGTCATAAATGGAAGAAAGTCTTCATAGATCACTCATTCCTAAATCAATGTTAGTGATCTCACACTATGGAGATACCAATACTTAAGTCAGTGTGACAGAGCTATCAGCTGGACTTCATTTCAGAAAACTTATAGTTGGAAGTCACTCTAAAAATAATCCTTTAGCACACAACTGAGCAAATAATTTAGACTTTGGTTGATGATTTCTTATTTAAAATGAAGAATAAAGATGGAGGATTTTAAAGTGTTATGGAAATGCTGAATGCACAATTTGGAAACAGTTAATAATCAACAAGGTAAATCAACTTTGATAAGTTTATATTTATGTGCATACAGTAAGATTTGTTGCTGAACAATTAAAGATGTATTTGTCTTGACAAAACTATGAAACATTATGTTGAATAAACGTAGCCATTTTGTTCATTATAAAAAAAAGTATTTTAAAATGCACTTTAAGGTGGGCTTTGCAAAACAGCTAATACAGATCATTCACCCATGCCCAATTCTAATTTCAATTTATTATAGAAATATATAATAATATCCTTGAATCAAACTTAAAAAGTTTTAGAAGTATTAAATAACATGGGAAAATATTTTTTTAAGGCATAGATATGACTCAGATGCTAAAACCAAAAAACAAAACCAAATGCCTTTGGACATTCAGTTTATTTGGTGATCCAACTGTGAAGGAAATAGGGCTTTCTGAAAAGTCCTAGTTACGTTTGCTTTACCTTGTAGAAATTTAAAGCCAAGATAATTTACTGAATTATCACTGTTTTGTCTGACTTATTTGGAAGTAATTATTGGTTATTTGAGGGAAAATTTGTGTAAAGCTATTCAATTAGTTGCAAATTGGCTAATTATCTTTTATAGTTCATCTCTTTTTTATTTTTAATTTACTTTTTGCCGTTAATTTTCTTTAATGAGCAATTAACATAGAAAAAAAACTTCTTTAGATCAGCTGCCTAGATAATTGATATAGTCCATGGATTTCTATAGAGACAATAATATGTTAATGGATGCTTTGATTTGACCTAAGCCTCCATTTTTTCTCCTGAAAATGGTACCTGTATGGAGTTAGAGGAGAATCATACAATATAAGTAAATTGGTTATTTTAAATTCTGAGGTTAACATATGGCTTAATTATCTACTATATAAAGTTATTATTTGAATAATTAAGTCAACCTGTCATTGAGATTTCTAACAAAATTTTCCTGAGTGTTGACCCCCCCCAACTCCTTGACAACGAGAAAGTAAAATTCATTTCACTTTTACTTCCTTAAAGTGCAAATGATTCCTTAAAGAAGAGGCACTTTTTTCATTTAATTTATACTGTGATAGAGATGGACTCAGGAGTGTGTATTCATGTTTCAGGGCAAGGATACCAAATATTTTATCTTTAGCTGCCCTTACCACACACCTATGAACAGTAGACATCTTATGATACTTCATTAGACAGAATAATCATGGCAAGGGTGTGACCTTGTACTTCTGAAGCAGTCTCCCATTCAATGGATAGTGTGAATGACTAAGTGGGTCAGTCCTAGAAGATTGTAAACCATTCATTCTCATTAGGCTGCCAGCCACAAAACTCCAACACACCAGCTTGTTTGAGAAATGAAGCGATTTATTGAAGACATTTTTATTTCTGCTTCTCTTAAGGCAATCAGCAGTTCAAAGAACATAAATTAACTGAAAATGTAGATGTAAATAGCATCACTTTATTTTTGCTATATTAAGCTCCTTGCTTGCATTTGAATTCATTTGATATTAATCAATGATCATAATTTTATAGGTGCTTTACCTTTTAGCTTAGTTAGATAAAGTTTGAAATGTTAAAAAAGCATTCCTAGTGTCACTGCTAGACTGCAAAAGGAGTACCCAGTTAAACTGTACCAAGACATGTCACTATTTAATTCCTTCTATATTATTTTTAAGGGAACTTTCTCAAAACCAGAGGGAAACTATCCTCTGTAATTACCAGTAAAGGAAATTACATAATATGCTTATTTAGGCTTATGCTATACAATTGGTGGCAACTAATGTAAATGATTCAAAATTAGTAGGAAAGATACAAGCACAACTGAAAAGGGGGTTTAATTTTTCTTTTCAGGGTGAAAGAGAAAAATCTAAGTACTTCCTGTTTTAATGATAATGTGATTTGGCTAAGTGCTGAATATATGTTTCTAAAAAACAAAAGAGAAGGCTGTAATAATAATGAGATAGAAATGACTTGCATAAATAAATAATATACCTTCCTAGGGTAGAGGAAAGATTTTCAAATTGTAGATCTTGTTTTCTGTCTCAGAAATTTTTTTTTGTCAAGGTTATTAATAGGTTTATTGTTTTTTTATAGAAGTGCATATTTTGCTTCAAGCTTTTTCTTCATTTGAAAATAGTTCATTAAAATCTCTTTGGCTCAATTCCAAAATGTTGTCTGTTTGCCCAAATTCTTAGAGAATTCCCAACCTCTTTGTATTAATATAAGGTGTATTATATCATTGAAACAGGATTATTCATGTTGTATCCTTAGAGAGATATAGACATATCTGGAACAGAAAAACAGGTCTGAAGTTATTTGATGACTTCCAAATCTTTTTTTTTCTATTTAAAATCTCTTGGTATAGGTTTAACCTACCTATAAGCATAAAATGAGGTTGTATTTGTAATAATATCCAATTCATGATGACTTTGAACTCCCATGTTTTTAATTGTAGGAATTTGGGGGCTGTAAACAATGTTCATTTGAATGTTTTATTTATGTTTTCATGGGCAATCACTCTCCCATGTGCCCTGTAACTTTTTTACTCAAATTATGGTTTGTGGGCCAGTAGCATATTTATCTCCTGGGAACTTGTTTGAAATGCAGAACCTCAGGCTTTTGAATTACCATCTTTATTTAACAAGATCCTCAGTTAGTTCCTAGTAAGGTTTGAGCCATTCAGCTTTAGAATTCAACTCCATATTGAATTGCATATATTTTTGAGGAGTTCAGACCCAACTCCTAGAAAGTTTTGGCAGAATAAAAAGTTTCTGACTCACCACAGTCTAATAATCTCTACTAGAGTTTCCATGTTTTGATCTGTGTTAGACCTTGTATTAATTATGGGTTACTGCACATCAAATTACTCTAAAATTTAGAGGAATAAAATAACTAACATTCGTGTCTGTTCCTGGCATCAGGAATTTGCAAGTAGCTCAGCATGGTAGTTCTAGCATGTGAGACTCTCACAACTTCAGCAAAGCGTCAGAGGTGGAGGTGGGGAGCTTGCAGCACCTCAGGCTTGACGATTCTAAGCTGGAGGCTTTGGTTCCTTGACACGTGTTCACTAGTGCTGCTCCATGGCATGGCAGAAGAGACAAGGAGAGAGCAAAGGAAAGAAATGTCATGTTGCCATTGATGGCCCAGTCTCCTAGTCAAAAGCCATTGCTTCCACCTGACTGCATTCAATGGAATTGACTCACTAAGTGCAACCCACACACAAAAGCTGGGTATTATAAAGGGTGCAAATACCAAGAGCCTGGTATCTTTGGGACCAACTTGGAGGTTGCCTCCCATAGTCATTTCCTTGGGATGACTGGTTATTGATCCTTCTCCCAAGGTATCACTTTGTTCTCTGTTCCAATGAGGCAATGTCTCCATTTTCTGCAATAAGGAAGACTACATGTACATAAATGAGAGGGTCTCCTTTGCACTGTTTTCAATAATTTCCTTACTCATCAGGTGATACTCTCCTTGAAACTTATCTGAAGCCTCTCCATCTTGGCTCCTCATCTCCTGCAAATGACTCTCAAACCAAAACAAGATAAAATGAACAGATCTACAATAGCATCGACTTTCACCAAAACACAATAGTATAAGCGTAGTGCCATTTATATACATATTAAATAAATTCTGTTTCTTCCCTTAAACTTGTTCTCCACTCCCAAACTCACCACGTACCTACACACATACACACACAGGCTCATATACACAGAGATAAGGTTATCTGCATCGTACCAGGCATTGGGTTTTTAGTATAAAATATCTGCATCCTGGCTGATAATGACTACATAGTTCTCCGCTGGAAATACTGGAAGAGCAGTTGCTTTGTATTTGTGACTAAAGAGAAAGTTTGCTGGGACCCAGGTGTCCATCTTGTCTCCTAGTTGAAGCACTTGACCCTCTAGCTGTTACCATGGTAATTTGTTGCCAAGGGAGACAAGAATGTCTTTTCACCATTTCCCTCTTTAATTTTTCTGTCATATTTTACTATGGGGTTGCTGCTTATGCTCTAATACCTTAGTCATCTTATTGGAACAGTTCCTTCAGTTTTACTTACAAGCTCATTTACAACTCTCTGCTCCATAAGACTCACATGTTAACCTGAGCCCTGGCTAATTTGAGTGTATGGTTCCACATTTCACTGATAATTTCTTTCTTCTCCTACGACTAAATTTTTTTTAGGTCAAATTCAACGTGTCTGCTCTCCTCACCCCTAGATCATATTCTATTTCAAGGATGTTCTCAGTTCCTTTTGATAATGAAATTTCTCCAGATGCATTTGGCCTGTTTATCAGATCCACATAGATATTTCTGAAATTTCTGTTTAGGTTCATGTGCTGATTCCTGCTGTTCCTTGACACGAATTAGATATAATAGCAATTTTTACCTACACTTAAAGGCCTGAGTTCTAATAACATCCTATACATGAGAAAAACTTAAGAGATTTTTTTTAGGAGATTTTTTTGATTCCTGGCCTGATAAATCAGTGAGCAAATCTCTACTCACTGTCTCTGCCTGCAAAATGAGAGGGTTCTGCTTTGTTAATTTGTTCACTAAGATATCCTCCCTTAATAGTATGGGAGAAATAGACAATATAAATATTTTAATATATATAATAATATAGATATTAAGTGCTAAGGAGACAAAAAATAAAACAGTGAAGGGAGTGTAGGTAATGCTATAGTGGGGCATAAAATTTTAAATAGGGGACCAAAGACGCGTTCACTAAAAAGAAGGCATATGAGTAAAAAGCTAAAGGAAATAGCCAAATTTTTAAGTACCTCCCATATCCTTGTTTAGAAGACATCAAAGGTGATGATTTTTCACATTGTAGTATGCTTTGTAATTCACTGATCAGTAGCAAATTTTTAGTAATAAGCAGTGTTCCTTTACTGAGTGTATACATTATAATTTTGAATACTCTGTCTTTAAAGTCTAACTATGGTGCTCTTCTAGCATCAATATTACAATATGACTGCTAATTCTAGGACTGGGCCATTTATCCAGATAAGTGATATTAAGGCGTACTTTTGGGTTAACTATTGCACAATAATCATGTATTTGTGTGCACTCCAAACCACAATGGCACTTTATTTTAATGGTCCTCTATAGGGTGTTGATGTAGTTACTTAATAGCATTTATATAAGATCACCACCAAGTGGAGAATCCCTATTTTGGAAGTTCATTGGTGTTCTTTCTGCCATGAGCACCATTTTAGTGACTTACTTTGTTTTGCCTTAGAAATTACAGACTTTGGAGTCAGAAAACTTTTAGTTTGTCTCTTGGTTTTTAACTTTAATGGCTGACCAGGTGCTGACAAGCATCTAAACCTGAGTTATTGCAACTATCAAATTGAGATCACTTAATGATTTGTTGTCGTTGATTATCTATTTTGAGTTGGATACTGTGTAAAGTGCTGGGGCAAAGGGTATTTTTAAAAGTCACTACCATGAAACTAATACTTGCCTGGCTCATAGATGAGTTACCTCATTCCTTTTCTGAAACACTTTTTGTAGAGCCCTTTTTAATATACTAAGCGTTATATCCTGTGATCTATTAGTACGATTACTAATTCCTATTACTAATACCTATTATTATTAATACCTAATACCTATTACTAGTACTATTAGTACTATTATATCCTGTGTTATATCCCGTGTTATATCCTGTGACCTATTAGGTAATAGGTATTAGATTGCTGTTTTGTAGGGGTAACCCTTATATATGAGCTTTATTTCCATCTTAAAGAATGAAAACTTTTTCATCAGCCAGATCTGATTTACTCCATTTTTGGTTCTTTCTCATGTTTTCAGCTTTCCTTGAGCTCTCTGCATTTTTATTTTTTTCTTCAACAGTGTTTATAGAGTATTTATACTGAGTTCTCTGGTCCTCTCACTAGACTTTATGTAAGTGTGAGAGACAGAGACAAGATCTTTAGTTTTGTACTGTGGTACATCGTTCAGTGTGAAGAATGTGGTTTATATCAATATAGTCCTTAAGTGGGGAGGTGCAAACTAGTATAGTCTTCTCTTTTGACAGGCTATGTACTCTTAGCCATTTAGTTTTTCCACGTCTCAATTTATTCTTCTCAGAGAATGGATGTAAGTATGGCATTCCTGCCAGAGCACAGTTCTGAGGGTTAAATGCAATAATCTGGATCAGGCACTTTTAACGAAGTTTCCTACATCATAAACCTTCTGCAGATATTAGCACCTCATGTTCTCCTCCTATTCTTCCTCCTCCTCTTTATAATAATAATGAAATATTTCATGTTTAGGAAGTAGATACTAAATGGGTTGAATTGAAAATGCTGCGTGTACCATAGATATTCATTAATTCAAGTTGGTAAGTAATGTTTATAGGTCCACGGAACTAGAATACATGTTATGTAAATACTGGTGGTAAATACAGTTTTCTCTAGAATATAGTTTGATAGAGAATAGTTTAATGTTTCCTACTCAGGGAAAAGTCATCCTAAGGGAGACAGCCCTACAGATGCCTGAGTTGCTCTTTACAGCTTCCTTGTAGCTGAAAGTAGGACCTTTGCTGTCAGCGGCTCTAACTGGTTTGTGCATTTTCTGTCTCTTCATGTTTCTGCCTTCTCCACTGCACTTTATCAATTTAATAACACTTCAAGTAATTTGTTATTAGTAGTAAATATTGCCTTGAAATATTAATACTAATTCTATTTGTCAGATGTTACATTTCTAGGATCTTGATAGCTTGATAACCTGTCTTTATTGTCTATTCTCAATTTCATGGAGAAATATAGCCAAGGTATTTTCATGTAAAATGCAAAGGATGAGTGAAATGTATTGACTAAACATTTTATAGGGTTAAAAAACAAAAACCTACATAAACTGAGAGCAGTTATAGATCTGAAAGTTTAATTATCTTGACAACAAGAAAACATTGGTTGTAAAAGTCGTGGGTGTGTATGTGTGTGTTTCTGCACACAAACCCATGTATTTTTGAAAAATCGTTTCATGATTGACGGTACCATGCTCCTTTCTATGTAGTAAGTAAGAGGAAATCAGGCATTCTCTGCACTTTAGTCATTGCTGCATTTTAGTTTTCAAGAAAAGTTTATGCCCACAAGCAAACCTGATGAAAGACATGTAAGAATGTAGTTCATTCTTTTTAGACTCTTACTATCATTGTGGTTTGTTTCCCTCATGACTAACTGTAGAAGATTTATTCTCACAAGCTGCTTTAGGTAGAATTTTCATGCAATTTTTGTGCTTCCTTTTTTTTTAAAGTGCTTTTTGACATCTTTTCTGAATATTTTCATTCTCATGAATGCTCTTTTCTATGTCACTTTTTATTGAGCTGAATATAGCAATTTGAGGTTGGCATGATACCAGTCTATATTTAGCATTCTTTCTTGTAAAACTTCTCTTACCATATGAAGGCTACAAAGATGTAAGGTTCACATTTTTTTTCGTATTATGCTTATAGTTCATGTCACTTAATCCTAGATAAAAATAATTGTGTTTACTTACTGAACCTACTTGCTGTATCTTTCATTGTAAATTGTGGAGAGACATTTGTCTCTCCATAGCCAAAAAAGAATCTCAGAAAAACTTTTGACTACTTAAATATTTCATAATTTATTTTGATGTAAATGTCTTCACTGGATTGTGTTTTAAAAACACGTCTTACCTGTACAGCTTCAAATAACTCATGGTAGGTATAAGTCTTCTCAGACAACATTTATATTTGTAGTTTTGTTCTCACATGGTGTTACTTTTCATTTACCAACATCAAATTTCAGGTTCTCCTTGCTAACCTAGATATATCACTGAATAGATTTCATTTACCTATGACTTTTTCTTGCTTTTTTTTTTTAAGTTCATGAAGTGGGTTATTTTTGTGATCTAAAAACTGTTAAAAATATCACAAATGGAAAAGTCAGCTATTATCCTGAAAAGTCTCCAGTTTATTGATAGGGGCTCCTTTCCCTACACATGCATGTGTGTGTGTGTGTGTGTGTGTATCTGTTAATCTAATGCTCTTTTGGTTATATTCCTAAAACTTAGAGATACTTTAAATTTCTTCCAGTTACTTTTTTTTTTTTTTTTTTACTTAAAGAAAAAAGAAACCTATGAAACTTCATATTTTTTGTTTAGGTTTGGTATATCTTTTACTAGTTTCTATGATGTGACGTGAGTTTTCTCTACCAATTAAATGTTCATTTTCTAAAAACCTTATGGAGAAATATAAATTTTTTTCTTGAATTGGATAATATGTTCATCATTTGACTTCTAACGATGATTTAATCATATAAGTTATAATCTCCTGCACAGTTGGTTTGAATGGTGACTGGAACAGAGTATGAGATACTATCTAAAGATGGGCATTGATCAATGGGAGAATTGCACAAACAGTGATGAATGGAAGAAAGAGAAGGAGCACTAAAAATAATAGTACTTATTATGATAAGCCATCCTATTTCACAATGTATTTTAGGGTGATCAAAATTATAAAACATGATTCAGAAGAAGATAAAATTAGTTCCATTTTAGATCATCATCCAGGTTTGTTTTGTTTTGTTTTGTTTTTGTTTTTGTTAACTGAAAGCTCAAATTTGTTAAGTTATATCTCACGCTATTTTTGGTTTAAAAGTAGTTTGGGTGATGCTGTCAAAGGTCTGGCTAAGATATGATTGTTCCTTTGGCTGTGGGGTTGAATTCCTTGTTCAAAAATAGTCCAACAGGTTTTCCATTTTAAACAACTAGAGTCTGTTACATATTATTCATTCATATATTAATTCATTGAATAAACCTCTATTGCAACCAATTCTACGTGGCATCTTGGAATAGATGAACAGGATCTGATCCTGGCCCTTAGTGGATTATCTCTACTAGTGTATGTTATTTGCTGGGATTCAAATAGCTTATTTTCTCCTCTATGTTAAGAGAGAATCATAATAATTTGCAAAATGGAAAGAGTATTTATATAAACATTTATACTCATTTGGGACTCATTAAATTCATGCTGGAATTGAGGTTTGAGGAATGAGCTCTTTATAAATGATGAGCTACAATCTTTAGTTTAAGCTCATGGTTTTATTTCTTACATAGTGGAATTTGTGATTTTGACCAGAGACCTACCAGAAAACATCGCCAAACAGAATATTGGAGATATATCAACATTTTATTTCGCTTGATGTTCTTGGGTTAGTATCATCGCGCACAAATTACACGACATTCTTCTCATCAATTCTTTGTTGGACATTAGCATATTGATTACACTTGTAAATTTTAATAAAACCCATTGTAAAAATTTTACCATGACTGCCACACCTGTGGGTGCCACCAACCCATCAGTCCTTTTGCAGTCTTCCAGGGTTTTTTTTGAAGTCTTATTTGATTTTTTCCATAAGATTTTATGGTTTTCACTTACAGAGCCTATACATACATTGTTATAGTCATAAATGAATATTACTATTTTGGGTATCAATTAAATTGGTTATCAAATTGATAATTTAATATGAATTTTCAGTTGTACATTGCTTCATATACAGAATTGTATTTGTGTGTGTGTGTGTGTCTGTGTGTGTGTGTGTATTGATCTTATATCCTGAAAAGTTGCTCAATCACTTATTAGTTCTGGGGATTTTTTATTTTTTATTTTTTTGGTTTTCTTGGAATTCTCCATGTAGACCATAATATTGCCTGTGAAAAAGAATAGATTTGTTTCTTTCAAATCAGGAGGCTTTTTATTTCTTTCAAAACTGCCTCAGACTTCCAGTATGATGTTGAATAGGTGTGGAGAGTAGAAAAAAATCTTTGCTGTTTCTTGAGCTTAACCAGAAAGCATTGATCTTTAAGTCTCATTTTTATGTATAAGTTTTTGTAGATGTCCTTTATCAAATTGAGGATTCTCTAACATTCTTAAATTAATGAGAATTTTTATCAAAAAAGATGATGAATTTTTAAAATATTTCACCTGTATCAGTTGATAAAATCATGTGGCTTTCTAACTTAAACTATCACTGTGGTGGATTAGTTGATTGATGTTAGAATATTAAATCAGCTCTCCATGTCTAGGGTCTACTTCACTTGGTCATATCCTGATATTCATGAGGCACACATTTGTATCCTTTTCCTTTCTTTCCTTTTTTTTTTTCTTTTCATCTGGTTTTAGTATCAGGATAATGAAACTTTATACAACAAGTTGGGAAATGTTCTCTTTTCTATTTTTCTGGAAGTGATTGTGTATAATTGGCATTATTTCGTCTTTAAAAGTCTAGTAGTCTTCACCAGCAAAATTATTTAGGCCTGATAATAGCTCTTTGGGGAAGTTTTAACTTACAAATACAGTATCTTTAAAAGTCATGGAACTATTAAGATTACCTGTGTCATAGTGTGTGAGTTTTTGGTAAGTTGTATTTTTTGAGGAGTTAAGAAAATTCACATAGTCTGTGAGTTTTTGGCAAGTTGTATTTTTTGAGGAATTCATCAACTAAATTGATGAATTTATATACTTAGAGTTGTTCATAGTACTTTATTTTCCTTATTTAAAAATTCAGTATATTTAAACTAAAAAAAATACTTTCACAGTTTGTCCATCCATTTCTCTTACCTCCACCCTTCACCTCCCACAACCACTAATTTATTTTCTGTATCTATGAGCTTGTTATGCATGTATATATGTATGTATGTATGTATTTGGTGTGTTTAGAGTCTACATATTAAAGAGATAACACAATATTTGTCTTTCTCTGATTTATTTCACTTAGTATAATATCCTCCAGGTCCATCCATATTGTCACAAATGGCAAGATTTCCTTCTTTCTTTTTTATGGCTGAATAATATTCCATTGTGTGTATATTTATCTATTTAGTGCAATTTCTTTATCCATTAATCCATTTCCATATCTTGGCTCTTATAAATGATATTAGGTGGTGGCAGTGCATATATCTTTTTGTGTTGGTGTTTTTGTTTTCTTGGGACCAATACCCAGAAGCAGAATAGCTGAATCATATGGTAGTTCTGTTTTTAATTTTCTGAGGAACCTTTATACTATTTTCCATAGAGGCTGCACCAATTTATATTTCTTTACATCCTGCCAACACTTATTTCTTCTCTTTTTAGTAATGTCATTCTACTTTTACATTGTTGGTAGACGTGAAAAATTTTACAACCGTGTTAGAAAATTATTTGGAAGTTTCTTACAAAGTTAAACATGCATTTACCCTATAACTCAGTGATTTCACTCCTAGCAACTTAACTCAAATAGATAAACTTACTGTTCATAACCAACAAGACAGGTAAGTAATCATAGAACCTTTATTCATAAGCGCTCAGGTTTCTTTTCTTTTCTTTTTTTTTTTTTTTTAATATGTCCTACCCTAATTTGTGGTGTATTTAAAGGACTGCGACTCAGCAATAAAAATGTACAGGTTGGTACTCAGATGAATAAGTAATGAATGAAGCCAGACATAAGGAGCATGCACCATGGGATTCTATTTGTATAAAGTTAAGGAACAGCTAATAAAACAATGGTGATAAAATCAAAACAGTGAAGAGAGGAAAAAGTAAAACAAGATGAGATCAGAGAGGGAGACAATCTGTAAGATACTCTTAATCATAGGAAATAAACTGAGGGTGACTGGAGGGCACAGGGTTGGAGAATGGGGTAACCAGGTAAAGACATTAAGGACGCATGATGTAATAACCACTGGGTGTTACATAAGATTGATGAATCACTGACCTCTACCTCTGAAACCAATAATACCTTATATGTTAATTAATTGAATTTAAATCTTTAAAAAAAATCAAAACAGTGACTGCCTCTTTGGGCTGAGAAAGCAGATTGACTAGTAAAGAGGTAAGACAAGAATTTTCTTGGGTAATGAAAATATTCTATACCTTGAAAGAAATGTGGCTTACATGGATATCTGTATTTGCCAAAACTTAGTATATTGTACACTTAAGGTCCGTATATTTTGCTTTATGTCAAATATCCTAATTTTAAAAGTGGAAAAGGAAAAAATAAACTCTAAGAAATATTAGAAAAAAGGTAAGGTGATATTTCACTTTGGTTTTGATTTGCATTTCTGTGACGATTCATGATCTAGAGCATTTTTTCATGAACCTGTTGGCCATCTGTGTATCTTCTTTGGAAAATAAAATGTTCAGAAATCTTCTGCCAGTTTTTAATCAGATTATTTGTTTTTTGCCCATTAAGTTACATGAATTCTTTATATATCTTGGATATTAGGTCATTATCGGATATATATTTTGCAGATATTTTCTCCCATTCTGTTGGTTGCCTTCTCATTTTGTTGATGGTTTCCTTTGCTGTGCAGAAGCTTTTGAGTTTGATATAGTCACATTTGTTTGTTTTTGATTTGTTGCTTTTGCATTTGGTATCACATTAAAAAAAATCATCACTAAGACCAGGGTCAAGGAGATTACTGTTTATATTTTCTTCTGGGAGTTTTATGGTTTCAGGTCTTATGTTCAGGTTTTCAGTAAATTTGGAGTTTAATTTTTGTATATGATATTATATTGTGGCCTTCCTCCATTCTTTTGCATGTAGCTCTCCAGGTTTCATAACAACATTTATGAGGATATTGCCTCTTCCCAATGTATATCCATTTTTTGTTTGTTGTAAATTAATTGATCATATATGCATGCATTTGTTTCTGAGCTCTCTGTTCTGTTCCACTGATCGATGTATCTGTTTTCATACCAATATCATTCTGTTTTAATTACTATAGCTGTGTAATATAGTTTGAAATCAGGGAACATGAAGCTTTCAGATTTGTTAATTTGATTCAATTAACAGATTTGATTAACAATAATGTAAAAACCTGTATTTTGAAGTATCAATCTATGGGGAACTTAAATATATCTAGTTTAAAAAAATACCATTTCCCTTCTACTTAACACACTGAAATCCCTCAGAAATGACCTAAACTGCTGAGACTAGACTGAGGGATAGTGAAATAAAAAAGGTGATTTACCCAATTAACACAGCAAATGAGTTGTTTCACTTCAGCATGTGGTGGTTAATTGTACACAAAATACACAAACCCTGCTAAGTGCATTGGCATTAATTTGATTCTTGGTTGCTATCACTGAGGATAGCACCTTCGTCCTAAATTAGCTGAAATTATGAATATCTCTGTTTGGTCACTCTGAATATTACCTCAAAGACTCTTTGACAAGAGTTTGCTTCTTTAACTGCCTCTGCCATGACATTCATCATCATGTTAAAAGAGAATGTTTGGGGGGCACCTGGGTGGCTCAGTGGGTTAAAGTCTCTGCCTTTGGCTCAGGTCATGATCTCAGAGTCCTGGAATTGAGCCCCGCATCAGGCTCTTTGCTCAGTAGGGAGCCTGCTTCCCCCTCTCTCTCTGCCTGCTTCTCTGCCTACTTGTGATCTGTCTCTCTCTCTCTGTCAAATAAATAAATAAAATCTTTACAAAAAATTTAAAAAAATTAAGAAAGAGAATGTTTGGATTATTTGGTTAAGCCTATGAATAAACTGATCAGTAGTCTATAAACTTGTCAATCTCCTTTCAGGGTAGAGTTGTTATAAGACAAATATATTTTATTGAATTTCATATATGTATAATATTTCTTCAGAATTTGGAATACAATTAAAATCCACTGGTTCATTTGAAGATTGACACAGTTCTGAGACTCAATATTGTTTCTCATTTATTGTTGAATAAATACTTCTACAGTGCTTTATATGTACCAGACACTATTTTAAATACTTTACAAATGTTAACTGTTAATCTTCATAATAGTCCTATGGGCTAAGGGTGATTTCTGTCTTCATTTTAGAAAAAGATGAAGGACTGAGGTGACATATAATTAGCATAAATTTACAAATCTGGAAAGTGGAAGACTAAAATGGGAACCCGTGTAGCCCGACATCTAAGTCTGCACTCTAGGCACCTGTATTTTATTGCCTCTTACTGTAGAAACAATTGCTATGGACTAAATGTTTGCAACCCCAAATTCATTGGTTGGTTGCTATCAAGTAAATGTTTGCAACCCCCAAAATTCATCAGATGAAGCCATAATGCAAGGGTTTTGAAGGTGGAGTCTTTGGGAAATAATTAGGTTATGAGGGTGGGGACCCCATGATGGAATTAGTATCTTTATTAGAAGAGGAAGATAACTAGCCTTCTGTCTCTCCATGTGAAGGTACAATGATAAAATGACCATCTGTAAAACAAGAAGGCCTGGACCAAGAACCCGTATGTGCTGGTACTGTGATTTTAGAATTCTATCCTCCAGAAATGTGGAAAATAAATGTTGTTTAAGTCTCCCAGTCTGGTATTTTATTTTATTAGCTCAAATAGTAGTGTTTCTCTGGCAAACATGTTGTGTTTTTGAGGAAACTAACTGAACTGTTTGGTTCTCATTAGATATGCATGTCTATGCTATATTAAGATCTATGTGTGTCTAATGATACTTTGAATGTAACAGATTAAATGATATTGTGTAAAGAAAGTTAAAAAAATAAAAAAATAAAGAAAGTTGATGTAAGGATCAGATATTCTTGACTATGCATTCAGATATACTACCTGTGTGATACAGTTCAAATCATTTTATCTCCCTGAGACCTAGTTCCTTCTTTGTGGGATGGGTATTATAATTCATAACTTTCAGATAATAATCTGAAATCACCACTGTTTAGTTTATGGCAATTACTATTAATACTACTAAAATGATGATTATTATTACTAGTACTGCTATGTTATCATAGAGTAGCAATTCTGGCAAAATTCCTATTCAATTCTGTATCTACTTATAAAGTAATTGAAGTGATATTTATTAGCAAAATTTTGTGCTATAAAAGTAGAGGGAAATTTTTCAAAAGTAAAGGAAGTGAGAAAATTTAAGAATATCAGAAAATGCTTTACACCAACATTGTATTCACAGCATATAGGTACATACACTTGTATTTTGCTTTAAAAGTGAATATATTGGGGCACTTGGGTGGCTCAGTTGATTAAGCATCTAACTCTTGATTTCAGTTATATTATGATCTCAAGGTCGTGAGATGGAGCCCTGCATTGGGCACCATGTTGGGAACAGAGCCTGCTAAATACTCTCTCTTGTCCTCCTTCCCTGCTTGCACACATTCTCTTGCTAATTAAAAATAAATAAATAAAAATTAAAATGATTATATTAATACAGTTTAATACACTGTTGATTGAAATAAAAACATATTACCAAGACACAAAATGAAACATTTTATTTTAAAAATAGCGTAATCTTATCAAAATGATTTCTACATTCTGGCTAAGTGGCAAAAAGTTCATAGGCACACCAATGTTATCTCTTTGAGATGTTTAACCTTATATGAGCTAGAGCTTTCCCAGGACATGTTGTGTTATTGGTACTATATGGAAAATGAGCTGAGCTAGGTTCTCTTGAGTTTATTAAAAGATACAAAAAATACGTCATTGTTATCATTCATGGTTAATTAAACTAGAACAACAAAGACTTATGTCTCTGATTCCATTTTCTATTGAGTTCAGAACTGAACAAAAAATTAATATGAATAGAAAATGGAAGATGGAAAAAACTAATATGAATGGAGTACTGTGGTCTGTTACTGATTCATGACATATATTTGGGCATATAGTAATCTCAATGAGTTATTTGCTTCTACAGGGGATGAAATGAGGGTCTAAATTCCCGATTATTGATCAGTCTCATTTTTTCTAAAAATGCAAGTGATTCATATAGCAGCAGAACAAGGGGTAAGGAATCAATGGTTCCCACTGGGCTCCTTTTTTTAAAAAAAAGGTTTTATTTATTTATTTGACAGAAAGACATCACAAGTAGACAGAGAGGCAGGCAGAGAAAGAGGGGGAAGCAGGCTCCTGGCCAAGCAAAGAGCCTGATGCAGGGACTCCATTCAGGGCTCAATCCCAGGACCCTGAGATCATGACCTGAGCTGAATGCAGAGGCTTTAACCCACTGAGCCACCCAGGCACCCTAAGGGCTCCTTGTTTTAAAACAGTATATTCATGGATGTCATTCCTGTCTTTGGAAGTCTACACTCTTTGTATAAAAGAAGTGAAAAACTTGTAAGAACTCTTAAATAAAATAAGGACACCCCAAACTAATTATCACTATTTGAATGTAAATAAGTCTTTAAGTGTGAGTTTGCATTCGTTTGCTACCTGTGGTAAAGTACTATATATTATGATAGCAAATTAAATCTAAATTATTGTCATTCAGGCACATAATTCTCTTTGAATTCAAAGTTTCAGAAGGTGTTTAAGAAATACTGAAATACCTTGAAACTAACATGGGATATTTAGTTTAACTCACTCCTAGTCTTATACTGTAAACATGAAATACAGTCTTTCAATAGTAAGTTGTGGGGTGCCTGGGAGGCTCAGTGGGTTAAAACCTCTGCCTTTGGCTCAGGTCATGATCTCAGGGTCCTGGGATAGAGCCCAACATCAGGCTCTTTGCTCGGCATGGAGCCTGCTTCCCCCCCTCTCTCTGCCTGCCTCTCTGCCTACTTATGATCTCTTTCTCTCGTCAAATAAATAAATAAAATCTAAAAAAAAAAAAAAGAGTAAGTAGCTTTTTTCCTTTTTTTTTTTTTTTTTTACTTTAAGGGCCTTGAAAATTATTCTGGTTATGATGGTTAATACATACCATATGTAGTTTCATAGGCATTTAACCATAGGCATTTAACCATCTAATCTGGCAAATCATGTTTGATTAGTGTATTAGAATCCTAATGTTGCTATTACGAATTACTAAAATTGATGACAAAACCATTCAGATTCACTATGTTTACATTTTTAGAGGCCATAAGTTCAAATTGAGACTCACTGAGTGAAAATCAAGATGTCAGCAGGGCGGCCTTCCTTCTGGAGATTTACAGGAAAATCGATTTCCTTGCCCGTCCATCTTCTGGGGGTTATCTGTATCCCTAGACTTGTGGTCCCTTCCATCTTCAAAGCCAGAAGTTGAATCTCTCTCAGCTCTGCTTCCATCATCATCTTTTTTCTGGCTCTGATTATCCGGCCTAGCTCTTTCACTTAAAAGCATCTTTTTTGAATACATTGGGCCCATAAGATAATTTATGATAATCTATCCATCTCAAGATCTTTAGCTTACTTATATCTGCAAAGTTCAATGCAAGGTAACATATTCAAAGGTTCCAGGGATTAGGGCATGGACGTCCTTGGGGGTAGGAGGGACATTATCCTGCTTACCATGCTGAGTATAATAGACATTTTCAGGTGGGGGTACAGGTAGCTTCCTAAACTGGGTCCATTTCCTTTCATGGAATACTGTTCTTCTATCTACAGTGTTGGACTCCTCTGTTTTTCTTATTTCCTTGAGGTACCAGAGTCCAAATATTTCTCAAGCATGCACACAACATACACATACATACCCTATTACCATCACCACCATCACCTTTTAATACAGGGATAGTTATCACATTCAAGCTGACCCAATAATTTGTTCCTCCAGAAAATCTGTAAACTCAAGATTAAGAATGCTCCTCGATGTCTTCTATGGCTTGAGAAAAAAATATGATAAGAAATCCAGGATGAGAAGGCCTTCAGGGGAAAATATATACTAATGAGAAAGGCAGTAATGCCTCTCTACCTACAGAAAAAACAAAAATTGAGGGTAATGCAGAAAGATGAGTAAAGGACCCCACCTAATCATTAAGAAACACAAAAACTAGACTTAATTATTCATGGCTTTTTCATCCATGTTTTCAGTTCCTGTGAAGCCTGCCTATACATCCTGTCCTTGAGTTTTATGTCAAATCAGGGTGTGATGGAACCAGCCCTTGAGAGACAAATGAGTACATGTCTTTCCAACTCTGCTTTTGGTGGCATCATGTTCATGGCTTGAAATTGGTATCAGTGGGAGTATTTGCACTATGGAATTAATAAATGCTATGGATATGGGATGGAGAGCTACTTGTGAAATTTTTACCAGCACACAACTGGACATAATCTTAGGTCCTGTAGTCAGTTTCTGTCCCTTTGTATAAGTTAGTTGAATGAACTTCTTTACTTGCAATGCAAAACACTTTAACCAGAATAAGGATGATAAATTTTAGGACATTTATTCATTTGAGCTGCTACATTATTATTTTTTTCTAGAAATTTTGAATTTTTATTCACTTTTTTATGTAGTAAATTACCATATTTTGGAGAAGAAAGGACAAATAGGTGAATTAGAAAAAAAAATAAATGCGTCTCTTATTCATTTAGATTAGCAGTTTAGGGTCACCTGGGTGGCACAGTCAGTTAAGCATCTGACTCTTGGTTTTAGTTCAGGTTGTGATCTCAGTGTTGTGAGATTGAGCCCTGTACTGGGCTCTGCACTCAGCATAGAGTTTGCTTGAGACTCTCTCCCTCTCCCTCCGACTCTCCCTCCAACCCAGGCACCCTCTCTCTCTCTCTCAAATAAATAAAAAAAAAGTTTAAAAAATTAGCAATTAAGTTTATTCAGGATTTTTGGAAGACACTTCTAGGATGAGGTGATTATTCAGCAGAACTTTGTACAATGGGTTGCATATTTACAAGTGTTACCACACTGAGGGACCAACATAACCTAAAGCATAGATGGAAGAAGTTGCAGAGTGTAAGTGGCTAATTAAAAGAATTGTTCCTTGGTTGGCATGTTTTTGCTTATTCAGAATAAATTAGGTTCTGAATTGCAAATATTAAAAATGAAAATCCATTCTCAGATATTTTTTACCCCAAATTACCATCTGACCCTTGTTTATACAACTTGTAAGTAAAAATGTTAAGTAGAGTGAAGAATACGAGCTAGAAATGTGACATGACCCAGTCAAGATAAGTTGGAAATTTTAAATACCAGATCTGCTCATTAACACCATTGGCTCAGAAGTTTGTCTTCAGTCTGTAATTTTCTTTGTCATTTACTATAGTTGATCAATAGCTCAGCAGTAATGACAGAGAATAGTGAAATGATAATAATTGCTTAGTAATTATAAATTTGTCTGGTTATATTGACTAATCACAGTTAGGACACAGTTTCTAAAACTAAACTAAACATTTGGGAGGCTCATTTGGATATAGGAATATTCATTAAGTTGCTTAGAAATGGATATTTTTATTAAAGAATGAAGATGTGATTTTCTTTGTGTTTTCAATAAAAGTTACCCCAGTGTGCACAGTGGTTTAAACATTAAAATTTAAGAGTTTTAAAATGGGAAAAGGATTGACTTTCTAAATTATTTTGATGACATTTTAAAGAACAATTTATTTCTTTGAAACAGATGTTCTCCATTTCTATTTCAAGCCCTTTAAATGTTAAAAAAAAAAGTTGAGACCAAATTGCATGAAAATAAGTATCAGAGACATGCCCACAGTGAACATATCAAAGATAAGGGTGAGTGATAGCAATTAAGACATTTTCCATTTGGTGGCATCTACCCTTGTTAACAATGATGTATTTAACTTGGTTATTTTTTTCACAAATCTCCATTTTATATTTATAACCACCTGTAGTGTTTATGACAATGTGAAATAATAATTAAAATATTCCCTTGGAGCTATTGAGCATATGGCATGTTGAATCCTCTGTTGATTTCACTGTGACACTGGTTCTATTTTTTTATATGTTTTCTCAACATGGTTATTTTAGTTTTGCTGAAGCTTCAGTGATGAGACAACCATTTAAAAGGAAAAGAAAAATTAGACTTGTCTTTTTTTTTTCTTGTTTGTTTGTTGTTGTTGTTGTTAGGAAAATGGGCTGTGTGGTTTCTTTGATGCATGCTTTGTCCAAACTTCAAATAAAAATATGACAACTGGGTGTATTTGAAATAATTAGGGTAAGATATCAATGTGTACTAAATACAGTTAAGACTTAAGAGTCAAGAGCCTTCCACACTAATGTCTTTCAGTCCCCTTATTTCAGCTGACACACTGATTTTTAACAATCATCCTCATATCTAGATGCTGAATTTCCTGCCTACAATAGAATGTTTTGATTTTAAATATTGGGATTCTATTTTTTAAGGGCAGGGTTACATATTAACCTTTATAATGTGTGGATTAAAAGCATCATACAAACACTAAGAGTATAAAATGTACCATATTTTTAAAACAACTGCCCATCAAAAAGAGACCTAGAAGATTTGTTTCAAAATCACAATATGTTTCCAAGCAGTTATCATTGGTAAATCATTCACATCCTTTTCTTCAATGCTGAAAATTCTTATGAGATATCATTAGACTGTTACAACTTATAATGGAAAAATCAATGCAGTAAGAAAATTAAATTTTACTGATAGCCTTTAGGCAAAATGCAATGTTAAAATGCATTTTAGCTTCCCATGTGGTTCATAGGCAAAGGGAGAAATGGAATCTGGGTTAGCTGTCAGTGCAAAATATTTTTTTAGAAGCTGACAGGCCTGCCTGTGAACCAAACTCTTTCCTAATGCATTTGTTCCTTGATTACTTAATAATGTGAAAATAACCATCCTAATATGATCATTTGAAAGGTCAGAAGTCTGTTCTACTTAAAAAATAATAATAATAATAATTCCCTCGTCAAAATCAATGAGGAGATCCTCAATCTTCCCAGGAAGAGGAGTTAGCAGAAAGAAAATGGATCCATCTCCTGAGTAATAGAGCAATGACATTTGGACCCCTAGGGAGAGACAGAGTGGGGCAGAGATACAAAAAGATAGGAGAGAACAAAAGACTAAAGGAGAGACTTGTGCTAGAAAAGAAAATTCATCAAGCTGCCACCTGCCTTTTGTGAAGATGTGACACACAAACTACGCTTGATGTGGTTTATAATCGCTGTAAGTGACCACTTTCTTTTGTTGGCAGACAGATATAGCAGGCATGGATTGACAGTCGTGCATTTTATTCCTCCTGCATCTACAGTAAAGTCATGCTCTATCAGAGTGATTTAAATGACAATGTTCTTTCCTTAATCACCAAGGGAAACGTGCACAGTTAATTTCAAGATCATAAACAAAGAGAGTGGTGCTTTATAACACCTTTTCTACTTTAGACCATGACTAAAAAATTCATTTATTGCCCTCATAAAATGCAATGACTAAATATGAACACAGTTTTTTCCCATTTGACTTTTAAGGAAAAAAAAGTGTTTTTTTTAAATCTGCATGTTATTAATAGTAAAGACTAATATTTTTTTCAAATTTCATAGGCTCCAAAAGAATATGCTTATAGTTAATGTTTGAAATTGTTCTCAAATAACTTTAAATTCTTCATAATGGTAATTATTAACATTTGAAAGCACTTAAGTAATTTTATTGAGGTCTACAATGTCAAATAATAGGTTAGAAAGCTATTCTATTTTTTTAAATAAAGATAGCCAGTGACTTCAGTAATTGAAAGGACATTGGTTGTGTTGTTTAATATCACAATATTATAAATATTTTCCATATTTTAAAAATATTTTTGTGTTTTTCCTGATGATTTTTTGCTTTTTTGATTCTCTAGCTCACACTGCACTTTTCTAAAGTTGCTTACTGTAAGACTTATTTTCAACAACTTGTAGAAAGTCTTCTTAACTCTTATTGTAGAGAATCAAGTGAGAAAGATTAATGTAGGCAACAAATTATTTAAATGTAGGGGTAGAATCTAAGATATACATTTGAACCATGCATAATTTATCTAAAGTAATATGAATTTGATATAAATCAATACAGAAAGTATATATTTTCAAACAGATTGTGTAAGGATTCCTTTTCTTAATTTTGTGACAAAAACTTCCCATGTTGTATTGCTTAAGCCATCTAAGGACTATAATGAACTTTAACTCCCAAATTTATTAGAATCATAAACTTCTCATACCTTGGCTGAATTTTGGAAATAATAGAATTAATCTTTCTCTCACTGCATCTTCATTTTTCTGATAAGGAGGTAAAGGCAGAGATGATAGCTTCAGTGATGAGACACTGATGAGATGATAGGTGGTCTTTCAGTAGTCACAGATTTGGGATTCACCCCTTGGTGCCTCACATTACAGTAAATATACTGCATTGCTAAATTTATTGAGAATAAATTAATAAAGTTGGTGGTCCCTCTTCTACTTTCCTGAAAACCTGGGTGGAAAACATTGATGCAGACTTGAAACTATTTGTCAAAAAAAATAGAATTGACTGTGAAATTATAAAAGTCTTAAATTCATTTGACAATAATTATAGGGAAAATAACCCAGCATACTTAAAATGATACACACTTTGTCTGGTTATTTATCTACCCATCTACTTATCTATCTATGGATCTACTTATCTATCATCTACCTATCATCTTGAAGGATTTCTGGGCTCTGCATTCCCACCAATTTCAATGAGATATTTTAAAAATTATTGAATTAGTTACAGATGTTTTACTCAGGACACCTGCTCCCATTTATTCCACTATCTAAATATCTACTTAAATTATACAGCTCATGTTATTGACTTCAGGATTCTGGATCCTTCTGCGGTAAACCCCATGCATGACCCATGCCTATCTAGTTTCATCCTGCTTCACTGGTTTGGGTTTATTTGTACTCTTATTTTTTCAACCTTCTAATAGTTTCACAGAAGGTTGAAAAAATTCTCTCATATATGCCTAATATCTCTCTCTGAATTTTTTAATTTCCTCATTCTCTTAATTATGTATTATTATTTCTTATTTGTTATTCTCAACATATATTTGGGATAAAAGTAATAGTCTTTATTTCCAACAAATAATGACCTGAACTACGTGCAGTACGTGTATATCTGAACCTAATTGTGGAAAATTACTAGATGTATATGTGGAAGTAAATGTGTTGAATTAAGGATTTTGACTTAGGGAAACTCGTATTTGGAAGTGAATATATTTATTGACATTAAATAATATTCAGTACCTATGAGTGTGTTTTAATGTCAGAGTAGAGGCATTTTGAAATATACAGATATAGGGCAGCTCAGTCAGTTAAGCGCAGGACTCTTGATTTCCATTCAGGTCCTGAACTCAAGACCATGAGATTAAGCGTCACATTGGGCTCTGACTTCTCTGTCAGCGGAAAGTCTGCTTGAGATTCTCTCTCTCCCCCTCTTCCCACCCTCTGCTTGTGAGGCACAAGTGTGTGCACTCTCTCTCTTTCTCTCTCAAATAAATAAATAGATCTTAAAAAATATACAAATATAGGGCACCTGGGTGGTTCAGTTGGTTCAGCAACTGACTTCGGCTCAGATCATGATCCCAGAGTCCGAGGATCGAGTCCCGCATCGGGCTCCCAGCTCCATGGGGAGCCTGCTTCTCCCTCTGACCTTCTCTTCTCTCACATTATCTCTCTCTCTCTCTCTCTCTCTCTCAAATAAATAAATAAAATAATATATATTATATATATAAATATAATATATACATATATTTATAAATATATATGAATAAATATATAAGATATATATATATATTACTTAAGATATATATATAAGATATACAGATATAATGTAAGACCATTCCCTTCGGTAATATTAACATGTATTTCCATTTCCAGGATTTAGACTCTTGTTCTCCTATTTTTGTGCCTTTTAAGCCTGTTATATCTGGGGCTGGGCTAATATAATCATAAGTCAAAATTTACTCACAACTCAAATATCTGCAAATTCTGTTGGAGGTTGTATAGATTCTGTCACATTTCATCTGCAACTCAATCGTCACTTTATCACCCAAAATAAAACAGTAGTTCTGTGTAATACCCTACCTGGAATGATATATTCAGCCTTTTTTCAACTTAAGTTCTCTAAAAAAAAGGCATCAGCAACTAGGCCAGCATATGAAAAAGGAAGAGGCAAGCTCTGTGAATGGAGAGTACTTCATTCTGGTTCTAGGGAGGCACTAGTTTTTATTAGTGAAAGGTGTTCACCATCATTCCTATGTGGACTCAGTATGTTTTCTTGACTCTTAATAGAACATTGAATACATAGAATAATGTTCTCTGGAAATTATTCTTAAAGTTTATTCTTACTCCGTGTTATAGCTATATCACAGGCATGAACTACTTTTTTTTTTATTATTTCATTAGTAAGAATAGTTCTTCCCCCATCTAAACACTGACAGTTTTATAGTTCAGACGCTTGGTGGAATGATTTTGGATTAGCTTCTTACATCATTGTTTTGGGTCTTGGGGACATCATGCTTTCTTCCAGTTTACCTCATAGGAACAAGTTTAAAGAGTTGGTTAAATCATTTTCTTCACGGTGTGGTATTGAGATGATTTGTCCAGAAAACAACTCCTTGTCAGTGAATTATTTAACTGTACTGTACTTTGTGTTTTAAACAACTTTCCTTCTCCTCCAGGAGCAATACTATTAGAGAGAACCCATAAATCATGACCCCATGTGGACCTACAGTAGTCCAATGACCTGGACATATTGGCCTGATGGTTATTTTAACTGTTTCAGCATTTTTACTGTAACAGCTTCAAAAACACTCATTTCACTGTAGTTCCCCCATAAGGCTCTTGAGTTTGGAAGAATTAATGATTCTCTAAAAATATTATAGTTTACAGCTACATGAGTTCTTTGATCATATCTACTGAGAAAATATGGTTTGTTTTATTTTACAAAAATTCAGATGACACTAAAAATGTAAAGTCTATTGTTTCCTGTCACCCTCTCCCATACGGCATTCACTGGAAGGATTGCACAGTAATTGAAAGCTGCTGCTGCTTCTTCTTTTCGAAAGTTTTTTATTTGACTAGCTTTTCACATGTACAATTTTAAGGTAGCATTGTAGGGTGATGATTATGACTAATTAGTGATGAGCGGATGGAAGCTCACATAAAACAATGAAATTCCAAGATCACTCCTAAGTGACAAACCTGGATTTAAATGCAAACCTGTCACATTCCAAAAGCTGGTTTTTCTACTATATCATAGAAGACTCTGGAAATTAATGAAGCATTTATGGTATCTGATGACAACACATAAAATAAAGGTAGCATCCTCTCAGATCATCATAAGGAAAATACCCAAGTGTCTTAAAAATATGAGTGTACTGAAAATAGGCATAATGTAAATGTAAGGAGACTGTAGCATCAGCTTTTAATAACTGTGGCGAAGTCTCTATGATGTAAATCTTTCCAAGTTAAATTTTTATATCTATTGATAACCAAATACGATCTGTCAGTATCTTCATAAAAGAAAAATCAGATTTAAAGACTGGTGAATCATTAACATCACATATTTTACAGTACTATATATTCTTAAAATAACAAAATATGCTGCATGTTATCTAAAATGCCATAAATATTAACAAAATACTACACTATAATGCAGTAGTCATAAAATAGCAAAGCAGATGAATGAAAATGCCACAGCAACCAGCAGCATGACCTTCAAATATATTCTGCTGCACATTGTTTCACGTTTCACATAAGAGCTCTGGTTTCTATTTATTCCTCTCCCCTACAGTGCTCTGGACTAAGGGACATGTACATGAGGGAAAAAAGGTAGCCATATAGAAAAAATTCAACCCTACTAACAACTGGGCAAACCTGCAGGCATGCCCAAGAATGTTGATCACATAGGAGTTAATAAGCAAGTAGAACACACGGATCCTAAGCTCCAGGCTTTAAAACACGGTGACCTGTAACTTCCAGTTCAATATAGCAAAGTGAATGTCCTGGATTTATATCAATCAGATTTGCAAAATTTTTGGCAAGGGAAGGAGTTTAATTGGCAGCAAGTCCTGGCTAGGAAAATGCTATAGAAAGCTGTCCAGGGAGTAGTGTAGGTTCCCTCCCCATTGTGCATATATGCATATGTGGACACACACATGAATTTTTTCTAGCGTTTGATCTAACTCCATTTCAGAGTTTTAATTGTATATAAAGATCATTCTATTCTTCTTCTCATCACCTTCTCCATCTATCACTGTTTTTCTTTTCAATAACCTTTTAGAGCAATTTAGTTGTAAACAATTTTGTTGCCTTTTCCTAGGATTGAAAGAGAGAGAGTGCATTGCTGAAATATCAAATCTCAGCTTAGTAATTTAAGTTCACCATGATCATTTGTGACCTTTAGGCTACTTTCTTAGGATGACCACTAGAAAATATCGTCTAGAGTTCTTAATAATTTGAAGCAGATAAAATGTTCTTTCTTGAAGAGTAAAATATGATAGATATTTCTGCACTTTCTAGTTTATCAAAACAGGGCGTGTGGGTAACAAATACAAAACAAATGGCATAGGTCCAGTGGTTTGTGAAGGGGATAGATAGGTGACAGAGAGAGCTGTGAATTCTTTCCTTGAGCTTCTTTCTGAAAATCTAGGAATATGAGTTAATAATCTGGCTTAGCACCTTATATGTTAAGATACATTGTAGTGTATTATGAAACTGATCTCTTTAATATATGTAGACCTTTAGATTAATGCTAGCTTATTTTATAGATAGAGGGATCATGCTAACATTGCACAGAGACTAATTTTATATGCTAAGTGAAAGGTATTTTAACTTTTTCCACATATTGTTTCCCCAGACATTTTATGTCTTTTTAATTATCCATTTTTTACCCATAGCATTTTTTCTACCCCTTCAAGTGTGTTCTATTAATTTTCTACCTTTAGAATGTCTATATATTCTATACATGACCCAAACAGATGAAATGTCACTTCTTATAAAATCTTCAACTCTCTTGGACAAGCCCAATAACTTATCTTCTCACATTTATCATTACAGTTTTTATATTATTTTTTCTATTTGCACAAAACTCCTTAAGAACAGACTCTCTCTTCATCGTTACTCTTCATCATTACTGCCATGTAGAACAGTCTGGCGTATATAGTATTCAAAAACTATTTCATAAATTAGTGAAGTGATGTGTGGCCAAATCTATTATACATAGTCGTTGTTTTATATGGCATTAAAAAAAAAAAAAGAAATGATAATCCATTGAATACCTGTGAAAAAAACAGTTGAATTCCCTTCCACACTTAAAAAATTTTTTCTTGTATTTAAAATACACTTATTAATAACTTACTGTGTATGGTACACAGTACCAAAGGTTAGAGGGAGGCATAAGAATCAGGCGGCTGTCATCATATCTAAAGGGGGATATAAGCCATATCAGAAGTCCCATCATGCAAGTTTGAATGTCATAAATGGTATAGGGAAGCTCTGAAGAAAAGATTTTAGAAATTCTTAGAAGGGGGAATTATTTCAACACTTTATTTTGTCTTCATTCATTCAGTAATACTTGTGAAATGACTATTGCGTGCCAGGCACTACAGATATAATGGTGAAAAAGACATCATCTGCATCTTTCAAAAATTTATAGTTTAGATAAGGTTGGTGTTATGTTGGAAATCAGGTAAGTGGACAAACAATTCTGGCACAGTGCTGAATGCCTTGATAGAGAGAGAAAACGTCTATTCCAAGTAAGGCAATGGGGTGTCATCACATGAATAACACTGATGCATCTATATTACATTAGATTGTCTACTATGTGGAAAACATTTTTCTTTCTATCCGTAAATTTGCCTCAGCTTATTACCTTTACACCTGATCTTAATTCATTTAAGATAAAACATTCCCAAAATATGATTTATGTGTAAAATAGTTGTCACACACCAAATAAAGAACAATTTCATACTTTTCTCAGTTTGAAGAAAGAAATATGTTTGTGATTGAACCTGACAGATTTAGAAAATTAAGAAAAAGTGGGATGTAAAGAGAATATTATAATGAATTACATAGCTATGGAAACAATGATAGTTTATCAACCTAGATGCAAGATAAATTTGCAATATACTTAGATTACATCTAGTCAGTGGAAGTAAAGGCTCCATGTGTATGCAGATATGCATACTCACAAATATACTGGATGGATTTTTAATAAATTAGATCAAACAGCATGCCTTCAAATAGGTTCATAAACCAATAATTAAAGAACCAAAAAACCAAAACAACAACAATAATAAAAAAAACCCCAGAAAACCAAAGTATGGAAGGGGAGAAGGTACAGATATCTTAACCAAGCATATTGGTATAGTTGTTAAATTTAGTACCACCTTGGCATCAGCCGAGCCTCCTGGAATCGGGAGCAGAGACTTATTCTTATTACAATACAGAGAACATATCAATCGGTTCCAGTTGTTGAATGATGGAAACTGTTGCATTGATTTAAATTATGACAACTGAAATTCTGAACTGCATACATACAAAATCAGAAAGTTGGATATTGACTATCAAAGATACACAGATTAAAATCTATAGACTATGATATTTTGGTTAATAGATGTAAGGATTTTTAAAAGCAGTGTGTATTTATTTATGTATGTCGGTACTTCCTGCACTATATATTAGTGATTTCTGCACCGTATTCCATTCAATTCTTAGGTTGCAAAGAGAGAACATTAAGGACCAAATCATGTGTATCAAGGAAAAGCAGGACAGGGGTAGAGGCACTCACCTCCAATAAAATTAGATATGGTTCAGATTGTTTTCCAAACGAAAGTCATACTGCAGGGAGTTATGTTGGAAACCACTTACATATAGTAAATACTAGAATTACATTGGAAATCTTATCACATGAGAAAGTGATGCTCAATATTTTGATTATTTTTAAGCAAGCTATATCATTTTCCTAAATAATACCAAAAAGTGAGAATTTGTATGATTATGCAATAGATATTTCTTCGAAAAAATATTAAAAGGCATTTTATTTTATTTTTGTGACCAAGGTAAGATTTAGAAAAGTATGGATTCTTGTACCAATCATTCTAAAAATGATTCTGGGTATATAAAATATAAAGATAATCTTTGCTCTTAAAGAAACCCATAGTCTTCTCGGAGAAAGATAATATGCAGACTCTTGCAATATTGCTTAATAAATTTCAGGAAAGAAGAAGGCAAACTTATGGGGAGCTTGTGACATGGATATTGCTTAGGAAGGAAAGAGGGGATTTCAAATTCTTTGTAGAGTAAAGAAAACCTCTTAACCCGAGCCTTAAAGGTTAAGTGTGTATTAGCCATATGAAAATGGAAAAGGAACATTTAAAAAAGTATACTTCTCTATATGTTTGTATAACAAGGAAAAATGTTAAAAAAATGAATACCAAGCTAAGAAATTTAATATGCAAAAGCTCAGTGTATAAAATAATTCTTAAAAATGATAAATCTGTAGTATACTAGTTTGCTGCAGTGGGTATAAGTTAGGTAAAAGAGAAAGTCCGGTTACTGAAATTTTTACATGTTAACCTAAGAAGTTTTTTTTTTTCTTTTTAATGTATACATTTCAATGCTCCTGTGTTTGTGTGTGTGTGTGTGTTTTGTTGTTGTTGTTGTTTTGAGAGAGAGAGAGAGAGAGAGAGAGAGAGAGAAAGTGTGCACATGTGAGTGAGCAGGGGGTGAGGCAGAGGGAGGAGAGTGAATCTTGAGCATGCTCCATATCCAGCCCTAAGAAGGGCTGAGATCATGACCTGAGCTGAAAGTAAGAGTCAGACGCTTAATGGACAGAGCCACCCAGGCATTCCTCAATACTACCTTTAAAAATAAAAATTGCAGTACTTACCATAAACACATTTTCCTAAATTATTTGTTGGATTGTTTTTTAATATTTATCTCATTTAGCAGACCATAAGCTCCATGGGGACAGAATTGTGTCCAATTCACCATTCTCAAGACATTATGTGTGGTACGTAATCATTGTTACAAAAATATTTGCTCAACTATATAACTCAATCTTGAAGACAATGAAGAATCAATGAGGGATTTTTATATATTTCGAGAATACATTACAAGAGTAAAGTTGAACATCAGGGAGACACATTAAACTTCTCTTTCAGTAGTCTAAGATGTAATAAATTGTAAGTTTCTGGCATGAGCAATTGGGTAGATGATAAGGCCTTTGGTGAGATAGATTTATTTATTTATTTATTTGTCAGAGAGACAGAGAGAGAGTACAAGCAGGGGGAACAGCAGTCAGAGGAAGCCTAATGAGCTGGGAGCCTGTCTGCTGAGCAGGGAGCCCAATGCGGGACTCAATCCCAGGACCGTAGGATCATGCCCTGAGCTGAAGGCAGATGCTTAACTCACTGAGCCACCCACGTGACCCGTGGATTCAAATTTAATCTTTAGAAATCACATTTATTATATATAAGTATAATGACTGTAGGCAAGTGATAAACAATATATAGCCTATGAGAAACATTACACATTCTTTACACAAAGTCCTCATCTAATAAATGAGATAATTGAGATTGAAAAGGGCCGAATTCAGCCAAACCCTCTCTGTTGGACTTCACCCCCTTACATAGTCAAATGGTTATTTTTGGCAAACATAAGATGATACTAGGTTTTTTTTATTATTAAATCACATTTATATCTTTCTCATTACTGTAATGAAAAGTAAAACAAAGAATAATGCTGTTTTGTATTTGCCAGGGTCTAATCTTTGAAACAGAAACCATTCTCCATATTTCACATGAGGGAGTGGGGCAGGATGGTGAATTTGTCACAAAATAATTTGGAAGGGTAGAATAGCAAATGTGAACAAATAATAACATTGGTGAGCCTATAAGTCTGCATCTGCTTCTGTGATGTTGAAGATGCTATTGCAGTTAGTCTCAGATTCAACAAAGAAATTTCACCTCTCAAAGCTGGAACTACTGCAAAATGGAAGGTCTCAGGTTATCTGAGTCTTGAATGAACCACCTCTGCCCAGCCAATCTTATGCCCATTGCCAAGAACTGCCATACTGCTGGTATAAGAAGCAGAATATGTTCCTCTTTTTTTTTTTTTTTTCCTGCTACTTATTTCTTTCTAGTGCCTCCTATTGCCAACATTTGGAGAAATTTTGCAGTCATGGAAAGCTGGAAAATATAATTCATTGGAAAACGAGTTTAATCGGTTTAGTGCAGAGTTTTAAAGAGTAGTTATAGGTCTTGGAAACAACAGTTAAGCAACTGGCACAGGTGATATTTCAAAATAGGTGGATTGCAGAGTATGTTTTCTCTGTTAAAGGTAGTCTTATAGAAATTACTTTTGAAAGACATATTTCTTACAAATGCTATAAGGCCAGTGTGATTTTACAATTAAATAATCATGTTACTCTAGGAATTATGTAATACATCCACTTCAAACATTTTTTTCTTACTTAACAGCAAGATTTGTTCAAAAGAAAAACATATTTTTACAGTGTTTCCAAGTATAAAGCCAAAGTCTAAGCACCCCCACCTAAATTTAATAAAGGAATGAAAAAGAACAACCACAAATGGAAACAACATCCTTTCAATAATACTTATAGTATTTGAGCATAACTTTGAAATTTAGTTTTTATATTAAATGTATACTTTAAAAAGGGATTTAATTCATTGATTAGGAATTTTTTGAAGAAAGAATTCTAGTTAAGCTAGAATTATCTTAAATACGAAGGGACACATACAGGTTTGCATAGTCAAACCATGGAAAATATGTAGCCTTAGGACTCATGAGGCATACATATTTATGCCCATGTCTTGTATATATGTGTGGATATTTCTTTCAGTCTCTGTTTCTCATCTCTTCTGTGTGCCTTCTATCTCCCTCTTTTTATCTGGCTATTCACATGACCTTGGCTCCATGATGAATGGCACAATGAAGAATGTTTTTTTTTTATAACTGCAAGATCAAAAGCAAATGATTCTTTTCTCTCAGCTGGAGTTTAACAAATCCTAAGGAAGAGTTCTAATTGTCCCAGTTTCATGTGACCTACCTTAGAAAAAAATGTGATTGAGAGTGAGGAATATTGCACTAACCTTACCATGGTTCATTCTTTGCCTATTCCAAGAAAGACAGTTTTCCATAAGTGGAGATTACACAGACATGCACCCTAACGGACCTTTGAAGGGTAGGAATTACCCTCAGATTATATCTAGTCTGTATAATAGTCCCCCCTTTTATATGGCCCTCATGCCAAAAAGTTTTCTCAACACTTCCATGATTTTATAAAAACTTAATAATCTTACATTAGCTAGAAATATTAAATATAATTAACATCATAGCTGAATATATATTGCTTTTCATTTTACAAATAATTTCATAAGATCTTATATAAATCCAGTTTTCTAAGCAAACCCCACTATAAATCTATTGATATGTTTTGGATCTCAGGTTTAAAAGTGACCCTGCGGGGCGCCTGGGTGGCTCAGTGGGTTAAAGCCTGTGCCTTCAGCTCAGGTCATGATCTCAGGGTCCTGGGATTGGGCCCCACATCGGGCTCTCTGCTCAGCGGAGAGCCTGCTTCTCCTCTCTCTCTGCCTGCCTCTCTGCCTACTTGAGATTTCTCTCTCTCTCTCTCTCTCTCTGTCAAATAAATAAAATCTTTAAAAAAAATAAAAAAAATAAAAGTGACCCTGCATTATAGTGCAAGATTCCAACTCACTGTACTTGTTTGAATGGAACAATTAAAATCAGGATTTTATGTAAATTTAAATAAAATAAATTTAATGACACTTTTATTAGCATCCTGAAGTATATCGTTCATTATTCAGGTATTTTTACTTAATATTTTTCATATTTATAGTCCTATGATATCATCATAAAAGAATTATTAAGGATTCCAAAATGTTTCTATGAAATGATTTAAATGTTGACTCCTATGCATTTTAAGTGTATCCATAAATTAAAATAATTCACTTAATTTTGAGTGTTGTTATTACAGTTCTCTCCTTTCTTTAACAATGCAAACACATGAAACACTTTCTCCAAAGATCTTTTGTTGTTTCTAATTATGGACCACAACTACAGGCATTATAAAACAACAATGATGACAATGACAACTAATAAACATTTACACAATTTTCTTAAGTAAAAGGGAAATTAGGTAATGTTGAATACTTCTGTTCTACTTTTGTTTGTATAGTATTTCCTTGAAGACCTAAATACCTGCTGTATTTTTCTGAGGTTTTGAACAGTATTGTGGAGCCACATTATACGTGATCATAGATTATTTTAATTTAAGGTGAATGGAATAATCACTAAAAGGTGTTGCAACTTGAATTCTAAGAAGGTTTATAGTACACAGGCAGTAAAAACTTTGGTAGAGTGAATCCTCTCTAAAAACAGACATTCCTCCACAGAGTTCCTCCATATTGATAACTGATCATTTAGTGTAGAAGGATTCATAATGAGAGAAAACATTAAATAAAAAAGACAAAGTAGGGGTGCCTGGGCAGTTCAGTGGGTTAAAGCCTCTTCCTTTGGCTCAGGTCATGATCTCAGGGTCCTGGGATTGAGCCCCGCATTGGGCTCTCTGCTCAGAGGGAGCCTGCTTCCCCGTCTCTCTCTGCCTGCCTCTCTGCCTACTTGTGATATCTCTCTCTCTCTGTCAAATAAATAAATAAAATCTTAAAAAATAATAAAATAAAAAGCAAGAAAGACACAATAAGAAAACAATTGCTTTTAAAAATGGATCAAAGACCTTAATAGATACCTCACCAATGATTTATAGCTTGTAAATAAGCATGCAAAAAGATGTTCTACATCATTTGTCATCGGATAAATGCAAATTAAAAACAATGAGATACCACTACACGCTTACTAGAACGGCCAACATCTAGAACACTGACAATACCAAATGTTGGTGAGGACCAGGAGCCACGGGATCCCTGACTCATTGCTGATGAGACCGCAAAGTGGTTCAGCTTCTTTGGGAAACATTTTTTAGGCTTCCTATAAAACTCAACATACTCTTACCATGAGATCTTGCCATCATTCATTTGGTATTTATACAAAGGAGTTGAAAACTTTTGTCCATGCAAATACGTGAACTTAGATGTATACAGCACCTTTATTCATAATTGTCAAAACCTGGAAGCAACCAAGATGTCTTTCAGTAGGTGAATATATAAATAAACTGTGGTACATTGAGAGAGTGCAATTTTATTCAAAAGGGGAAAAAAAAAGAGATGAGATATCAAGCCATGGAAAGACGTGGACTAACCTAAGATCCTTATTACTAAGTAATAGAAGCCAGTCTGAGAAAGCTATGCACTATATGATTACAATTATATGACATTTGATAAAGGTCAAAATAAGAAGACAACAAAAATGATCAATGATGGCTGAGGGTTTGGGTGGAAGAGATGGGTAGGTGGGGCAAAAAATAGTTTTAAGGCAGTGAAAATACTCTCTATGATGTTATAATGATGGATATATGTCATTATACATTTGTCCAGACCCACTGAATATATAACATTCAGTGAACCCTCTGATATTCTGTGGACTTTGGGTGATTATGATGTGTCAAAGTAGGTTCATCCTTAGTGGAAGTTATGTATGTGTAGGAACACAGGTTTAGGGGAAATCCCTGTACTTTACTCTCAATTTTATTGTAAACCTAAGCTGATCTAAAAAATGAAGTCTTTAAAAATAAAGAAGAAATAATAAAGTATGTGTGACTTCTTTGTTGAGGTTATTAGTTCACGTTTTTCAGGTATTAGTCTCTCTTCCATTTAACCTCAAATGTAAGTATAACCTTCACTATTCCTTTATTTAGAAATAAATAAAAATAGTAGTAAAATTGAGGCATTCTGTATCATCATTTGACCTTTGAAATATTTAAAAGATGTTTTTTAAAGATTTTATTTATTTATTTGATAGAGAGAGAAAGATCACAAGTGGGCAGAGAGAGAGGGGGAAGCAGGCTCCCTGCTGAGCAAAGAGCCTGATGCGGGGCTGGATCTCAGGACGCTGAGATCATGACCTGAGCTGAAGGCAGACGCTTTAACCAACTGAGCCACCCAGATGCCCCTAAAATATGGTTTTTGATATGTCAGAGGACTTTATCACGATGTGTCCTATGGGACATGCTGTAATGTTCTATAAATGGAAGACACTTTAAAGCTGCAATCCAGAGAATCAGCTGGAGAAGAGTTTATGGAATCTGTTATTTCACAGTAGAGAATACTGAGGACAGGAAGATGGTTGCTTAAGGTCACAAAACAAAAAGTAAAACTGTATTTTATTTTTTTATTTTCTCTATCCATTGCTCTCTGCACTCAATCACACAGGTTCAGGAGTCCTGGGACACATTCTTTGGTCAGCACTTAACTCTATCTGTAGCATTGGGCACATATTCATTCAACAGATATTTATTGAGTGTCTGTTGTGTACTATGTAGTATTCTAGGAAATGGGAATATAAAGATGATAGGTGCAAATAATCATGTTCAGTATAAATGAGGTACAGTGCTGGAAGATAACACATATTTTCCAGGGTTTATAATTGAAATTAATTGGATAGACTAGATGGAATCTAAGGCTTTTCTGGTCAAAAGTGTTACTATATTTACCACTGTATCTCAAGTGTATTACATTAGCACTTAAGGTCTTTTGTTTCTAATTTATTAAACTACTCTAATGGATAGGTGTTACTATCACCACTTTACATATGAGAAAGTCATTAATTTGCCAAATATTGCCAGCAACTTAAAATAGAAAAGCTGACTTCAACCCTGGTACACCCCAAATCTAGACACACCATATTATCAAGCTGCTACTGGTTCTCATTTTTATTTTTTAACAAAGTTTACATATCTATCAAATTAGTAATTGGGAAAAAATTTTAAAGTCAACTTTACACTTAATAGGAAATACATTTAGGCTTTCTCTGAAGGCAGTCTTCCCTCATACATATACACCACATGTGCCAAGGTCACACTCCTTCCACTAGGACAAGAATTCTGCTGGGTCAGTGTCAGTGCTGTGCAATAGAACTTTCTGAAATGATGGACATATCTGATATTTTCACTGTTCAGTATGGTAGCCACTGGCCTCACATAGCTATTGAATACCTGAAGTATGGCTAGTGTGACAGTGGAACTGAATATTTAATTTTAGTTGATTTAAACTTAATTAAAATAGCTATATGACTATTGAATACTTGGAACTTGGCTGGTGATACTTAGGAACTGAATTTTAATTTTAGTTAAATTTAATTTTGAACACTATCTGTTGGGTAATTGAGCATAATAAAAAAATAATAAATAACCACATTTGGTTAGTGGCTAGCAAAAGGGCCGGTGGATATTGCAGGCCTGTACATCTGAATGTGCAGGAATGGATTTCAAAAGACCAGTGGATCTCCTACATGTGAGTACCATAATATGTGTGCATATGAAATTTTCTTAAGGTAAGTTTTTCTATCATATCCTCAAGGGATTCATAGAAATATTAAGAAACATTCCTCTTCAGGAGGAGCATGGAAATTCTTCTTGGTTGTTTTTTTGTTTTGTTTTGTTTTGTTTTTTGTATTTTCTAACCCTGTATTTATCCCATATTACTTTTGTTTTTACTCTGATGAAGTTGATTCTTACTAAATTTTGCTTCTGAGTCTGTGGAATAAAATCTCCTTGTCACAATACATAAAAAGGAAACAGGATTTTTAGTAATTTTGAAGAAACACAATCAAGTACTTCTTATATATATATAGCTTTAAAGATATTAGTACAAAGAAGATGTGAAAATAAAGGGTTATAATTCCAAAGCCGTATTGTTTTCATGGTGGTTGCTAATGTTCTTAAGTAAATGTCTTGTTCTGGATTTTAGTAAAGGAAGGGATATAGTCTTTACAAGTTTATCACCACCTTTCAAAATTCTCGTTAAATGAATCCATTCATCCATCCATTCTTCAAACACTCAAAAAGGTTGTACTATGTGCTGGTCATTGTATTTAGCACTAATGATACAAATATAGCCAGGAAAAGTGGTTTCCTTTAGCAGGGACCTAGTAAGCTATACGGTGGGTAGACAAACAAGTGACATAAATTATAACAAATCATGGTAAATGTTATTATGAAATACAAGGGAAGAATTTTTGAATTCTTATTTAATATTAAGTACTGTGCTGAGTGATTATGTGCATTTTCTTCTGTAATCTCCACAGCATGACTTTCTGGCTTGTTACTATTATTTTTCACAATTTACAGATGATAAAAATCAGAATTGCTAAGTAACTTACCCTTGGCCACATAGCTGTAAGTAGCTGCACCCACTATATTCTCAGGCTGGACAGGATGGATAGAAAGGTCAAAAAGGTTGAGAGAAGGCAGTGAAATGTACATAAAGGTACATTTTTATTATATCTCCTTGGAGGATTTGCTAAGCAATTGGGATTCAAGAATAGTATGAAGACTCTTAAAGTCAAATTACTTTTACCTGGACTCTGAAAGTTTTATTATTTTTTCTACTATCATCTAGTTCTAATTAATATCCTATCTAAATTGATTTATATCAAAGATGATTGAATTTTAATATAAAATAAGATAAATGGTGATACTTCATTCTATTATATTAAGCATATTAGCATAGTCTTAGGTTACTGTTTTAGAATGTTAGTGACCACTTTTACTCTCTGTTCTTTAGTGCTCTGAATTGGAAAGAGACACAAAGGGCATATTTTTAGCAGATTAGCCTTATCCAGTAGAGGATCTTGAATATCTCAGGAGCAAGGATTGTGGTCAAATCCAAATACAGAATTTGCAGGGCCCAATGTGAAATGAAAGTGCAGAGGAGATTCATTCAAATATTATTAAGAATTTCAACAAGGTCACAAAAGAGCACTAAACCAAATACAGGGCATTCTCTGTTCAGGACCCTGTGCAAGTGTACAGGTTAGGACCTCATGAAGCCAGCCATGATATTTCTGTGTAAAACACTTATCTCCTTCTCCAAATGTGGCATAAATACATATGCTGCATAGTAAAGTTGGAAGTATCCGTATCTCAATCTTGATGCCCTTTCTATGGCAAGGACCTCCACAGCCCTTCCTGAAGGAGCTGATGCAGCTGCCTGGGTTTGTGTGAAGTAACTCCAGATGTGACCTCAGGTGACAGGTCCAGGGCTGAACAGCTAATCCAAGCCGAGCCAATCAGATCTCTCCCTCGAGGAACCAAGAATGTTTGAACCAGAAACACAGGAAGATACTCAAAGGTTCTAAATCGTGAAGCTGGTAGTTTGGGAGATTCTGGGGATAATGAGAGCAGTATTCAAAGCTCTGTGGATAAAACTTTATGGGAAAGCTGGTTCTAAAACATCATGTCAGCCATAGGTTGTGGAGTCCAGCAAAACCAGAGATAGCAATAAGAGAAGGAGGGAGGGAGAGGGGAATAGAGAATGCGAGAAAGATGGAGGGAGGGGAGAGAATATGCTGTATGGGAAATAAGTGTTCATTCTCTGTTAAGCCTTTTAACAGTTAATACTATGTCAGTCAGGTTACCATTTTTTTTTTTCATATACTTTTAAAGCATGAGCTATCCTTTTAAAAAAGATATTTATTTAAGACAGAGAGAGTGAGAGAACACCAGCTGGGCTGAGGGATAGCAGGAGGGGAGAGGAAGAAGCAGGCTCCCCGCTGAGCAGGGAGCCCTACTCAGAGCTCTATCCAGGACCCTGAGGTCATGACCTAAGCTGAGGGCAGATGCTTAGCCTACTGAGCTACCCAGGGACCCCCAGGATATTCTTTTAAATGAGAGAAATGAAGTACCGATGATGATTACAATTTTCATGATCTTTCAGCCCCATGTGATTTCTATTTCCCTAGTATGTTCTTGTTACTACCGCTGCTAGTTTGACTGGATTGCCATTTCATTCAGTCAAATAACCCTTGATAACGAAAGCTATGGTGTGATTCCAATTGCTTGTGAAACTGAAGTAAAAGTAATCCAGCCTGTCTTTCATGAGTCATTGACACTTTCTACTATGAAAATCGTGACTGTATTACAACCTTAGTATTATTACTCATTTAAAAGTAATGAAAAAAAATAAAACCAGCACTCAAACTCCAGGTAATTGACACAGCACAAGAGCTATAATTGGGACCAAAGGTTTCTATTTCTATTATAACCATTCAGAAATATCACCTTCCAATACATCCTCAATTTTATAAGATGTCCACTATTTTACAGGAATACTAACTGTACTTTCCCATTTCCTGCATATTATTTTTTCAATGTTTCTAACCAAATTAGCAGTTTTTCGCTTTTGTGTTGACTATATTTAATGTCAAATTGATTGTTCTGTTGTTTCAAATTAGTTGATCTATTTTTACTATTTTATATCAATCCATCTTGCTGCAGTACAATTCTAAAACATAACTAACTTACACTTTTATTATAACCATTTATCTGCCCACATATGTTGCCAAAATGTGGTTTATTTGACAGTCATTTCTATGAGCTTATAAAATTTGTATGAAATTTTAAAATGGAAGAAAATTTATGGAAATGCATTAATTTGACAGTGAAAATATCCTTATTTTTCCTTAAATGGACTATATTAAATGGTCTAATAAGATCTGTAATTCATGTTGAATATTTTTACTAATCTGAAATCATGAATACTTTTTAAGAAAAGAGACAATAGATTTTTGTTTGTGTTTGTGGAGCACATTAAAATTCTATTTTTCATAAAGTTGGTATGATTCAAGGGTATTGTTAAAGTCAATAGGCATTAATGAAGAATTAGTCAGAACTTGTTAACTTTTTGGGCCTTTCCTAATTATAAAGTATCATTACATGAAACAAATTATCTGTATTTTTCTTACCATTTTAAATGTGTGTAAAAGTAATATATGTTCACTGTAAAAATATAGACTGTGCAAAAAAAAATATATAGACTGTGCATAAAACTATACAGGGTGATGGGAAAAATGCACCTTTTTTATAATATTCACATTTTTAAAAACATTTTGTTAATTTTTTAAAAGATTTTATTTATTTGACAGAGAGAAAGAGTACAAGTAGGAGGAGCAGTAGGCAGAGGGAGAGGGAGAAGCAGGTTCCTCACTGGGCAGGGAACCTGATGCAGGGCTCAGATCCCAGAACCCTGGAAACATGACCTGAGCTGAAGGCAGGTTCTTAACCAACTGAGCCACCCAGGTGCCCCTATAATATTCACTTTTGTAACCAGTTTTAGTATAAATCCTTCCATAAAACACTTCCATGAGTTTTTCCTAAATATTTTCTACTCTATCAAGATCACAGTCCATATAGAATTTTGAATTCTGTTTAATTTTTACCTAACATTTTGGTTGGTCATTTTATAGATATGAAGTAATTTACTTAGTAATTTCCCTAATATTTGGCATTTAACTCAGTCTTAATTTTTTTTTAAGATTTTATTTATTTATTTATTTATTAGGAAAGAGAGAGAGTGAGAGAGAGCATGAGAAGGTCAGAGTGAGAAGCGAACTCCCCATGGAGCTGGGAGCCCGATGTGGGACTCGATCTCGGGACTCCGGGATCATGACCTGAGCCGAAGGCAGTTGCTCAACCAACTGCACCACCCAGGCGCCCCAGCTCAGTCTTAATTTTTGCTACCAAAAAATATTCTTTGGTAACTGTCTTCTGTCGCAGATAGTATTTCAGGTTTCAGATACTTTTTTAGGAACGGGTCTCAGTAGTATGAAAAACAGTTGCACACCCGAATGTTTATAGCAGCAATGTCCACAATAGCCAAACTATGGAAAGAACCTAGATGTCCATCAACAGATGAATGGATAAAGAAGATGTGGTATATATATACAATGAAATACTATGTAGCCATCAAGAGAAACAAAATCTTGCCATTTGCAACGACGTGGATGGAACTAGAGGGTATTATGCTAAGCAAAATAAGTCAGTCAGAGAAAGACAATTATCACATGATTGCTCTGATATGAAGAATTTGAGAGGCAAGATGGTGGGTAATGGGGGGTGGGGAAGAGAAACGAAACAAGATGGGATGGGGAAGGAGACAAACCATAAGAGACTCCTAAACTAACGAAACAAACTAAGGGTGGATGGAAGGTGGGGGCGGTAGGGTTATGGACATTGGGGAGGGTATGTCCTATGGCAAATGCTGTGAAATGTGTAAGCCTGCTGATTCACAGACATGTACGCTGGGGCAAATAATACATTATATGTTAATAAAATTTTTTTTAAAAAAAGAAAATCCCCCACTCACCTACCCTGAAAAAAAGTTTGGAACCTAAACAGTGCTATGAGTGAGTTCCTCCAAATCCTCAAAATTTAAGCTATCCCTATACTCTATACTAATCTAGAGCATAGAGCATGATTTTTGATGCTGATAAAAATAGAATTAAAAATGTAAAACTACCATCCAATCTTATTCATGAATATAAATGCAATTATCCTGTATAAAGTGTAAGAAGCTGAATTCAACATTATTATGCTGAAAGAGGAAAAGACCCACCATAATGAAATAGGATGTATCTCATGCAGAAATTATCCAACATTGAGAAATCTATTAATATGATTTATTGTAATAATAGGTCAAGGAAGTAAAACCATATAATCACCTCTAGTTTCCCAGATATGTTTAATATAATCAACAACTTTTGATAAAATTCTTAGTATATGTGAACCAGGAAACCACTTCCTTAACCAGATGGAGACCTCTATTTTGCTCCAACAGCTAACATTAAAAGCTGGTGAAATATTAATGACATTCCTCAAAAGTCAGGAATAAGAGCAAAATTAATACTATCACTTATTTAATATATGAGGTATAAATATTGTAAATGAAGAGAGAAAATTATCATTAATTATACTTTAAATGATTGTCTACTTAAAAGAAAATGAACTAGGAGGATTAATGGAGGAGTTGAGAAAAGTTACAAAAAATCAATAGCTTGAGCCTACAAGGAGCAACCAGTTATAAAACATAATGAAAAAATGATCCCAACAAATATACAGCAACATCTAATAATATAATTAACAAGAAATATGCAGGACCCACAAAATTACTGAGGAATATATAGGAAGCCATCAACAACCTTGACATGTGACAAGTTCCTGAATGGGAAAACTAATATTACAAAGATGGCAACTCTCCTCCAATCTCTTATAACACTGAAGTAATTCTAAACAAAATGCCAAATTTTGGTAAATGTGGTTTAAAACAGTGGGAGAGGGAGTTTTCAATAAATGATGATGCAACAACTAAATAAATATTTAGAGCCTTAATCACATGTATATCAAAAATAAATTCCATTTGGAGTAAAGATTAAAATCTTAAAAAATTAAAAGAAAACACAAAAGTATTTATATGACATTGAGGTGGAGAAGACTCTTTTAAGCATATCACCAAAAGCAGAAATCATGAAAGAGATTTATCTAAATGGAAAATGTAATATTTCTGCATATCAAAGACATCATGAATTAAATTTGTACATATGACAAGGGGCAAAATGTCTGCAGCATATAG
Organism: Nasua narica; assembly: GCA_028533885.1. NCBI lineage: Eukaryota > Metazoa > Chordata > Mammalia > Carnivora > Procyonidae > Nasua > Nasua narica. The sequence continues at coordinate 30,239,985 of CM052813.1, read as the reverse complement.
AACAAATGGTTGATATTGAATATATAAAGAACTCTTATAAATCAATAAAAAGTGAACTCCCAACAAAAAAAAAGAAAAAAAGAAAAACAGTTGCAAAGGCTATTTATATTTTAATATTATTTTATAGTTACCAAATGTTGGATTTCAAAAGTTTATAACTAACGTGATTCCCACCAATAATGCTATTACATTGTTGTTTCACTAGCAAATTTTTTCCTCTGTTCTTCACACTCTTTGCTCTTCTTTCTTCTTCTCTATGTCCATTTTATTTAATTTTATAATTTGATGTTTTCTTAGTATTCATACTTCTTCACAATATCTTTTTAGTGAAGGAAAGCTATAGATCTTTGGTGTCTTATATCCACTTTTTTCTTAACGCTTGAGTTTATGTTTCTTCCTAGTATTTATCTATAAAAATTTATTTCAAATGCATTAGATTATGAGTATTACAAATATTACAGCATATTTGTTATTAATGAATAAAAATATTTTTGAATTAATAGAATCATACTTTATAAAGGCCACTAATTATAATAATGGGTATTCTTTCCTTTTGCAAGGGACTAGGTTACTCTAATCTTATTTGATTGGATATATTTTTTGTGAAAGGGATGCTAAGGCTGCAAAACCCAAATTCCTCCAAATAGTGTGGCTTTCAGCCCAGAACTGCAAAGGAATATCCCCAGTCAAGTTTCAAACACATCTGATGACTAGCTGCTATTGTATAATAGTTAACATTTCCCTGCCTATTGATACGATTGAAAGTAGGATAAACCATTCCTGGCATACATGGTAAAATGTTTTACTAATTTTATTTCCTATACATCACTGACAAGTTTGTCCTATACATCACTGACAAGTTTCCTCCTCCACTGGAAACACTACAAAACCTTATTTTGACCATATGTTTGGCTTGGTTTTACCAATATAAAATTGGACAAAATATTAGGACTTGAAATCAAGTCTTTGGACATTTAAGTTTGCAGGTGGGAAAGGTCTTTTGGCTATTGCTTAAAGGGCTTTTGACTGACCTTTTGCAAAGACTATTGTTAGACCAGACAAAGAGGTCATATCACTTTCATAATTTAGGCCAATCGGAATGAGTGGTAATTTAATTACCACTTTAACACATTCTTTTATAAATGATAGATGTTGTGGTCTTTAGAAATGTATAATCCTGTTAATAGCAACTGTCAAGTAATATATTATCCTGGGGAAACAGTGTCCTCAAACACTTCAGAGATGAATGAAGTGTAAAGTTAAGAAGTTTATAATTGGAAATGACACTGGAAATTATATATAGTTTCAATCATCTTTTTTTTTTCCTGATGAAGAAACTAAAGGTCCATAAGATTATCAAATGACTTGAGAAAAAATAGTATCTTGAGAAAAGAGCCAGATTAAGTGAGGCAGCATAATGCCATTTCAGAGTTAGGCTTAGTAGAGTTCAAAGGCATATGGAGAGGTTTCAGCCAGGTACTTGATCTTAAGAGCTATCATAGCTCTTAGTCAATTATATTTGGGATGGGAATATACACGGGACTAAGAGATTAAGAAATTTAACCCTAGGGGCACCTGGGTGGTTCAGTGGGTTAAAGCCTCTGCCTTCGGCTCAGGTCATGATCTCAGGGTCCTGGGATTGAGCCCCGCATAAAGCTCTCTGCTCAGCAGGGAGCCTGCTTCCCCCCCCACCTGCCTCTCTGCCTGTGATCTCTTTCTCTCTGTCAAATAAATAAAGAAGATCTTTAGAACAAGAAGAAGAAGAAGAAGAAGAAGAAGAAGAAGAAGAAGAAGAAGAAGAAATTGAACCCTGTGACTGCTATAGTATGAAAGTGAGATAGTCAAGGGATGACAAATAGATGTTTCCCACACTACCTATCTAGGTATGTGTGTATGTGGGTGAGGATGGAAGTTAATGCTCCCAAAGCCCGTCTTCAACCAGTGAGGAATAAACGCCTATAGATAATTACACCAGGCTCCCTTTCTTTAAGTGTGACCATTCTGAGATGGGTTCTTCAAAACTCCTCAGAGGGCCTTTACAAATCTCCAAAGAGATTGATTTCCAGTTGCCCAAATCAGCAACTAGCTCAATGAGCCACACTTTATTGGCTACCCACTTCCCTACTTTTATACGTTTGCTTGCTGTCATTAGCACAAAAATTATCTAACCACACTCAAATCTTCATGTCAGGCTCTCATTTAAGAAATCCAAATTAGGATGGTACTTTATTTTCTCACTAAGCAGTTTAGCAAATGGGAATTCGTGGGTAATGAAGAATGTCTGGAATAGAAAACTCTAGTGAATGTTCTAGGGAAATTGATTAGCAGTGGTTATAATGAGAAGCAACTTTCTATATGCATTTATAATGGGATTTACAATCCCTAGAGTTATTTTTCTTTCATGTATGATGTGCTTTGATTTTGTTGTTCAGGATTGTTACCTATGGAAGCCCACCTGTCCATCTTCATCAATCCCTCCAGAGGGACGGAATTCCTGGAAACACCAAGGCACTAGGATTAAAGGGAACATGAGGGCAAGTGACTTGACAAAGTGGAGAAAACAGCCTTAAAGAATAACAGGGAATTTAAAATGGAGCAGGAGACTGTTATAATGCCATTATCTCTTCTTTGTCCCTTTTCCTTATAGTTTTGTAAATTAAATTATTATTTTTTTAAACTAGTCTGTTGATTTCCCTAAGTGTAGTGGAAAACTCCCAAGAGTTAACGAGTAGTTTCTAGGAGAACACAGAGAACATAACATTAAAGATGGCTCTACCTAGATCTAAGAATTGACACTCTCTTTAAGGCAAAGAGATAATTCTCTGTAACGGGCATAAACTGATGAATAAGGAAATGGCCCTCAGAGAGCTAAGTCTACCTAATGATCTCTGGCTAATTCTGTTTGTAATTCTTAGACAGATTTTGTTATCTGGCTTCATGCTCCAACATGAACCTGATCTCTACTGGAATCAGTAATGTCACCTTCTTCTTATAGGTCCTTAATCTTTTGGAAAAAGAGAGAGTAAGGGTGGACTAAACACAGACTAAAATCTCTTCCCATTTTCCCAGCTTGCTCCTTCCAACCCTTTCCCTTTAGCTAAAATCTAAAACTTCATGAGACTCAATACCTGAACCTAGAGCCTACCCAGACATGAGACGTTAGTTCCTTATGTGGAGGCCCACCAGAGTTACCTGATACAACAAAGCAAATGTTCAACTACGATTACAAAATCCTTTCTATTAATAAGTATCTGTGGTTTAGAATAGGAACTTCAGGAGAGAGACCATTTTTATGTGCTGTTCAGTGCTGCTATTCTGTAATTCTGAGCGCTATATAGAGCATATTTTGATAAGACTAACTGGCTATATATTGATTTAATTAATAAATTATCTTTCTAAATTGAACAAAGACCATGACATTTAAATTTGCCACTATTGTGTCATATGCAAAAATACTTGTGAGAAATGTTCAGAAGCAGACACATACACATTTTTTCTCTTACTTTCCTGTGTGATTTATTAGTTATGTGTTCATACTTGGTTGCTACCCAAAATTTAATACACGTTAACAGTGTCCTAAAGATCATTTGCATTACTCCAGTGACATATTGTGTTTCTCTCCCCCGTGGAGACTCTATAATTATGCTGAAACCTTTTGTCTGTGACATTGGCAGTTCTCCTGGAGTGCACATATCTCCCGGCATCCTACAGATGTTGCTCAAAGTTAATCTAGTGGCAAAGATGCCTCGTTTTATTCATATTTTGGTACTCACTAGTGAGAATCTCAGTGCCACCACTTTTATCTTTGTCTTCAGATTTTGCACAAGTTATTCAAATTCTCTGTGTGAAGCCTGGAGCCAGGGACACCACATGGTCAATGGCTTATGATGAGACTCTAAGCTGTAATTTTAGGTCTTTCAGATGTTTCACCTTTCATGGCTTTCACAGAACAGCTGAGCCCTCATTGGTGGTGGCTGAGCCCCATGGATTCCCATTTTCAAGTACTTAAGCTCCTATAGTGATTGATACCATAGATGAAAATACATCAGTAGGCCTGATAGATGAAGTAGGAAATGTACATTTCTCCATTTAATAGCTGTGTGGCGGAGAGCATCTACTTCTGTATATGATTTATAACCATGGTCTTATTCTTAAGAGGTGAAAAAGCAACAACATCTGTATAGAGAATAAAAGAGTCTTTAAATTTAAAAGGTGGACCCCATTTTATATGTGTGCTTCAGTTTCATTTTATGTATTGCTTCTAATGTATGAGTTTCTGTCACCTCCCAGGCTTGTGCCTAAAATTACACATGGTTAAATATTCTAATTTAAATTTTGTTTTGCTTATTATTACAAGCTTTGCAAGTGTTGAAGTTCATTGTCTGAGATCTCTCAGAAGGCTAATAAAATGTTTTGCCAACCACAGTTGCCACTAGGGCTCTGCCTTTGTTCTCCTTCAGTATCCCTTCAGATTAATCTGAATTATCATGGTTATAAATATATCTTTATTTCATGATTGATTATAGTCTTGGAAAAATCCATTATTAGAACTAACATGTAACTCCATCTCTATTAAAACACTATCATGACCAAATAGCATATCGTTTCTCAGATGGTACTAAGGGATAACAAATATATTGTGACTATTCATCTCTCTCTCTCTTTTAAAATATTTTATTTATTTATTTGACACAGAGAGAGAGAGGGATCACAAGTAGGCAGAGAGGCAGGCAGAGAGAAAAGGGGAAGCAGGCTACCTGCTGAGCAGAGAGCCCTATGTGGGGCTCGATCCCAGGACCCTGATCATGACCTGAACCGAAGACAGAGGCTTAAACTCACTGAGCCACCTAGGTGCCCCATGACTATTCATCTCTTTTGATAAAATAATAAAACATTCTGTTATTTATTATTCTTTCTGCTATTACCTTGCATCTTTTTCCTCTTCTATATTTTTAAATTTTCCAAGTGTTGATAAATCCACAACTGTTGGTTAATATAATTGTTTGACAAAAAGTCTTGATGTTACAAAATACTACTTATTAGAACATATACTAGAAAGAGACATGCATCATAAATATGTTATTAGTATGTGCATTTCTCATTGGCAGTAAATGTGTCAGGTAAGAGGGGATAAGTTATTTATTAGCTTTCTACTCAAAGTTGCTCTAAAGAAAAGTTGGTATTATACAATTCTGTAGCTTTGAAAAGGTACTAGAAGTGGTTGTGGGGTTTTTTTTGTTTGTTTGTTTTTCTTTTTTCTTTTTTTTTTTTTTTTCTGGGAGGCCCCTGGTAATATCTTAATGTCTCTACTCTAGCCCAGGGTCTGGTGCTAAATTTTTTTGCATTTCTGGAAATGGGATTTTATACCATATCCGAGGTGATTAAAAATGGATTAATGGTAACAATCATTAATCAAAACTACATGCTACAAATCAATCATGCCTAATACCACTTGTGAAGCCATAAATGAGAAACTCTTTCCAGTGGAAATGACATAATTTACCATCAACCCCAGCCTCAACTCTTCTACTGACACTGATGTATATTATAAACTGGTTTGAAATTAAAAAGTTGAGGGGTGCCTGGGTGGCTCAGTCAGTTAAGAAGCTGCCTTCAGTTCAGGTTATGATCTCAGGGTCCTGGAATTGAGCCCCGTATCAGGCTCTCTGCTCAGCGGGGAGCCTTCTTCCCCCTCTCCCTCTGCCTGCCTCTCTGCCTGCTTGTGATCTCTCTCTCTGTGTCAAATAAATAAATAAAATCTTAAAAAAAGAGAGAGATAAGAAAGTTAATTTTTTTAGACTATATTTGAGAAGGCTTCATATTACCTGTAGAACTATTATATTGAAATTATGATGCGGCTCAATGAAATCTAAAGCAGGTGATCTGCCTCCGATGACAGTTTACCCTGTCTCTCAGATGATTCAGAAACTCTGACCTGAAGAGTGGTAAACTCACATGGCCAAATTTTGCTTCTAGTTCTGTGGTTAACAGCCTTAATATTACAAGTCAGATAGTTGTAATGGGGGACTTTATCTTTCTCTATGTTGCAGTATTGTCCCCTGAAGCTTTTGTACAGTGTACAAAACATTATCCATGTTTTGTACCATATTTTGCATACCATATTTAAAAGTGTTATTAGAATTCTTCCTTTAGGGCTCAGTTTAATATATTTATTGGCTACCTAGTATATCTCATTCACTGGGTTTCATCAGCAAAGATACAAATGATATCAGAGGTGCATGTAATTCTTCCAAATTTTGATCTAGAGAATTGTGACAGAGTATTAGTTGCACAATATCCATTTCTACCTTATTTTTAACTAACAAATACCAGTTTGTTCTACATATCAATGTTCCTGATTAAAATATCTGTTTCTCAAACCTCTTTGTAGTAGGTGTTCATGTGACTCAGGTCTGGTCAATGAGCAACAAACTATGATGTACTGAAATCCCTGAGAAAATTTTGTTTCTGCCTTTTTATTTCCTTCTCTCTTGTGTACCAGAAAGTGTTATGACAACTAAAGATACTTCTTTCATCATGTGAATGAGGAAAAATGAAGAGAAAGTCAAATATAAAAGCTTTAGTATATGTGAACCACTGATCCAAAACCAAGAATACTTCTTTCCAGAATTTTAGTTACATTGAAAAATAAATATGTGCATATATAATTTGCTTATATGTCTGTGTTTTCATTTACTCATGGACCAAACTATCCCCCAATATAGAAACATTGGTCCTAAGAGCTAATTATAGTTATTATCATGATAAAGCAAATTATGGTAGTGTTTGTAGCAACATCAGAGTTAATCAAAATATGCTGTGTTAAATATTTTTGTCTGCATTACTTCTTAGATATTCTAATATGCTAAGATGCATTTTTATTTTTTAAGGGGGGGCTGTAAGACAATGTTCCAAACTAATTTCATCAGGGAATCCATTCCAAAGAGTTTCTGCTCTGACTAGTGTCTCATGGAATAATGGCACTAATTAGAGAAACTCACATATAAGCATAAATTAAATATAATAGCCAAATGAAATAAATGCAAGTAATTCTACTGTTAAACAATGAAAGACAAGTTTGCTCAGGTTGGAGGTCAGAAAGACTTTTTGGAAAAGGTGACTGCTAAATGGACCTATTTTTCATTTATTTTGATATATTCAGTGATCTATTTACAGTAACTGTGCAAATCCCTCTTGGCCTATACGTATTTTATAACTTATTTTTGAATAATTTGCCAATTAAAAGTTGTATCCATTAAAGAGAAGAGCAATTGTATCTGTATCAAAATAAATAAATAAAACAGAGATTAAAATAAGTTTTATAAGCTCTGTGCTATAACCAGCTGAACTAATTGGCCATAAACCAGGTTTTATTAAGACCTATGTGTATAGGATAAATAGCTCTTCACACGATCATGTTAAAAATATCTAAAAGAAATGACCATGAAGACTTGAAAACTGTGTAATCAAATAATACACTCCATATTTTTCATCTTCATAGTGGGTTACTAACAGGCAGAGGGAGAAATCCTTCCCCCCGCCCTTCATCCATCAATCAGTGCTTATCAGACTGAAGTCCTTGAGCTATTTCTTGACATTCAGCACCTGGTCAAGTACCATATGCAGGCTATGTATGAGGAAAGAATCTACGGAAACCACTCTGATGTAGGAGATCCCTCTGCCTAATTGTCCTAGAATTCTGTCCATATTTAAAATAAGCCAATAAACTATGCCCCCACTGCAGTTCATTTTCTTAGCATTTCTCCTTTTTTACTTGTCCAAGATTTAAACTTTATAAAAGGTAGAGAAAAGAGAGATGCAGTCATTCCCTGAACCTGAAAAAAAAATCATATTTGGTTTGTTTATATGTTTTGTTTCCTAGGTAGCTACAGGACAGAATTTAGTTCTGAAATATGATTATATATCTGAAGAACAGTTTCCTACATTTTTCTTTTATAAAGTAATATACAAAAAATTAAAAAAATGTTTTGTGTTCGAAATGTAAGGAGTTTAGGTTTTACTTGTAAGCTCTAAAGTGTCAAGATATTGGCTGTTATTTCCTATATCTAAGCTGCATTAGAGTCAGTAGGAAAAAATATGCTTTTCAAAAAGCAGAGGCTGTCAGACTAAACCTCTGGTATTGATGGATCTGTGAAAACCAGTGTCTGACCTGTTGATTATTCAGATGTGGAAAGTGGTTCTAGTCCTAGAACTTTTAATACTGGTTGCTATTTAGCAAATGGTGGGTGATAATTCTATTTACATCAAGTGTAGTACAAATCGCTAAGGACATATTGCTTTATTCTATTATTTAGATATATTGAAGTCACATTATCATTTAGAAATTATTTTTAAGTAGATGATAGATGAAAAAAATGAAAAATTTTATTATGATAGTATACTTGTAAGCTCTTATATAATTTTTGTTTCTGTTTAGGTGGTATTTATTGTTTTCTCATTTATACAAATCTTTTCTAAAAAATGACATATTTTAAACCATTATGAAACTCTATCCCTGTCACAATTTGATCTTCAGCATCATATTTCCAGGTGCAACATATATAATAATATTTAAAGATAAGATTATGATTTGCTAAAGACATGTTTAGCTCAGTTTTATGTTATATACATATAAAGATACATAAATATGTAGAAAAAGCATAGTTATAAAATGGGAGAAGTAATTATAGTTCCTTATAAGGATAAATAAATAAATAAATAAATAAATAAATAAATAAATAAATAAAATTATTTGGTTTATTTTTTTTTAAGTGGGCTCCATACCTAATGTGGGGGTTGAATTCACAACCCTGAGATCAAGAGTTCTACCAGATGGGTCAGCAGACACCCCTTGTTTGTTTTCGAAAATTATGAAGACTATGATGAAATGTGCTTAGAAAAAGACGTTTCAAAAATGTGATGGAAATGATGCTTATATCTTGAGTCATGCATTCACAGGATAGAACTTTATGATTGACACCCTCCCTCCACCTTTAGTCAGACCCCATTTTGGCTCTTTCCTAGCACAGGTTGATTCTCCCACATGTAAGAGCCTGGACATACTTCTGAGTTATAGTTCAAAGGCTACTAAATATTTCTGTCGAAATGTTACATTGTAGTTGTTATACAACCATCATTTATGCTAACAGAGCAAGACTGTTTGGCAGCAATGCTTTAGCAGGTCTTGGCCCCAGAACAAGCCTTTCCCATGTCTTGGAAGGTTATTTTGCTAAAACTTAGAACTCAGAGGAGTTCTGATCTCCTGTTTTGTAAGAATCTAGCACATCTTATGCTTAAAGATAGTTGTTTTAGATAAATAATATCTGAACTTATTTTTCCATATAATGCACGTAGATAAGGAACATACATACGTGTGGTCATAGAAATATTATTTTTAACTTCTCAAAATTCTGGAGTTAAGGAAATCAGGATTTTAGTCTTTTTCTCACACACATAATCTGTGACCAAATTTTTCAATTCTGAAAGTAATCAACTAGAAAATTTGGTAGAATGATTAGGCGGTCATCAGAGGCCTTTCCCAAGTCCAATTCCATAAATTACATAATAGTATATCTTTAGATACATTGCCTAAATGTGATGATAGAGAAACCAATTTTTAACCTTGTATCTTTCATTTTACTATGTAAAAATGAAAATTTATGACACATAATCATGTTATAATATTTCACTATAAAAATACATGTTATAAAGCAAATAATTAATGCTAATTATATCTCTAACAAAAGATGAATAAAGAATGCTTGTACATTGAAATTGTCTTAATTAATTGAATCTAGGCAACATTTCTGGGTATTTAAATAGTAAAATTATGATATTAGCATGTTTCAAAAACTTAGCAAAAATTCATATATAACTATAGGAAGTAATAAAGGACTTAGTCGAGAATGAAAATATTTTACTATAGAGTACCCTGACATTAACTAAAATATTTTAGACTTATGTTGTTACTTTTCTTTAAATCCTTACATAGCAATTAAAGCCCAGCAATGACTGGAGAGTAAGTAGAAGACCATATTTCAAATCCTTTCAGTGAACTAATAAAAAATTTATGTTGTTTTATAATACAGTATGCGCTGATGCAGAATTACCCAGGATTGGCAGGAGGAAGCTATTCTTAGTACAAAGCAGCTGTGTTTATTAAGTAAAATTTGTCATTACAACTACAAGTAAAATTTGATCAAATTTATCATTTCAAAAGTGTTTTTTATTAATCTTTCAAGATGGAAAGGACTTACAAAATGCTACGTGTAATACTTCTTATTTAAGAAGTTATTGGTCATTCTCAATTGGTATGTCTAGTGAAAATGTTGGAATATATTAGAAAAAAACTAAAGAACATGATAATCATGTCAATTAATATAAATTCAAATTGATCTGCACAGGGAAAAATATAAAATAAAATAGTCAAAGTTGTAAACTGTCTTACATTTTTACTGGTATGTTTTGATTACTTATATTTTATCCATTTGGAAGGGTCTATAGTTATATGTGATAGGCTATTAATGATAAATATCTCCTTATACTATTATATTTTATAGAGTAAATGACCATAGAATCCTCTGATTAGTGTATCAGGCATAGTACTGTCTTTTTTAAATCTGTAATGATGTATTCATTTATACAAGATTTTAGTCATCGAGACAGTAAATAATATGATGAATTACTGAGATATCAATTTAAAGTTTAGGAATGGTATTTTAAACTCTTTGTTTATTGACACAATTTATTATTTATATGTTGTATGAAAATATAGAAAAAGATAAGAATCAGAAGAAACACTTATTACATAGATCCATGAATTTACTACTTTAACAATCAACAGTCATTCATTAAACTGTATTTGCTTTAAGAATTTGACACATGTAAGGGCCCCTGGGCGGCCCAGTCAGTTAAGGGGCTACGTTCCACTCAAGTCATGATCTCAGGATTCTAGGATCAAGCCTTGCCTTAGGCTTCCTGCTTAGCAAGGAGTCTACTTCTCCCTCTGCCCCTTCCCCCTGGTCGTACTTTCAGGTGATGTCTCTCTCTCATTCTGTCTCTCTCAAATAAATAAATAAAATATAAAAAAAATGAATTTGACACATGTAATCCTTTCAGTCCTTTCTTAATCCCTTAGGATTAAATGAGATACTATACATAAAAATCTTTTGTGACCATGTAGTACTGGAAATGGCTAACATCTTAAAAATGAGTTATATCGAGGCGCCTGGGTGGCTCAGTGGGTTAAAGCCTCTGCCTTTGGCTCAGGTCATGATCTCGGGGTCCAGCCTCTGCTGGACAGGGAGCCTGCTTCCCCCTCTATCTTTCTCTGCCTGCCTCTCTGCCTACTTGTGATCTCCCTCTCTATGTCAAATAAATAAATAAAAACTTAAAAAAATGAGTTATATCAACTAAATAGGATTTTTTTGTGGAAATGACAGTAACTGACTTCTTACCTTTGGCTAGGTCTGTTCCTTCATAACTAATAGCTTAGAATGATGTTATAATTTTTTTTTCTCATTTCAGCATTTAAAGATTAAATATATTTCCCAACTCTTAAAATGTGTTCTTTTTTTTTAAGATTTTATTTATTCATTTAACAGAGAGAGAACACAAGCAGGCAGAGAGGCAGGCAGAGGTAGAGAGAGGAGCAGGTTTCCTGCGGAGCAAGGAGCCCGATGTGGGACTCGATCCCAAGATGCTGGGATCATGACCTGAGCCAAAGGCAGTTGCTCAACCAACTGAGCCACCCAGGCATCCCTAAAATGTGTTATCTTTAAGGCTAAAATATAATTGTCTTCTTCCATGACATAAATAACATAAGTAAAGGAAGAATATGTAAAATATTATCTCTCCCATCCTTGGGTCAGTGTGTACTGTGCATTAATGTTTAATGGTTTATTTTTTTACTTAGTTCTGTTTTATTGCTCATGAAATGAGTGAGTGATTGCAGGAACCAGAGCCAGGCAAGCTTTCCCATACACCTCTGCCAGTGCACTGACCTGCAACACCCTGGTATTTCATTCCTTGGCCTCTGCTAAGTGGAGCCTGCCAGCCATTTTAAATTGTGCCAAACTGCATAGTGGTTTTGTGATGTGAAAAACATTAAGTTATAGTTTGAGTCTACACACCACTTCATATTACTTGTAAACAAAGCCAACTCTTTCAACCTCAGCCTTGTGAGTAATATACTTAAAAAAATAGCAGATATATATAAAACAGCTTAACCAAGTGTATGTGGAACATCCTGTAAAATTTAACATTTAGGGGTTAATTTTATTTTTATTTTCTTACTGTAATACAACTGAATTAAGTCTGAATCTTTAGCATCATGACAAGTTCAGAGCATGAGGACGTTGGAGGTAAGGATTTGCTCATACTTGACATCAGTCCTTTGCCTCTATACCCTCTAACACCCACAAAGACTTGCAACAAAAGACTGTCCCCAGACAAAAAAAAATCTACTCTGGACGTTGTTAAAATTACCCCCCTATTCTTTCTGTGTTCCTTGAGCATTGATAATTTATTCCTACATCGAAAGAATAAAGAAAATTAAATAGATGAGTTCTCATTTAGTTAAAAGACACTGCATGTATATTTAGGACAAAGCCATTCAAGTTTATCCACAAACACTTCAAAAAGTAGAAAAAATTATTATATCATTAAAGAATTTAGGACCAGCCACAGAAGCTATTGACTAAGATAATATTCCAGAGTTGCTTTTGAGGTGTAAAAATAGTAATACAATTGATGTATACATCAATTGTAATAAATTGATAACCTTTGTAAACTATTAATTGAGGTAAAAATGTAAAATGACTATTTACTAATGAATGAAAAGACTCAAGAAAAAATGGTCTATTTGTAGGAATATTGATAAAAATTCTAAAACTAGAGGCGCCTGGGTGGCTCAGGGGGTTAAAGCCTCTGCCTTCAACTCAGGTCATGATCTCAGGGTTCTGGGATCCAGCCCCCCATCGGGGGGGGGGGTCTCTGCTCAGCGGGGAGCCTGCTTCCCCCTCTCTCTCTGCCTGCCTTTCTGCCTACTTGTGATCCCTTCTCTCTGTGTCAAATAAATAAATAAAATCTTTAAAAAAGACTCTAAAACTAGAACTTATTATTCATAGGAAAAGGAATAATAAAAGATAACTTAGCATTTCCTCCCCTTCATACAAGATTCAGACTAATGGTCGGTGTTTTTGCAAGTATGTTCAAACTAATTGAGTGGTTAACAGATTTGGGAGTGATAAACCAGAAATACTGACTTTACATTGAGCACAATTTAAAATAATAATATATAATTTTCACTTGGTTTTGCTAAACTACGCTGAATTAGTTATGTGTGAACCTGAAGAAGAGTTCCAGAGAGGGAGAAAAGTAATTGCTGCTTAATAGACATACAATGATGAAGGCCATTGTGGAGGAAACTCCAGAGAGGTGAGATAAACTTTTCATGCAAAATTCGGTTGAATGTCAAGACTGATGATGCCACACACTCCAAGAAGTGATGAAAACCATTATGAATCATATAATGAGACTTTTTGGAAAAAGCAGGGCAGGCTCCAAAGCAGGTCTGAAAATGACTTGAGAGAGAGTAGCATGGGGTGACTGCCATAGGATTTTATTGTGGTTGGAGGATGGAACCAAGATAAGAGGGGCTATGCGTTATATCTAGAGCAGTGAGTCATACAGATGGACACCACATTTAGTAGGCCAAATTGAGGAGTCTTTATTAAAAAGTCAGCGGCTGCGATGAGGCTCATCCACTCCAAAATCTCGCAGCCCCGAATGAGCTCAGGGGTAAGCTTATAAAGGCACAAACCACATCCTGTTGCCAGTTCCTAAAAATTGCCAAGTACAGTACAGAATCAAAATGCAAGGTTAAGTAGATATCTAGGGTAGGGGTACGTTTCCTGGGATTGTTATAAATGGAAGTATTTTGAGTTTTTTTCTGCTAAGGTTGTAATAACATGGGTGCAGTAACATGACTGTGTCACGAAATGCTCACTTTTATAAAAATTGCATGACTTATGCTGAGTCTGTCTCCTAGGAGTCTCATATGTTCATATAGGCCTCAGTTATAACTGAGCTTTTGCACAGTTATAACTTCAAACTGGCACCAAAGAAGGAATCGCCCAAGCTTTCTTATCAGCTTATCCATATGAGGGACAGAAGGGAAAGGTATGGTGGGATTTGAAGCTATTTTCATGTTTAAGCAGCAAGCATTTACTTTATTACAAAGGAAAGCAATAGTGACACATTCAAGTGGTGGTTTCCCTTGAAAGGATTGTCCCTCATTCCACTTTTAGAGTTGGGTACAAGACCAGGACAGAGAGGAAGGTAAGTTTCCAGTGCTCAGAAGTACTTGCATTAATGTAGAAGAGAATGATGCTTCTGATCTGGGGAACAGCCAACACCAAAACCTCACTCCATGGAGAATTGCCTGCAGGCATAAACTGGTGCCCCAGGAGATGACTAATGTGATGCCTTTGGTGGAGCTGAGGGAAATGCAAATGATGGGAATGATGATGGAAATAAATGACTTCTGTTTCTGAGCACTTGTCAGTTGCCAGACACTATGCTAAACCTCCTAGGAATAATAGTTCATCTTAACCCCTTTTTAAAGATGAGCAAATTAAGAATCAGAGAGTAACAACAAGCCAGTGAATCAAAGGATCAAGATTTGCACTTGTATGTCTTAGATTCTGGGATCTTAGTTACTTCAAAAACATTTATATAGTTTCTGCTTATTTTACATCACTGACATTTGAAAGCGTACATCTCTTATTACTGTCATAGTAAACGCTTATGAAAATTTACTATTTTCTTCTCTATATTGAAAGAAAGGAGACAGGAAATGATATTTCTTTGTTATTAGGAAATATGGAGCGATTGCTGATCTTTTAGAAATGGCCATAATTGGGGTTTGTATGACTTGCCATTTTTATTCTGAATCACAGACTGGTTGTGTCACTACTGTTAAAAAAAAATTCAACTGTATAAACTTGAAGACCTAATTGGCTTTATTCAACAATTCATGAATTATAAGTAGAAGGAGCTTGGAAGAACTGTATACAATATAAGACTTTTATATGCAGAAAAGAGGCAAGAAAAAGGAAGAGAGTGAATTGTTTCAGGCAAGGTTGCTTATCTTTGAAAAAAGGTGAGAGTCTATTCAGCAGATTACATCACTGGTAGCGCCAGGTAACTCCAGATTGACAGGTTAAAGGTCATATTCCTGGGAGATACTGAAACTGTAGTAAGTTAGATATTAAGTCTTGGTTTGTGGATGTGGGGCTCAACACAACTGACTCCATTTGGACCTGTCATTCATTTTTTTCTTTCTTTCTTTCTTTCTTTCTTTCTTTCTTTCTTTCTTTCTTTCTTTCTTTCTTTCTTTCTTTTTCTTTCTTTCTTTCTTTCTTTCTTTCTTTCTTTCTTTCTTTCTTTCTTTCTTTCTTTCTTTCTTTCTTTCCTTCCTTCCTTCCTTCCTTCCTTCCTTCCTTCCTTCCTTCCTTCCTTCCTCTCTCCCTCCTTCCCTCCCTCCTTTTCCTTCTTTCTTTTTCTTTCTTTTTCTTTCTTTCTTTCTTTCTTTCTTTCTTTCTTTCTTTCTTTCTTTCATTCAGAGCTTTTCACACACATCTTATTCTAAAGATTTCAATGGTTTATCACTACCAATAGAGTTAAGTATTAATTTGTATCTCTCTAAATTCACATAATCTATTTTTCAAAAAATTTATCAATTTATTAAATACTATTTCATAGGAAATTTTGTATTAAAAAACTTAAACTTCTGAAAAAATGAAGTAGAGGAAGCTCATTTAATATTATCTACTAGAGTGTACATAAAGATTCAAAATATTATTACTTAGTAAATATTTGTTTTAAGATTCATATCCTCAAAACATAATGAAAATATGTTAGCATTTAAAGAAAAATTATATCTATCTATCATATTGTATGTGATTTAGATTAGAGTCTAAAATATGAACAGGGTTAATAACAGAAACCTATTTATTAAATATGCACTCTATTTGGAGCACTTTACAAAACACAGGAAAGGCCAGAGGAGAAAGTTAACAGTCTCTGTCTAGAAGAATTTATAATCTATTCAAGAAGTCAATCATATAAAACTGGCATGGGAATAACCACAAAGGAATTACATAAAATAAAGATTATATTTTCAAGTATGGTAAAATTGTGTTCAGAGAGGGATGGATTAACTAAGGAAAGATTTCTGAAAATAACTAATAAACTGATCCAAACCTATGAATGGTCACATATGTCTAGAGAATAGTAAGGAGAGTAGAAAAATTTGAACAGCATCACTTGAAATAAACAGAAAATATTTGTCCCTCAGCATCTTCCTCTTAAAGAAACCAGTCCTCTTCTTTTTCTTCTGATCAAGGTAGGCTTTTCTCACTTCCTTGTCCACAATAATAGGCTCATGATTAAGGAAGGCCAATCAGGTCACTCCATTTATCTGACCCCAGTGATTGGTTAAAGATGGTCACTAAGATTCAAACTGAGTCAATCAGAAGTTTTGGATCATACGAGTAAGTGGAAAAGCCTAAACTCATATTCAGATGTATCTGATTTCAAAGACAATGGTTTTAGATTCTATACCCAATATTCTCAAATTTTTGTCTGGAAGGCCTGTTAAAATACAGCTTTCTGGGTACACATTCAGATATTCTGATTCAGTAGGTCTGGGTTGGATCCTGAAAATATGAATTCCTAACATATTTCCAGGTAGCATCAAAGATGCTGATCTGGTTACCACTTTGGGTAACCACTACTCTACACAAGACTATAGAGTAATAATAAAGAGCATCAAATGCTTGTTTGGGTTTAGACATGCAACATCTTGTTAAAAGGAAACTTCTAGGAGGTCATAAAATAAATTTAGGATACTATAATGAGAAATATAAATGTATGTATAATCATAAACTCACTGAAGGATTTGTTCACTGAAAGAGAAAACAGGGATACTTTAGCTAAATATTGGAGAGAAAAGATGTGAAGAAAACATAGAAGGTTAATGGATAGGAGAAAGAACAGATGAGTTGACAGCCCAAGAGATAACAATTAGAAAAATAAAGAATTGAAACAGAGATTAAAGGTTATTGGAGTTTCATTTTTGACAATTTTTGTTCAGATTAATATATAATTTTTATATAGCCATTTATTTTACAGCCAATTTTGATAAACGTACTTGATGTCATATTATAAAAATAAATACAACAGTACAAATTAACATCAGAAAAACAAGTTCAAGAGCAAAAATAAGAAACAAACAGAAGGTGATGTTGAAATCCTTAACAAAATTTGGAATTAGAGCAACATTAACAAATCAGTGTGTGAAAAAGGCAGCGCTGTGAGAGATATCATGTCAGCTTAAGAATAAACTGTTTTAAACCACTTAGATTTTAAAAATGTAGCTTTCACATAAAAATGTGTTGTTTAAACCTCATGACTTTAACTGTAATCTGATAGATTTTTTTTATGCATCTTTATTTGGTGACAATAGTCTTCTTACACTTTTTGGAATTCTTTCTCTCTAAAAAGGAACTGATGCTGTCCATCTGACAGAAGGCTATTCCAGGGCTGGAAGAGAAATGCCCAACTCAATTATGAGATAGTTTAAGAAACCCAAAAGCAAAAGAAGCTTTGAAGTTTTCATTTGAAATACTTCACTTCTTTACTATCCAGTTGCTGGTTTAGGTGAAGCTCTAATAGCTGAAAATAAAGCATTGTCCCTTACTAATTAGATTTAAAAGAAAATTAGTTGAATCATGAAATAGGGCTTGTTTGGATGGTAATGTTCAAATCTCAGGTAGAAGAGGGGAGGTTTTGAGGTATTAACTCCACATCTAAAGAGACAGCTGTCATTTTGCTTACGTTTTCTATTCTCTGCTATGTACTCTGAGCCCATATTTATGTAAGCAATGCATTCTGCTTTGAGCAGGAAAAAAACTATGTTTACCCAGTGTGGAGTGTACATTCTTTACATCAGCTCAGCACTGGACAGCTCCAACAAAGCATAGCTAGAAAGCTGACTGATTGAGCTTTCCAACTCCACTTGTAGTGCTTTTTTATCAGATGCTGTTTGAGTGATCAGATCAAAATGCTAGTAGGAGAGAGAAGTTCCTTAAGTTTCATATTTTAAGTTATTGTTCTTAAATTGCACATGCATATGAAAATAATAAATGTACACATTAGTTTAGCTTTTGATTTAAGATAAGTTGCATTCCCCTGAGTAAGAGACAATAGTTATAGAACATAGAAAATCTTGAAAGGATGAGGAGGAAGGGGAAAAGGCAGGGAAGAGAAGATACCAATTAAATTTTATGACTTGCAAGAGAATTTCTCTGAATGCTGCAACTTATTAAATGTTCAGTATCTATATAGCAGCTGATGTTACACCTACATTTTTGTGTCTTCCTATCTCAGTGCTTCAATAATTCCCCTGGGTCTATAACAGTAATAGGAGGGGTTTGCTAA
Organism: Nasua narica; assembly: GCA_028533885.1. Taxonomy (NCBI): domain Eukaryota; kingdom Metazoa; phylum Chordata; class Mammalia; order Carnivora; family Procyonidae; genus Nasua; species Nasua narica. The sequence goes on along the minus strand of CM052813.1, from coordinate 30,221,481 downwards.
AGACACATATTGCTTGGACTCACCCCTATAGAATTCAGATTATATGGATTAGGGTTTGGCCCAGGAATCTTGACTTTAATCTAGCACCACAACCTGCTCACTCACAAGTTACTCTGTTGTAGGAGAATTCCTTACACTGTCTGAGAAGCTCTGTTACCTTCTCAACACTGCTATTATTCCCAGAAATCCTTGTATTTGATTTTTGAAGCCAAAAGCCAACTGTTTGAGTGCTAAGACAAACACACCTGTGTGAAACTTATGTTGGCTTCCTCACTATGTGACAACACAGGCCATAAAAAAGTAAAAAGGTATCCTGGGACAGATTACACCGTATGCTTAGATTCACCTACCATACCACATGGAGAGTTGCTGACATTATGCTGGTTATCAGTTTTCAATGTGCACTATATGGAATCCTTCAGACTGAGAGGAGCTACTGTTTTCTCTTACACTGAAATGTTCTAAGTGATGGAGAAAATCAAGTATATTAGTTTTATTTAATGGTTACCATCCATGGCATCCCTATATTCTTGTGCCATTAGTAATAACTTAAAAAATAAAGCAAGGCTATAAAAATCTTTCCTATGGTGATTTGATCATTCCATTTTATAGGAAACAAGGCACGTATTTCTGTGGCCATTAACAAAGTATATCCTTGTTAGGTACTTTTTTCTTTTTTAAATAAGTTAGTATATAGCAAGCATACCATATTTCAAATAAATGGCATTGAAATAGTTCACAACAGGGACGCCTGGGTGGCTCAGTTGGTTAAGCAGCTGCCTTCGGCTCAGGTCATGATCCCAGGGTCCTGGGATCGAGTCCCGCATCGGGCTCCTTGCTCGGCGGGGAGCCTGCTCCTCTCTCTGTCTCTGCCTGCCTCTCTGCCTGCATGTGTTCTCTCTCTGTTAAATAAATAAATAAAATCTTTAAAAAAAAAAGAAATAGTTCACAACAGTAAATAGATGTAAATTTTCTAATGAATTAGCCCCAAGTCATAAAATATTTAGTTTGTTTAAGGGAGAGAATAAGTGGTTAAAATAGACTTCCTATGGTGAAATTTGAGAATCATCAAGATCAAGCAAACAGAAACAAAATGGCATTTGAATTTTTTTCTCCGCTTTTTTTTTTTTTTTACTTGAGTGCCTGACTGAAATCCAGCATTCAACATTAAAGCAGCAATCTGCTGCAGAGTGGATGAATTTGTGATAAATTGTCCCTTGAGGTTTATAAAACATATTCTTCATAAAACAAGCCACAATATGTTTCTTCACATTAGTCAGTTCCTGACATTCAGGCTGCTGGAGTTCCAGTCCAGTGTTGGTACCTGCCATCCCCAAGCTGTAAACAACTCTTTGTTTATTGCAGCAAAGCTCATACATTCATTTCAAGGTTTTACAGCGATAAAAGGCTGACTGCTTACATAAACTGAAGTGGGCTGCAATGTTGTTATTTTGTTTATTGCTCTTTTACTGCAGTGGTCAAATAGTCCCTTTGAGATCAGACACCAGTTTTCTGCCATCTGCACAGTCAGTGTCAAAAAACTTGTGTTAACTGAATCACTGTGGGAAATATTTATAATGAGAGGACTAATTAAATGAAATGTGGCCTCCCAAACTTGAATAGAAAATCAGATGATTAATAACAAATTAAAAGTAATCTGCCTTTTTTTTTTCTTCTGAGTAGATAGTAGCATTTGCCTTAGGGACCTTGAAGGATGTAAATCATTTCTGTCTACCTAGCAAGGCCTGGTTAAGCATAACTTTTGTCCTTTTATATTAAGGTTTTGTGTTTCCACTTCTGAAATTCATATCTCAATGTCTCTGGACAATTTCAACCATATATTAGGTTTATAGGCTACAAATACCTACCCAGATAGCTCAAATCAAATTACTTATTTTTGTCTTTATGTTGTCTGAATCAGCAAGTCCAAAAACAAAACCATAGCTTCAAGCAAAAAGTAAAATTTCATCACACAAACTTATACTCATGAAAGCAAAATCATGAAAGTTCATGAGTGGAGGTAATCTGTTTTCTTCCAGACAAAATCATTACATTTTAATTTGAAATGATAGAGATATTTCTCTAAAAAATATCTAAGAATGCTGTATTTTAAATATTGAATTCTAGAGTGTGGTTCCATGGAATGACTTTGACATCTTTTTGGAACTCTTATATTAAAATTTAAGATATGTATCTCCATAAGGAAAGAGTATTTCCTTCTTTGAATCTCATCACAATACAGAGCTGACATAAGCCTTGAATACTTTGATGATAATAAGAGTTTACTTCAATAAAATATGTTATAGAAGAGTTTGAGGTTTTAAACTTTCAACAGAATTAGTTTTGAATGAAAATAAATTGCACTTTGTATTTAGAAGTGAAGACAAAATATATTTCATGTTTATTATTAAAATGTACACTTATAAAAATATTTAAGCACAATTTCTAATTGAGCAATTGTAATGAAAAAAGACTTTCTAATGAAAAATCATTATTTTGTTACACAATCTAAAATGCTTAGAAGACTGTTTTCAAGATGAGAGGAAACTAGTGTTCAGTTGAAATTATGTTTAAAATATGGCTTTGAAAACATAGATGCAAATATTTTTAATTTATGTTGCATTCATACAAACCTGTCAATTCTAAGAAGAAGTTTTTAATCTCCCAATATTTACATATTGCATGCATGGTAAGGAAACTGGACAGATTTATGTGCATCATTTTCTAATATATGTAATATGGCTTATAAGTATATGATATGAAATTTATGCATAGTTTAATCTTTAACACATTACTGATTAAAAAAACACACAACAGAATGTCCTACCTATCAAAGTAGACTATTCCAATACAATGGAATTAAATTAACAGAGACCCAATGCAATAGTTGTGTATATACCTACTCCATGACAATGAATTCTATTCCAAAAGAATTTTCTCATCTGCAAATACAGACACAATATGAGGATATTTTTCATGGCAGAACTAATTAGTTGCTTAAGATATATGTGATATATGGATGGATGGTTGGATATCTGAAAATTTATATAAGGACCCATAAATCCATAGGAGCAAGTAAATAAAATCCAGCACCTATGAGATTTTTAGTTATAAAGCATTACAGTTTGTTCTGTTACAGAGAGTTCTCATAAATGGTAAAAAAGAGAAATATATGTATTATATAATTCTCATTTTCTGAAGGAATAAAACATGTTATTTAGGAGAAACTTTCTGGTACATAATTTTTGAATAAATGTATATTAGTCTGTAATATAAGAGATTTTACATTACAAAATGAAGTTCAAAAGAGGTCTTAAGAAAGGTATGGAAACCTGGGGAGTACTTCTTAAATCAACTATTAAACAATTAAATGACATGCAATGCAATTTGTCCCATTATTAGCAATGTTACCTGTGATCATTTGGTTAAGGTAACATCTGTCAGATTTCCCCACTGTAAAATTCGATTTTCCACTTTACAATTAGTATAGTTAATTCTGATATAATATTTCTTTTGAAAATACAAATTTGTTCCTATGTGATTGATACATCAGAGAAATAATTAAGCATAAAAATTGTATGCTTATTAATGTGTGATTTTTTTCCTGGAGAAACACTAGGTGAACGCAGAAAATAAGACCCAGTTGGACCAGGCTTTGCAGGAATACACAAAGCACACACATACACACCCTTCAAACATCTGCCAACTACTTCAGTTGGCCATGTGAGGCTTGAGACAAACCTATCCTTATTTTATGTTATAACTTCCTACCAATTTTAGATAAATTTTCTTGCACATATCACAATAACTTACAAGCAAATTTCAAGAATTTCTCAAGGTAAAGTGCCATATTTATTATAATACTATGTGTATCTTAACCACTTAATATGCTACCATTTTAGTTAAGTTCTTATCTTTTTTTGTCATTGATGATATCTTTATATTTTCCCATAAACCCTGTGGTTTTTATTTTGCGATTTTGCATGGCGTGATGGCTTTTAGAAACACATCCAGTAATAAATAGTAGAACTGGTTATTATGATCTGTTATAGATGCTTTCGGGCTATGTAAAAATCCTATTTTCTATCAAGAATTCACATAGATTTTAGCATATATTGGTAGATTATTGCTGGTAATATTAAGGCAATTTTCTTTTCTTCCTTTCCTTTCTTTTTTTAAAATTTTAATTACATTGTGGATAACATACAGTGTTATCTTGGTTTCAGTTATACACTGTAGTGATCTATCAATTCCATACATCACCCAGTGTTCATCACAAGTGCTCTCCTTAATCCCTATCACCTATTTACATAACCTCCACCGCTACTCTGGTAACAGTCAGATTGTTCCCTATAGTTAAGAGTCTGTTTCTTGGCTTGTCTCCTTCTCTCCCTCTCTTATTTTTTTTCCCTTTGCCCATTTGTTTTGTTTCTTAAATTCCACATATGAGTGAAATCATACCATATTTGTCTTTCTTTCACTGACTTATTTCACTTAGCATAATACACTCTAGTTCCATCCATGTCCTTGCAAACGGCAAGACTTCATTCTTTTTTTTTTTAATTTTCTCTTTTTTTATTTTTTTAAGGATTTTATTTATTTATCTGACAGAGAGATTACAAGTAGGCAGAGAGGCAGCCAGAGAGGCAGCCAGAGAGAGAGGGGGAACCAGGCTCCCCAATGCTGGGCTCAATCCCAGGACTCGGAGATCATGACCTGAACCGAAGGCAGAGGCTTTAACCCACTGAGCCACCCAGGCACCCCTGGACTTCATTCTTTTTTAAGACTGAGTAATACTCTTCTCACACTCAGAAGATTGTCTTTTTGTTTTGTTGATTGCTTACTTTGCTGTGTGTGAATCACTTTTTAATTCAATATGGCATAATCCTCTAAAGGGATAATTTATTTGGATAATTAAAATTTTCAAATTAGGTGAGTATAAATTCCTTTAATCTGGCTCCTTTTTGCCACATTCTCATCGTTTCTTGAGCTCTTTCTTACTTTTTCACACAACTTGGTATTCCATGCTTATTGTATGCTTTCCCTGAATCAGTCATTTCTTTTTTATGGTTCCTTTTAGTTAACTATACTCAGAAGCCAAGATCTGTTATGTGTACTATTGTTACAAGGGACTCTACAACATTCTGAAAGACACTTATCCTGGAAAATTTCCTTTTTGAAACACAGAAATGAGTTTTTAGCAAAAATGCATTTCATGTGAATGGGATTTAAAATTTTTGCCTTTCTTAGTTTTGCATAAATAATAATCATTTTGACATTTTTTCCCCTTAGGAAAGGACTTTGGGGAATAGTTAATCCTATTTACACAAGTAAAGGTTCATTATCTTTAAATAATGGACTTAGAATAAAATAAGTTCTGTAATTCATGGATGTATAGAATGATTTTGGGAAATTGGGGCCACAAGAAAAAAGAATTTCATCACAGATTTTATTTAAGGTGTGTTATCTAATTTTGTAAATATTCTTGAACATTATTGAAAACTGACAAAATCAACTTTCATTGTTATTATAATGGTTGAGTTTATGCAGAGAAAAAAAAATATATCAGCCAGAAGAAATCAAGAAAGTAAACGTTGCCTTCTGTTCTATTATGAAAACAAATTCATCTTAAAGCATGGACAGTTAAACAAACAAAAAAAGCAACAAACAAACAAACAAACAAAAAACCAAACTAAAGGCTTCACTAAATGTAAACAATCAAATATTTCAGGATCATCTATAGTTTTTAATTAAAGGGAAAAAAATCCCAACATTAGCTTCATCCTCTCCTTTACCCATATGCACGTATAAAACTAGCCCTGTTCACACAAACATGTAGAGATATAAATTTCCTTTAATGACATTTGATCTTCTCAAAAACTTGAGCAACAAATGTTAAAGTTTAATTATTAAAGCATAATTTGATGTTCTTGAAATATGAGGAGTAAGTAATTATTATAAAATAGTTGAAGACAGTTACTGTGAATTCTCAGTTGCCTTTAGGTGAAGTCACAATTATACATGCAAAATACATGTCGAGGTTATTTAATTCCCAAATTATGGGACAAATTGTATGTCAACTTATTTTTGTGTACATGCCTATTAGGTAACCAAGATAATTGATTTAAACATCTATTCATACAGCATTGTCAAATGTACTGGAGACTGAGCTAGGTTCTGAGGTAACAGATTATGTAAATTTTATATTTTGTATATGTTTTAGGAGAATATATATGGAATATAAATATATTATTCCTTTTTATCAGTATGCTGATATGGTTGTGCTAGCAACAGATGTTACAATATATTTTAGTAAGTTTTATAATAGAAATAACCCTGCATTCATAATATTAGCTAGCAATATAAAATTGATTATGTCAGGTTCTGTTTAAGACATTTATATTTCTGATCTCAGTTGATCCTCTTACTTGATGACTCTGGGAGGTAGGTTGACTGATACGTAAACTGGGACCCAGAGAGTTTGAATAATTTATGATGGTTACACAGCAGGTGAATGGTAGAATTGGGAGTCAGACCCATAAAGTCTGGATGCACAGTTCATGTTCTCTCTATGGTCTTAAAAGGAGAAAAGAGAAAAAAGAAAGAAAGAAAAAAAACCACTTTTGTTAGACAGGGTGGGAGATGGGGTCTTAAAAGTAGGATTCATTGCACAGATTTGCATCAGATACCTGTCCTCATGGAACTTTCACTCCAGTGTGTATATATATGTTGTAGGGTGTGATCTATAGGAACTCTGGTCAGTGTTTTGAGGAGAAGGATGTTGAATAAACTGGAATTTGGGCTCATAATTAGTTTTAAATTTTCTTTATCTTTCCCCTAATTATCATGGATAATTTAAGATATGTTATATAATAAAAGCAAGATAATTAAATCAATGTTCAGTCACCCAGGAACCACATAATTCTCTGTCTCGTAATTCTGTAAATATTGAATATCCAAATATTATCTTGAACCAGGCAGAATGAATTATATGCATAAGTAATTATTGTTAAATAAATTCCTGTCCCCTAATATAATGGACCTACATTTTTCATGAACTTTACAAAGCAAATCATTGTAGTTGGTGTTAATAAAATTGTCAGTATGAATCTTCTTATGTTGATTATATTTATAGGTCCTTAAACTTTATTGAATTTTAGAGAAAATTCTCAAATTAACCTCCTGTTCCATTTTCCAATTGCGTAAGTATCTACTACATCTATCTTTTTAAATTATTATAATTTATTAATCCTGATGCTTGTGTAATGATATGACAATATACAAACCATTTATGGTTTTTCTTTGCAGTTATGCCTTCTGGTCTACCTGATGCATATCAAATTAGCTTATGCTCCCATACTTAATTTCTGTTTATTAATGGATACATCATCTTCATACAGTAGTTTGTGTGTTTTGAAAATGGACTCACCAGTGTGTCACTATTTATTACCTAACCTCTTGTCTCTCAGCTGTTTGGGATTCTGTTCTTTTTGCTATCAGTAGTACATCTTACCATTAATCCCCATGCCTCTTTATTGAGAAGTATGAGCAATCTTTGGAGCAAATTTACCTGACTTAAAGATAGAAGGAGAAGTTGCACAGCTTGAAATCAGTTGAATTATTTATTTTTAGTGTCTATCTGTCCATACCATACCCTGGTGCTAAATAACACCTTCTTCAGTTGCATTTATCTTTCCTCTAATTTATTATTCCAAAGTTTGTGAGCATGTTAAGTAAATTAAGTTGCGTTTCAATTATGCATTATACTGAGCAAGATGTTTCCTGAAGTACGCTAAGAAGAACAAGAATAATAGTGGAACTGAGAAACTAATTAGAGAGGGAAGGTAAAGCATGGGTTTCCTGACCAACAATCAAAATGAGCACATGAAACTTTTCCCGAGAGACATATAACCTGCTTGTTTTGGCCTTTTCCCTTTCTGATGTTTGCTTAGTAACTCTATCATTGAAGGTCTATAACCAGAAGCACCTTCTCCTCTGTCACAATGCTGTATATGTAAGGAGTCTCACTCCCCATTGCCAATAAATAAGCAAGGAAGAAATTGCCTTAAAATTTGGGAGACTCTTTTATATAGACAGTAGTGAAAGAGAATCAAGTTAAAGAACAGGGGTCAGGGATTAGGAAGGCAGCTTGGAAACTCCCATAATAATTAAAAATTAAGACATTGGGTGTAGGGGTGTTTCTGGTGTGAAAACCCAACCCCACCTCCCCCAGAATCCCCAAATAAATTATTAAATTATGTACATCCTTATACTTACTTAGTTTAAAATCTGTCATTTTACTCATAAAGTGAAGTGGTGCAATGAATGTAGTTTTCAACATTTATAAAATGTTTATTAAAGAATAATTATACCTCCATTTAAATATATACAATATATTCACCCTTTATCGATATGATAAGTCATCCATCTTCAAAATATGTGCCCAAGCTATACATCATTTTCTGCTTTAATATGCATTAATATGTATTTCCTTCTAATTCTTAACAGAATTTTATCTCCATGAAATATATTTTATTCTTTGAAGTCTTAGTTATTATTGATCTGTAGACTAGGGCCCCTTTATCTTCTCCCCAGATCTTGGTATTTTAGAGGAATGTTTTCTGTTTGTAGAATTGCAACGTTTCTTTTCTCAGATCTTTGATTGATTTCACAGGTATTCAGAATGATTTGAAAATTATCTAGCTGAATTCCAGGGACCGGATGAACTTAGGGTCCCTTACTCCTTCACCATCTTAACTCCTCCCCCACTCTTTTTATTTCTGTTTGTTGTACAGAGAAGTGTACTTGAAAAATATTGGAAGTTATTTTTTTCTTTTTTTTCATTTTATTTATTTATTTGACAGACAGAGAGAGAGAGAGAGATCACAAGCAGGCAGAGAGCCAGGCAGAGAGCGAGAGAGGGAAGCAGGCTCCCCATTGAGCAGAGAGCCCGACGTGGGGCTTGATCTCAGGACCCTGAGATCATGACCCAAGCTGAAGGCAGAGGCTTTAACCCATTGAGCCACCCAGGCGCCCCAATATTGAGAGTTATAAAGTATTTTTTCTCATAATTCTTTCCACTTGTTTATATTAAAGGGTTAAAGTCTATCTTGCTTGCAGGAGGATAAATGCCTTCATTATGATTGCAGAACATGCCCGAGAAAAGATTGAAATGGGAGCAGTGGGAGAGTGACTGAGCTAGAAGTGTTGTTTGGGACAGCTGATTTGTCATTGATACCTAATATATCAAGGCAAGCAGGAACTATGCATGCCTTCAGGAAAATCTGGGCTGGCGACAAAATTGTTGAGTCTCTGTATACATTGATATGCAGTGGTAAATCAGAGTATTTATAATGTAATTCATTAGAAAATTTTGTCAATTCAGGTATACTGTCTTTTGAACTAAAGCGCTGTAAAATATACTTTTAAAATATTATTGTATATTTCTTAAATGCTGTATGTGTGATACTTACCACTGTAATTGTATTTTGAAACCACAGAGAGATTTTGATGAAGCATGTTCATTAGGATGCATTAATTATACATGCAACAACCATGAAACAGGTGTTTGGCTGTAAGAGGGGTATTTAATCAAAAAAATTTGATTCTAAACTAGTATTTCATATTCTATATTTATGTGCTCCCTCACAGAATAAAAATTATGGTTAATTAATAAAAATTATGACTAAACACTTAAATCTTCTTTTGGGAAATGCTCTTTTTAGATGAAGGCTGGTATATTTATAGTATAAAAACAATATTTGTATTTACATATTTTTAAAAAAGTTTCAATTTTTACATTTTGTTCAAATTCACTATGCCCAAAATAATCCATGTCGAGTGTCCTTGCACTGAAAAACCAAAAAATTGCCTGAAACAGTCTTGGATATGTAGACTTAGCTAATAAATCTAAACTAAAACATGATTGTCCAGGTTGAGTTTGCATTTCTCAGTTGGTTACATGTTTGTGCCCTCAGATTTATAAGATTCTCTCATTGAATCAATCCCTTCTTATAGGATTTGGAGCCAACTTTCTTACTATTACTTTTAACAGGCACAGATTTCAAACATTGTGGAATAGGTAAGTCATCAGGTACTTTATTTCTCCAGAAAGTTCAAGTGTTGGCAAATTACATCAGGTTGTGACAGGTTAAAAGAAAGAAAACAGCTTTTCTCAGGTTTTAATGTAAAAAAAACCTTCTCATAATCTTTGCATAAATTTAGAATTTAGAATTACCATATCTAAACTCAGCTGAGGATGATCTTGTGAATGTCCAGAGCCACATAGCTGATGGCTCTGTATTCAGAGTCCCACATTTTACTGCCAAGAGATTTTGCAGATGTTGGCCCTGGCAATGATTCACAAAGAATAATTGCTTCTGGGACCCCTCAGTGTTTGAGTTCCAAAGTGGTACTCTTCCTCTAATGTTCACAGTTCATGGAGAAGCAACAGGAGGAGCTGGCATTGCAGTAAATCAGGAAGAGTAAGTCTTTAGCTAGTTCAGCCATGTATCAGCTGAACCATTCCTTTACATTTGATCTTTCTTCTAAATATCATATCTATGAGCACACATACCGCTGTTCTACAAGTACATATAACATATTTATGTATAAAAACGTGAGAATATATGAAAAAACTCATCCCAATAAGCTTCAAGAGTTGGAGTTGGCTTTACTTATATTTGAAAATTTTGTCAAGCATTTTGGCATATATTAGTTAAGTGCTAGATGCTTGAAACACTTGGTTTTATTTAATCATGTTATTTTGTAACAAGTTTTGACCTTCAGATTTTTGTAATCTTGGTATTAGTCCATATATACTTACCAGAATGTCTAGAGCATGCTATTTTCCCCAAAAGAGAATGAACAGGTCATTCGATTTTGCAGGGTTGCTTTTCTTGTGGAGGAAATAAGAGAGGAGTTCTTCTAATAACTTTTCCTGCTGAATAGAATGACCTAGATTTGTTGTATACTGGCAAAGCTGCTGGAGGATATTTTTATGTGGCCATTTTGTCCTCAAGAGTTATCTAACTGATTTCGCCATATGAAATCCCTTTCAAGTCTGTCTTCTGACAATGTGGATATGCTATTCGATTCATAGTATCAGAAAGCTGGAAGGCAAGGGGTAAGAGTTAGCTGAAAATAGGAGATAAAAGTTCATATTTCTTCTGACCATTAAAAAAAATCTATCCAGAGAAGGAAATTTAGCAAGATCTCTTGTCACGCTCATTGTTTTGTAGGAACTATTTTAATTATTATAAAATACCTTTTTAAAAAATCTTGAATTACTATGGCAGTCTCCAGTTTGAAAATAGATAAAACAATGTGAATGATGTAAACATAAATTATAACCTTGACCCAGCTGCACACAATTGCCTTCTAATTTCTTGATGAAATGAAACATCTTTATTTCACACTCAATTTCTGATGGACTGATTGTCATATATGCTGAATTTGTCCCTGTTTCTACCTAATTAATAGCTACAATAAGTGTATTCACCAAATTTTGCAAGTGAGCTGTACAAGAACATATGTCAACATCCTCAACTTCCCTGGTAAACCATTATTTGTGATTTATGTGTCTGGTAGTTAATTGAAAGACACTCAATCTTTTTTAAAGCATAAACTCCTATTAATATCAAATGCAAATTTTCAGGCAAGCAGTACATAGTTATTTAAGTCAGTGCTATAGTGTTGTGTTAACTAGAATAAAGTAATGAAAAAAAAAGAATAAAGTAATGGATTTCAGTTTGAGACTATTGAATCCACTCACCTGTCTGAATTTCTCTCAGCTCACTAACTGCTTATGGAATTTTACCTGTGTGCCTTACTAGTAAAGGACTCGATAAATTCCCAACCTATCTTTAAAACTCTGTACCTTAGAAAAAGTTGATCTCTTTCACCATAGAGATGAGTTTAACTATTCACTCTTTTGACCTATATACCATCACTAAATATATAGTATTAAATCCAATGAGTAAACACTTAGAAATGGAGAAATACATTCATGAAGGAAGACATCGCTGGTTTTAACGTTTCCAACTTGGACAACAAAGACTGTGACCTCTATCTCTCTATACTGTATCCTTATTGACAACTGTAATGTCATCATACATAAAAGAGGGGTCTCGCACAAACACATAGGTAGATAGCTATAGCTATGTCTATTAACTATTGATATTGATATCTTTGTATATATTACACAGAACATTAAAGTTCTGACAATTACTTTGCACAGAATATTTTGTTTTATTTTATTGATTTGAAAATTAATAAGAATAAAAACAAGAATGAAAGAAAATAAAATGGGCCTAAAATAAATCATGCTAAAGGCATACAGACATTTTAAAAACATTGTTCATGAAAGCATAGCAACTACATTGTACTTTTCCCTGTTCTTCTAGCTAGCAATAGTCAATATCACCAAACACCAAACTTTTTATGGTAATAAAAGATCAAGTAGTGCATAGTTTTTGTTGTTGTTGCTTTGTGAACCACAGGAGATTTATCATTGGATTTTAACTAGTATGCTTTTTGTATGTTATATTTATTTATTTATGAGAGATGGAAAGAGAACACACAAGTGGTGCAGGGGAGTGGCACAGGGAAAGGGAGGGAGATAATTTTTTTTAAAGACTTCATTTATTTATTTGAGAGAAAGAGATAACAAGTAGGCAGAGAGGCAGGCAGAGACAAAGGAGGAAGCAGGCTCCCTGCTGAGCAGAGAGCCCTATGCAGGGCTCGATCTCAGGACCCTGAGATCATGACCTGATCTGAAGGCAGAGGCTTTAACCCCCTGAGCCACCCAGGTGCCCCATAGAGAGAGAGAATTTTAAGCATGCTCCACACCTAGTGCTGAGCCTGACTCAGGGCTTGATCTCATGACCCTAAGATCATGACCAGTGTCAAAATCAGAGGTGGATGCTTACTGACTGAGCCACCCAGATGTCCCTGTCGTTTGATTTTAAAAGACCATGGGGCAAAAAAAAATCATGTTTTTTCTTCCTCTCAACAGTCATGGAAATTGGATTTGAGAAGACATTATCATTAGCAGCAAGTATCTATTGAGATTCTACTTTCTGTTGTGTTTTGGTGCTGGGTTCCTACTTGGTATAAAACAATGACTTTTATCTGGAAAGAAAAACATTTAGATGGAAAGCTCTATTCTTTCTTTGGTAATTTTTGAGTGATTTTACTACATTGTTTTCTGTGTGCTAATAATGTATTAGACTCTACAGTTCAGAAGAAAATAAACTGTTTGGTTATCTAATATAATCAAACAGATTTTTGAAATTTTTTTGAATTCCAAAAACCATGAAAGATACAGAAAAAATGTGGACTATTTCAAAAGTTTATTGCAATAATACATGATATTAATTTCTTAAGAGAAAATTGAATAACCTTTTTATTTATAAAGATATCCTACTTTTAACATAGTCATATGTATAACTATGTTGTGATATATGTATATATAATGAAATGTTCACAAATTATGAATATTAAAAACCACTAATCTATCATGTTTTAGAAACAAATAAAACATTATATATTCATTAAAATAAATAAATAAAGTAAAAATTAAGGAAAAAAGAAATCTTGCCATTTGCTACAACTTTGATGGGCCAAAATGCTGAGTGAAGTTATTCAGACAGACAAAGACAAATACTACGTGATTTCACTTACATTGGGATCTAAACAAACGAATCAAACAAAACAGACTCATAAATATAGAAAACTAACTGGTGGTTGGTGGCAGGGGTGAGAAGGGAGGCATGTGGCGAGATGGACGAAATAGGTGAAGAGGATTAAAAGATACAAACTGAGTTATAAAATAAATAAGTCACAGGGATATATGGTAGTACAACATAGGGAATATAGTCAATAATATAATATAATAACTTTGCATGATGATAAATAGTAGAATTGCCGTGTTGATCATTTTCTAGTATATATAAATATTTAATCACTATGGTGTATACCTGAAACTAATATAATATTGTATGCCAACTATATTCCAAATTTATTAATAAATAAATAGTTTATTAAATATTATAATATTAATAAAATTTAATTTATTAATTTTTATTAATTAAAATTTAATTTATTGAAGTTTATTAAATATTATATTAATAAAATTTAATAAAATATTAATAAATATTTTATTGAATAGTTATTTAATAAAAATAACCTGATGTTATTGTAATTCTTGAAATTGTGATTTTGTTCCCCAAAGAAGAGCTTCGCCATAAAAAAGGGGAAAAAAGGGAAAAAATGAGCATAGAATTATCTATTCTTGTACAAATATTTGTGTGTGTGTGTAAGTTGTGTGTGTAAAACAAATAAAATATATGTATAGGTAGTTTTAGTGACTTATTTCATAAATACATATTTTCTAAGTTATGCACTGACCTTACTCATTTGTTTTACACACACAATTTATCAGAACCATAGACTTTGTTAGAAGGTAAAAATTGACATGAAACCTAGTACTCTACCTATCTATAGAGCTTACAAACTAGCTGCCCATAACCGTTGTCAGATCACTCATATTTGATTCTCTGAGCCCTCTTTGAAGTAGCTTTATTACCACAGTTCTGCAGTGTTTAGAACTCTGAGAACATCACACTTATCCTGGTATCCTTGTTCATGTTTCTGCCGGGAAGACTAGTTCTTGCTGAGTTAATCATCTGCAAATATCAGTGATGTAATAGAACACTTTGGAATTTTCTTTGCCAATTGCATCCAAGTTGCATGGCCAAGGAGGTCCCAATCATTTACCATGCCACAATGAGATAGAGACATGGCAAATCATACACTGACCAAAGTGTTCACTAGGAAGTAACACATGTCACTTTCCCTCATGTTACCTTAACACAGTCAAATCACTTGGGCAAACCAAACTTCAAAGGAATTGAAAACCAAAATCCTGCCCTGTGCCTAGAAGAAAGCTGGATTACTTTGATAACCAGCTATTACTGCTAACTTATCCACTTATCCCCTATAGATTGCACTCTTGGAAACGTATTCTGTGATACTTGTTCTTTGACAACCCCTCCTAGCTTAGTTTTCTTCTCTCCCTTCAAAATATTTAAACTCTGTTCTTGGAACTCCATTCCTATGTGAACAACCTTAACCTTATCCCAAATTCTTCTACTTCCTTCTTAGGTAAAATATGATTCTCTAATAAGAAAATGTCTTCTCCTGAAGCTATCATGGCTTTTCACTTCTATTTTTCCCATCATGACAATTGGAAATACATTTTTTATCATCATTATGTAACTCCCCAAAAATAGTTTTATTAAGATTAAAAGATTTATTAAAACAAACACATAGGGGTGCCTGAGTGTCTCAGATGGTTAAGTGTCAGGTTTCAGCTCAGGTCATGATCTTGGGGTCTTGGGATTAAGCCCCACGTTGGATTCCCTGCTCATCTAGGAGTCTGCTTCTCCCTCTCCCCCTGCTCCCCACTTGTGCTTGCTCTTTCTTTCTCTCAAATAAATAAAATCTTAAAAAAGCACATAAACTTACAAAATCAAACCAAAACTAATAACAATGGCAAAACAATAATAACCATACAACAATGAAAACTCAAATCTACACATTTGAGTGTTTTGTCACTTTCTATCCTTCACTAATGTCAGCTGATGATCTTCTATCACCCGGGTCAGTCTTTTTCCCCAACTATTTTTTTTTTAGGATTGCATTTATTTATTTTATTTGAGAGAGATAAAGAGTGTGAGTGTGAGTGGGGGGAGGGGGTAGAAGGAGATGGAGTATCTCAAGCAGACTCCATACCAAGTGGAGTCTCACAACTCTGAGCTCATGATCTGAGTTGAAACTAAGAGTCTGACACTCAACCACATGGGCCACCAGAGGACTCCATCCAACTCTTTGTACACTAGGTTGACTTCAGTAGCCCTGATTTACATCTGCTTTCTCCCAAAATTTTGATCCCCTCTTCTACAAAATTTGTATTGTCTCTATTTTAGAGCATTTTAAATTTTTTTGATAGAACCCTCAAATGATATGTCTTTCTTTTCTTGTACCATATGGAACATTTTAACCCCAGTGTGGTATGAAAATTTGCCTTCTCTACTCACACTTTAAGACTCTAAACATTTGTTTCCAATTCTCGGTTCTTCCTTACCGTATCTACTAATCCTTTTGTGTGATCTTTATCAGCTATCCTGCATTTTCTCCCATTAGCTATGTCAAACCTAAGACCTCGAGCCCTTACCCCACAAAATTTTTCCCATTTCTCCTTTCCCTCTCATCACATTACCTTACTTTCTC
The DNA here is from genome assembly GCA_028533885.1 of Nasua narica. NCBI lineage: Eukaryota > Metazoa > Chordata > Mammalia > Carnivora > Procyonidae > Nasua > Nasua narica. The sequence continues at coordinate 30,205,188 of CM052813.1, read as the reverse complement.
TTCAAAAATAAAATGGAGATCAGACTTATTATTACAAACAAAGGTACTTTTTTATTCATCTTTGCTTCCTGCCCTCTGTTAAAGTAGAAGTTAAATGGAAGTCATTCATCTGGGGTGACTTTCTTCAGGCCATTCCATTAGCAATTTACCCATGGGAAAGAACATTTAATCTACAAAATCCTATTTTTTGTAGCACTGTGCTTTCTATGAACTATCATTGCTTCATTTCAGTTTTTTAGAATCATTTTTTCTTGCTCTCTCTCTAATTTCTGACTTTTCATTACTTATTGTATTCATGTAACCTGTCTTTCTGCAATCCTTCAATTTTACTGATGGTATTTTTGTCATGGTAGGCAACCCCCCCCCCCAATCCAATAGCCTTGATTGTTCACTACCTCCTTATTACCATGCCATCCATTGTTTGCTCTGGCAACATCTTCCCTGATGGTCTTCCTATGCCTCTGACTCCACTTCCTAGTTTTCCCTTCATGAAATATGCTTTTGCTACCTATTGTTAAATTTGTTCAGCTCCAGAGTTGTATTCTGTATCTTCTGTTCTTCCTCCACACTCAGGGCAGTTATGTAAATGTCCAGGCTACTCTTGTCCCTTCATATATGCATATACCAATTTGTTTTAAGTCTGCATTTCATATTCTAACCTGTCTTATGAAATCCAAATTTATTTAAAAGTTTTCTAGGAATTTCCACTTAAATCTTCTATCATCTCCTCTAACATAAATAAAACTGAACTCACTCTTTTCTACCAAAATATTTCTCATGGCTCCCCTCTTTTGTTGAAAGAAACCATCATCCTCCAAGCTTGAATCCACAATTCTTTTTCATCTTGTATATTAACTAGTATCAGATATATTAAAATTGTTAATATCTTATGTATTCAGTTCACTTCCCTTCTTCCTCAGAGCCACTAGCTCAATTCAGGACTTTATAATTTCCATGTATGTTTTCATATTTGCTTTGTTATTGGTCTTTCTTCCCCGACTCACCCCCCTTTATAACTTGTTCTCCACACTGCTGCTAAAATTGCCATTGCAAAAGCAAATCTAATAACATCATCCTATATGTAAAATCCTTAGGCATCCCAAACTCCACAATGAAGTTCCAATTTTTTGCACAGATTAAAGTCCTTTGTGATTCTGATTTCTGCTGAACTCTTCAACATCAGCTTTTACAACTTTTCTTTGAACTTAATGTTTCAGTCATACAAACTTGATTTTTATTTTTCATCTGTGAAACCCTTTCTCAACATTATTCTACTATGTATTACAACTATTACCTGAGATTCATTTCCCATTTCTCCTTCACTCCTGTTCTATCACCATTGAGCTAATTCTTGTTCACCCTTCAGGAACCCTGCCCAGATATTCCTATTTGGGCTAGTTGTCATTGCTCTTTGCTCTACTGACTTTCCCTTTGAGCGTTGTAATTCCAATTGTAAACTTTCAGAGGATATGGATCGTGTCTAATTCATGTTTATATTCCTGGCACCTAGCACAGTATCCACTGGTACACAATAATCACTGCTAGTTGCTGTTGAACAAAAAGTTAGGAAACTTAGTCCTTTTAATCTAATGTGTTTTCTCTTTTTCAAGAATAGAAGATTTAGAAACTATTTCCTTTGGAGAAGGTTTTATATTTAGCCAAGTTAACAATATATAAACACAGAACTTCAGAAGCCTATTATTATAGAGGCTATATAAAAAGCCCAACAACTGGACGATATTTTCTTAAATAGGTAAATTATTCTAAAGTGAGAGAGTACATGAATTTTCTCAAAAGAAAAAGGCTGAATGTAAAAGGTAGGAAACAAGAGAGAGACAAAATTCATTAGTCATTGATGCCTTTTCCTCCGTTTTATCACTACGTTAGGTTTATGCACATAACTTCCCTGAACATTTGTTAATTCATTAAATTCTCTGGTCCTGCATTCCCTTTCAATGGTAAACTTCATCCAGCATACCAGTATAAAACTTTGGCCAGCCTGGACATTTACAAAGACAAGTTAAGGGGCGCCTGGGTAGCTCAGTGGGTTAAAGCCTCTGTGTTTGGCTCAGATCATGATCTCAGGGTCCTGGGATCGAGCCCCACATCAGGCTCTCTGCTCAGTGGGGAGCCTGCTTCTCCCTCTCTCTCTGCCTGGCTCTCTGCCTGACTGCCTACTTGTGATCGCTCTCTCTCTGTGTCAAATAAATAAAATCTTTTTTTTAAAAAAAGAAAATGCTTGTAAAAAAAAAAAGTTAAGACTGTAAAAAATGTTGAACTCCCACTAAAGCCCAATAAAGAAACTCTGTTCATCAAAATAGCCAAATACTTTCAATGTTTGCTACCGATAAAAATCAGGCACACATTGCGGTAGGGTACAGACATGGAAAAACCAGGGCCTACTCAAGATCTGTTAGGGGATAGAGTGTCTTAAATAGGACAACATGGTTTACTAATGTATAATTCCATGTTTTACTCTTGTATCCATGCTGCCTAACATGGTGCTCCACACGTTCTATACCCTCAATCAATTTTTGTATCTTAGTGGAAAAACATAAAAGTAGAAACTTGTAAGAGATTTGTATAATGTGCTGAAGGACTGTAATTCAAGATCAGTTCATTCTTTCTAGGGGCGTATAGAAATAAGAAAAACTTTGGCATAAGGAATTTTAGTGTTCACTTCTCTGTGGAATCTGGAATTAAAAAAAAATGCTCCCCTTCCATCTCTTTCTTTCTTTCCATGTATCTAAAAATCAAATTCCTTACCACACAATAAATTATTTTCATTTCAAAAACTCTATTTTAGAAATTTATTATAAAGCTTTGTCATAAAATGAGCAAGTGGTAACTGTGGATTATTATTTTTTGGATTATTATTTTTAATAAGCAAAATAAAAGTAGAGCAGAAAAATGACATTAATTGTATTCTTTCTAAGCATTCTTTCTAGCTGTAGTCTGTTTTAGCATTAGCTTTATTTATAGAAAAGCAAACAAAAGATAAATGAGTAAATTCCTGGAGGCTACAAAACTACTAAGTGTGGAGCCTGGATTCATAACTAAGTTTGACTAACTCTGAAGTCGATACCCTTCATTTTCTTCTGGAATTTAAGCCTACAAGTCATTGAGTGTGACTATGTCAGTGAGTTCTCAGGTCACTTAAATGAGCACAGGATCAGGTGTCTGTGTTTGAGTACTTGAGGCCAGCCTTTAAATTCTTGCAGATTTTTTAATGAATAGTTCTGAAAGAATTGGATGTTAATATGTCAAGAAACCAAAATAAACCTCAATGTGTATATCACACCATATTACCTCAAAATTTATTATAGACCTGATTTCTAGAAGAAAATAGGAAAAAATCAGGATGACCTTAGATTAGGCAAATAATTTTATATTTGACACCAACAACACATTCCTAGTAGGTCACCTAGCATATCCCATACTAGGAAATATGATAAAGTGGACCTTATTAAAATTTAAAATTCTGATTTGTGAAGGAGACTATTAAAGAAAAGAAAAGATTAACTATGATATTGGTGAAAGTATTTGCAAATCATATTTCTTACATAGGACTTGTCTCCAGAATATATAAAGATTCCTCAACACTCAACAATAAGAGAACAAACTATCCTCTAATAAAAATTGGCAAAAAATTAATCAGACACCTCTTGCAAAAAGATATATGGAGAACAAATAAGCATATGAAATGATGCTCAAACAAAATTAATCATATAAATGCAAATCAAATCAGTAATGAAATACCACTACACATCTATTAGAGTGTCTGCAATTAAAAACAAACTAATATGGCAACAACAAATTCTGGTAAGGATACAGAGCTACTGGAATTCTCCCATGTTGCTGGTAGAAATGCAAAATGGTCCAGCCACTTTGGAAGACATTTGGGCATTTTCTTATAACTCTAAAGATAAACCTACCATATGACACAATAGTTCCACTCCTCGGTGTTTACTTAAGAGAAGTATAATTCACATTCAACCAATATAACCTGTCCATGAATGTTTATGGAAACTTACTCCATAATTGCCCAAAACTGTAAATAACCCACATATATTTCTCACCATGGAATAGGTAAATAAATCTGTGGTACAGGCATACAATGGAATTTTCCACAACAATAAAACGGACAGACTGTTGATTTATATAAATACATTTTTGCTAAGTGGGAGAAACAAAATATTGAGGACTGCAAATTGCATACTTCCATTCATGTGACATTCTTAAAAAAACAAAACCGTGGGAAGGAAAACAGACCAATAGTTGCCAGTAACTGAGGGGAGAGGTTGTTTATAAAGGTGTACACAGAGAATATTCTGTAGGTGTGAAACTATTCTATATGGAACTGTAATAGTGGACTCTATTCATTTGTCAAACCCATATATCTGTACACCACAGAAAGTCAAATTTGTGTATGTAAATTTTAAAAAATAAATAATCTGGGGGAAAGATGGGATCTAGCCTGTAACAAATGACTCTGACTATCTCAAAAGTGAATCATATGACCACACTGAATGAGATGGGGAAGAAAGGAGCTGACCTAAGTAACTTAAAAAATTGTGTTGACTGAATATTCCAAGGCTAAATATATTTTTAAAAAACAGTACACAAACACTATACCGTAGTGGATAAATTTGTTTCTCAAAGGGGTGTAGGTTGGAAATTGTGAAACTAATTTACATGTATATTAGAGGTGAACAAATTGATAGATATATTGCAGATAATGAGAACCAGTATTCTCTCCATTGGATAAAGAAACTACAAATAAGGAAATGGGATGGCTAGAAAAAACTGTCATGCTGAATTAGTACTGGAGGCATTAAAATGGACCTATATTTTAAAAATTTACATATGGATATGTGTATGTATGTAAGTATGACTTGGTATATATGCATTTATATCTTGGATCTATACAACAACAAATGCTAGAAGCACATACCTAGCACCCAGATCTTGGAGTCTATCTTTCATTAAAAAAAAACAAAAAACAAAAAACAAAAACAGGGCTTCTTGGAAGTCTGGTTATATCTAGGGGCAAAGCAGAGGAAATGCAAGATAAACTAGACCAGAGAAAATGCAAAATGAGTCTGGAAAACCTTGTGATTCCAGAAGGTAGAGCAATGGAAAAAATACGTACTTATATCATATATTGTATACTCTATTTATAAGATCTATGTATATGTCAATATATGTGATGCATGCATATCTAAAAGACACAGTACATTGGGAGAAGGAGAGGAGGGGTGAATTGGGGGAAAATGGAGGGGGAGACAGACCATGAAAGACTGGACTCTAAGAAACAAACCGAAGGCTTTGGAGGGGTGGGAGTGGGTGATTGGGTGAGCCTGGTGGTGGGTATTGAGGAGGGTGCATATTGCATGGAGCACTCGTGTGGTGCAGGAACAATGAATCTTAACACTGAAAAAATTAAATTAAATTAAAGTTAAAAAAAAGGACACAGGAGCCAACATGAAAGAGCAATTAATGACTAAAGTTGAACAACTTGATCAGTAAAATAAATAACCACATAATAGGATTATAATCCAAAAAATAAATATATCCAAAATTATATAAATAAATATATAGATAAATAAATGTGAAAGTCACAACTCTTCCTTGCAGAACTACAGTCCATGACTGTAGAATGAATGAGGAAAATAGAATATCACTGTTATGATGTCATATTAAAAATTTTTACAGGAAAAATCCTCTCATGGATTCTAAGATGTATTGGTGAAAATTCACATGAAAACTGGTGATTTACATAATCTTACATTCTTTTCCCTAAATATTTTATATTTATAAAAGAAAAAATAGTAAGTCTGCAGGGGAGAATCCTAGCAAAGACTACTTCGGGGATCAAAGTTAATTTTATCAGAACTCATATCAACTTTACATACAAAGTACGGCATTATGTACAATGTCATGCACTGAGAAGGTCACGTTACCTGAGTGGTCCCTTTCCAATAATTTCAGTCTAATCATAAGAAAATATCACACTGGTGCACCTGGGTGGCTCAGTTGGTTAAGCAACTGCCTTCGGCTCAGGTCATGATCCTGGAGTTCCGTCATCGAGTCCGGCATCGGGCTCCCAGCTTCATGGGGAGTCTGCTTCTCCCTCTGACCTGCTCTCTCTCACTTTCTCTCTCTCTCTCTCTCTCAGATAAATAAATAAATAAAATATTAAAAAAAAAGAAAATATAACACTTACCCAAATTAATGCACATTTTCAAAATCTATTGACCTGTGCTCTTTAATAGTCATGATCGTGAAGGGCAATATTATTTATTATAATTAATATAATATAATAGAGATGCCTGGGTGGCTCAGTTGGTTGCTCAGTTGGTGGCTGCCTTTGGCTCAGGTCATGGTCCCGGCGTCTTGGGATCGAGTCCCGCATCGGTCTCCTTGCTCCACGGGGAGCCTGCTCCTCTCTCTGCCTCTGCCTGCCTCTCTGCCTGCTTGTGTTCTCTCTCTGTTAGATGAATGAATAAAATCTTTAAAAATATATATATATATATATATATGTAATATAATATAACATAACATTATTATAATATTGAGTAAATGCCACTGTTTGGAGAAATTTAAGGTAACTAAATACAATGTAGTATCCTGGACTGGATCCTATAGTAACAAGAACAACAAGAAAATGCTGTACATTCATGGAGAGAGTGGTGAAATCCAAATAAGTTTTCTACTTTCACTAATAGTATCATACCAAGGCTATTTTCTTAGTTTTGATAAATGGGCTGTAGTTATATAAGATGTACATAGGGAAACTTGTATGAGGGTTGTAGGAGAAGTCTTGTACTATTTTTGTTATAAAGCTAAAATTATTTAAGGATTAAAAAAATCTCAAAGTTTTAAAGTACCCACTCCTCCTTGCCCTTCCAACCTCCTGGATTCATTGAGAATCTTCACATTCTTCTACAAATTGTTTATGAAACAAATGTTGCTACTAGCAATCAATTACCTCTGTACTGTATAGTTGTCTTTTAGTGGTACCCACTTGTCATGTAGCTCAAAAATAATATTTGTTTGATAACATGGAAGTATAACTGGGTAGAATCTGCAATGATACTTTTTTGCAACTTTCTGTTGTTCTGTTACAGAAAGATGCAGCTTCAGAGGATGCTTGCTTCAAGTCATGGCATGCCTGGTAATGCTTACAAAAAGTGTAAATTTTATAGCAACCCAGTGCTTCCTAACACACTCTATTCTTGATTTCTGAAGGTATATCTTTCAGTTGTTTCCTGATTACCCAGTGGTGACAGGTGGAAGTTTCACAGCTGTTTGATTCAGTGGCTGATATGTCTATTCTTTGAAACACAATTGTCAGCTTTGCAGTCAGCATTCTTAAATGATCAGTGGAGCTCAAACAAGATCCCTTGTTTTATGCAGCTCTTTCATGAAGACTTCAATATGTGTGCCAGCTGAAAAAAAATCATATATAATGAGTCCTAAACATTAAATCTAGGAAATCTAATTGCCCCTCTTTGGAACAGTGTTGCCACTGACTACAATAGCACTTTTGTGGTACCTTACATAAGCTGAAAAAATTTGAATTAGACTATCTTAATCACATTGAGAAACCAGAATGGAGGACATTTATATTCTTTTAGCAGACATATTACTTGCTGCTCAAACTTGAATGCCTATTCCTTTTAAGGGTTTGCCATTTTTTTTTCCTCTTTGGCAAAACTATAATTTCTTTTTTTTAAATATTTATTTATTTATTTATTTATTTATTTATTTATTTATTTGACAGAGAGATCACAAATAGGCAGAGATGCAGGCAGAGAAAGAGGGGGAAGCAGGCTCACCGCTGAGCAGAGAGCCCAATGCGGGTCTCGATTCCAGGACCCTGAAACCATGACCTGAGCTGAAGGCAGAGGCTTTAACCCACTGAGACACCCAGGCACCCAAAACCATAATTTCTGACAGTATGCTAGCATCTCTGGCTATGAAAACTCTTGCATTAAGATTGACAGTGTCTGAACAATTCAGAATTGCTTGATGTGTATGTAGAGCCAACTTTATAGCATATACACCAGTGTTAAAATTCAGCTTTTATAGGCACTTAGCAGCAACCCCTCTCTCACTCCTGTTAACACTAAAAGCAAGGCTCATGTCTAGCTCCTGACACAATAGCAAGGGGATATTTCCTTTTGGGGTTGAAAGAGTATATGAAGGAGACAATAAAAAAAGTGGAAAAAGACATGTATTAAAAATAAGAACACAAGATTCAGAATATAGTTCTCTAATACTTAGCTTTCTATTTGTGGGGAAGTCATTTTAATGTTCTCAATCTCAATTACTTTCCTTATAAAATATTAATAATAGTAACTATCCTCTTTACATCATAGGGCTGTGATATTAATGACTTCAGAAGAGTTGCTATGTACAATGAAAACTTCCAAATATATTTAAGTTAATAGTGCTGTAGTTTTGTTTTGAATTGATATGGCTATGGCTTCTAAGTTCTCATCTTGAAAATTTTACCAATTCCTGAATGCCCAAAGTTTCCGAGGCAGTAATACCAGGTGGCGATCAAATAAAATTACTCTCATTTATTACCGAAATTAAATGTATTTAGAAGTCTACTGAGTATGAGAAACCTACATTTTATATCCTTTATACCTGGATTTTTCTCTAGATTTTTTTTTTAAATAAAAAAGCTAGAGAGTCAATTTGAATATTTAACTTCACACTGGCTTGCTGTGAGACTCATTTTGGGACTATACATAGAAAGGAGAGAGTTCAACTTATACCTCATCCTTGTTTTAGCAATAATCTCTTTGGCTACAGATTTAAAAATCATCCTTTCTACGAGACTCCTTCTGTATCTTTTCTAAAATTACAATCATTTTCATCATATCACCCCAGACATGTATTTTTCCCTTCCTGGCTTTATTTTCCTCCTCAGCACCTTTAATTATTTCAATTTCTGTATGTGGTATTTATTTATCTTCTTTAATATCTGTTGGCCTACTAAAGTGTAAATTCCAGGAGGTAAGATAGTTTTGTCTATCTTCTTTACGATTATATCTTCAGCGTCCACAATGGTGCCTCACGTAGTAGCCTCCCAAAATATATATTCAATAAACGATGAAGTTAAAAAAAAAAGGTTTATATCTGTTTCTCTATCTCCATTTTTCTCCCCTAACTGAACAAGTCAAATATTATTGGGTGCTATTAGGAATATTAATTTTTAAAAAATAACTTCATTTGAATTTACATTTTTGGTCTCATTTAATATTTTTGATAAAGAGTATTAATATATTTGTTACCTTTGAGAGGCACCTGGGTATCTCAATCAGTTAAATGTCTGACTCTTGATTTCTGGTCAGGTTATGATCTCAGGATAGTGAGATCAAACCCCACGTTGGCTTCACACTCAGTGCACTCAATATTACTTGAGATTCCCTTTCTTCCTCTTGCTCTGCCCCTCCCCATGCTCACGCTCTTTCTCAAAAAAAAAAAAAAAAAACAGATAGGTAGAGTAGATAAATAAAATCATATGTATATATATAGTATACATATATATTACCTTTGAAAAAGCATTCACTTTGAGTATTGCATTAATTTACCCAGTTATAAATCTTTAATATTATTTTTATAAATTATTGCTATACATGAATTAGTAATAGTGATGGTCACAATGATGTGATCTGGATTTACCCATTTAATTCATTAAGCTTTCTAAACTTTCCTAGGAAGAAAGGCTTCTTGGTACAATTCCTGTGTCCCAGTGAATTCTACATACAGTTTTCAGCCCCCGAATAAGCCATTCTTTTAATTCTATGTAACACCACACATTAGGCAGACCAAAATGAGAGTATTGGTCACAGTTGTGGTTACCATAGTTTAAAGAGAAAGTTAACATTTTGAAGGAAATCAGAGATTGTCAATTATTAAGTTTTTCAAAACAAAATGAATAAACAGAATATTCCAAAAAAACCAATCCACTGCCTAATGCAATGGTGAGAAAACATATACTGAATCTTTGACCATCTGCCATATACATTTTAGAAGGAATGCTATATATGTTTAGGAAGAATGTCTTAGAGGAAGTGTTAACTATATTACCTATAAATACCCTTCTAACTCTAAGATTCAAAGATTTTATTACTCTATGTTCTCTAAGATACACTCTAGTGTATCTTTTACAAATCAAATGCATTCTTGGCTAGATGACTACAGTCAACAGTATAAAATACATATCTTTTAATTCTGAAATGATTTCAAGAATGGATATTTTGATTATAAGAACATTTCAGTGCTAGTTAAAATTAAAAGAATCAAATTAAAAGAATCTGCATATATTGTAATATTTTTCTTTGTGTGGTGTAATATTTTTCTTTGTGTGGTAATTGAATCTGAGAGATAACCTCTTTCCTCTAGATTTTTTTCATTGACTTTGCCCCCCCCAAAAATGTGATGATGGAACCTTTGAGAACATCAAATACTTTTATGAAAATCATGCCTTACCAAGTTAACTTTTGCTACTTTTCTTTGTACTGAAGATTAGATATTATAAAACCTTATATTTGCAAATGACTAAATTAATTATAATCAAATAATTATGTAGTCCTTGAGTTTTATATATGTTTCTTCACTATGTATACTGCTTAAATATGCACTTATCAAATATATATTTTCTTATCATTTCCTATCATATTTTGATTATTTGCATAATTACAGTTTCTTTCATACATTTTTAATTGATTTTTCAGTAATTGAATGATTCTTTGTTTCAGTTTTAAAATAGATTTCTGTGTTTGGTAATTTGAGCTCCAACATGAGATGGCGATTTTTTTTCTGGGTTGTGATTAATTTTATAACTGTGTACTGATTATTCATCAGAATTAAACCCTAGTCCCCTATCACTGGTTCCTCTATAGTAATAGTTCTTAACTTTACACATTAGAATCTACTGAGGAACTTTAGAAACAGTGATCTCAAAGCCCAGTGTTGCAAAATTAAATTATGATTTCTCATGAGGTGGGGCCCTACACAAAGGTCATTTTTTGCTTTTAACTCCTCGGTGATTCTAATGTGCTTCCAGGATTGACAAATATTAGTCTTCATCCTCTGTGATAACTTTGTCAACAAAGTTATTAGAGTACATTTCTTTTGCAAGTCCAACCTGAAAGATGTCCGGTAATTAAATTCGCAGTCCATTCATATATCTTCACATATGTTGTTTCCTAATCAGTATTAGGAAAGCACCAACATCTGAACTTATTAGGATCTAGAATAATTAATATATTCTCAAAGATAGCTTTATTTTTCTTTTAAGTTCACCAGATTGTTTTCTTCCTGTCACCTTCAAGATTGTTAACAAGTGATGTAAACTGTAAGGTTATTTAACTCTGCTAGGTATGAGTGATTAGGTAGGTCATACCTTCTTCTATTTTTTAAAGATTTTATTTATTTATTTGACAGAGATAGATCACAAGTAGGCAGAGAAGCAGGCAGAGAGAGAGGGGGGAGCAGGCTTCTTGCCGAGCAGAGATCCTGATGTGGGGCTTGATTCCAGGACCCTGAGATCATGACCTGAGCCAAAGGCAGAGGTTTTAACCCACTGAGCCACCCAGGTGCCCCACCTTCTTCTATTTTTTAACAGTAGTTTTATTCACTTTATTTATTTTTATTTCATATTGAAAATGATTAAAATATGACTTGGTATTACACAATGTAGGTGACATTAGAAGGAAAAAAATGGAGGTCGCTACTGCTGAAAATACACTTAGAAATATGTAGTATGAGTTAGAGAAAAGTCAAGTGAAAGGAAAATGAGTTTTAAAGCATTAGAAAAAATTATAAAGACAGACAAAAGAGATGCAACATAAGCATATTTAATGACCCTGAAAAAACATTAAATAGATAAGCAGAAATTAAAGGAAAATTAGGAAACCTTATCAAAAAAGCACAATCTATAGATTAAAATGGCACACCATTTCCCCAGAAAAATATTAATAAGGATAATTCAACATAGAACAAATTATTGTTCTTAAAGAGTAATTTTATGGACATTCAAGCCAAGTTTTTTTCTTTTTTCAAATTTTTATTTAAATTCCAATTAATTAACCTACAGTGAGATCTTAGTTTCAGGTGTAGAATTTAGTCATTTATCTCTTATATACAATATCCAGTGCTCATCACAACAAGTGCCCTCCTTAATCCACATCACCCATTTATCCCATCCTCTCACCTACTTCCTCTCCAGCAACACTCATTTTTTTTATTCTCTACAGTTAGTCTGTTTCCTGGTTTGCTCATTTTTTTTTTTTTGCTTATGTTCATCTGTTCTGTTTTTAAAATTCCATATATGAGTGAAATTATTTGATATTTGTTTTCTCTGATGTATTTTTCTTAGTATAATACTCTCTAACTCCATCCATGTCATTACAAATGGCAAAATTCCATTCTTTTTTATGGCTAATAGTCCAGTGTGTGTGTGTGTGTGTGTGTGTGTGTGTGTGTGTGTGTGCATGCACGTGCGTATACCACATCATCTTTATCCATTCATCAGTCCATGGACATTTGGACTCTTATCAAAGTTTGGCTATTGTTAATAATGAACAATCAATCTTGTAACACTGAAAAATTAAAATAAATTTGGGAAAAAAAAAAAGTCCATTAGGTCACCAAGGTAAATTTGTTGCCTTCAGTCTTAATTAAAACAATACCATGAGCAAAAAAAAAAATAATAATAATGTTGCTATAAATATTGAGGTGCATGTAACCCTTTGAATCAGCATTTTCGTATACTTGCAAATATCTAGTAGTGAAATTGCCAAATCATAGAGTAGTTCTTTTTTTAACTTTTTGAGGAGCCTCCATACTGTTTTCCAGAGTGACTGCACCAGTTTGCTTTCCCATCAACAGTATAAGAGGGTTCTCATTTCTCTGCATCCTCAACAACAACTATTCTTTCTTGTATTGTTAATTTTAGGCATTCTGACTGGTGTAAGGTGATATCTTGTAGGGTTTTTTTTTTTAAGTTTTATTTATTGATTTATTTGAGAAGGAAAGGTGAGAGAGAGAGAGAGCACATAGGAGTGAAGGGGGTGGAGCAGAGGGAGAGGGAGAAGCAGCCTCCCCACTTGAGCAGGAAACCAGAGACAGTGCTTGATCCCAGGACGCCGGGATCACAGGATCCTGGGATCATGACCTGGGCGGAAGGCAGCACCTAACTGACTGAGCCATTCAGACACCCCTCTCATGGTTTTGCTTTGTATTTCCTGGATGATAAGTGATAGATCATAACTTCCTTTTTTTAAGATTTTTATTTATTTATTTGACAGAGAGGAGAGAGATCACAAGGAGGCAGAGAGGCAGGCAGAGAGAGAGAGGAGGAAGCAGGCTCCCCGCTGAACAGAGAGCCTGATGCAGGGCTTGATCCCAGGACTCCGAGACCATGACCCGAGCTGAAGGCAGAGGATTTAACCCATTGAGCCACCCAGGCGCCCCGATCAAAACTTCTTTTTTTTTTTTTTAAAGATTTTATTTATTCATTTGAGAGACAGAGAAAATGAGAGAGAGCATGAGAGGAAAGAATGCCAGAGGAAGAAGCAGAGTCCCCGTGGAGCTGGGACCCCGATGTGGGACTCGATCCCGGAACTCAAGGATCATGACCTGAGCTGAAGGCAGTTGCTCAACCAACTGAGCCACCCAGGCACCCCACCGATCATAACTTCTTAATATGAGAATTCTGTTTGTCCTTGAATCCTCTGGAGTTGTAAATTTGTACGCATTTTTATATTTATTTTTTTCCTGGGGAAAAGAAGTATACATATTGTAAGATTCTGGATGAAGTCTGTGACCTTCAAAGGAGTGAACAGTATTAGAATTAAGTGATCTTTGAATGCATTTCATTCTAGAAAGTTAGTTTTCTAGCCCCCGGAATGCTTCCAAGGATCAAATGAGAAAACGTGTCTGAAAGGATGTATGGACTATACTACACAAATATGTCATGAAAATCATAGTTTTATTAGGTGAAATCAATTATAAGAAATATGTATATTTGGTGATTTAAAATAGGAAAAACATTCTAGACTTGGGGATAAAAAGATTGTGGTATTAAAAAAGGCAGATTTGCTTAAGGAAGACTGGAAAAAGATGGGTGTCATGAACAATATTTTAAAGCTAACGGTGAGACTATTCGTTTGTCCCCAGGAAGCTCTCTGGCTAAATATAGGTTGCAGAATTTTTAAAGTGACAGTTTATTTTTAAAAATAAGCCTACAACCTGTTAGATGGGTATTTTTTAAAAAGGTCACCCTTTTCATGTAAGAGAAAATAATACAAAATGTTCCTTAGTAATGGAAAATAAAGACAAAGTACGTAAAGTAGAACATAGTGATCTTAAAAGAATGAGAAGCCTTCAAGCATATTTGAAAATTAGACTTCTCATTGAATTTATAACTGGGTTTATATTATACCTTAAATCATAGTAACTGATACATGAACTTAGGAAAAAAGTTTACTTCTATTTAGCAATTATAGAGCAGTCATATAGGATTTGATCAATTGTATGCATTTTAAAAATGGTTTTCAAACATTTTTATTCATCATCCTGGACAACAGCCCTATAATAATCTAGACATTTTTCTGAAAAAAAAAAAACATGGACAATGTATCTCCTTAACTTGGCAACTATGTTTGATAGTAACAGATTTTTAAAAGATTTTGTGCATATTCAGGGATAAGTGGAAAAAGGCTGAGTATATAATCTATGGTTATCCCTAGTGATCATAAGTTAGTGGGTTTAATTGGAAATGTCTCATCATAAGAACTTAAGCTTCATTTGTATAATGAAGAGTAAAACTGATAACTGGATACTCTTGAGCTTCATTAAAATGCCTTGAGTTGATCTGAATATTCTTTGATAATAGTTTTTAATATTAACTAAGATATGTAGTTGACCTCCCTTTTGTTGGGGGAAAGAAGGTCATAGAAGATTTTTTTAATGTTTTGTTGTGGACATTCTATTTTAATTGTTGTGTCTAAGATAAGATTGTTGTTTCCTTCCACATTTTCCCTTGTGTCTCAAGCTATAAAATATCTTAGAGTCAAAATATTTAAAATTTTGGTTCATTAGGGCACCTGGATGGCTCAGCTGCCAGTTAACCATCTGCCTTCCTCTCAGGTCATAATCTCAGCGTCCTGGGATGGAGCCCTGCATCAGGCTCCCTGCTCAGCAAGGAGTCTGCTTCTCCATCTCCCTTCCTCTCCCCTTCTCCTCTCCCCTTGCCTCTCTCTGTCTCTGTCTCTCTCTCTCTAAAATAAATTTAAAAAATAAAGTCTTTACAAAATAAAATTAAACAAAATTTTGATTCATTCAAAAATATGTATGCTTAAAAAGTAGTCTTTTTTTTTTCTGTTTATGGATTGGAAAAGAATTTGAAATAAAAGTAAAAGGTGATATGACTTGTATTGACCCAAGTGTGGGAGAACCTTCCCTTGATGTTGCAGAACAAATTGGTATTAAGCAAATGATAGGTTTATTATTAAGACCTATAAAGCTAATGGCTGATTTTTTGGAGTAAAGATATAATTACTGTGTTTTGTATTACTTATTATCAATTATATTTGTATTTGAAAAATTTCTCATGTACCTTGCTTATTTTGTTCACTTGCTAAACTATTATGAGGAAGTAATAACTTTATCTTAATGTACTGAGCCTCATTTCTATTAAAAGCAAGACATTAGAATCTGAGGTGTCATGTTAGGTACCCAAGAAAATCATGTCTTGCTACTCATTACAAACAGTATGCCTAAAGGGAGTTAAACCAAATCTATGGAACAGCTGAATGTTAATTGTAATATTGCTCTGCAGCTCATTTGGCTCAAATGGATTATAAATTATGCATGAAGCAAGCAACGTACTAGCAATATTTCTGTTAACTGAGGTCATGACCCTTCTTTTAGCTAATCTTTTAATGTGAAGTTAATAATAAAAAGTTCTTATTATTAACTAACTGAGTAGGTAAGCAACCCAGTGCGTGGTACATAATGATTCCCACAACACATTTTTAAAAACATTTTCTACTATTAATACGTTTTTTTTTTAATGGCCAGTTATAGGAATATGGATATTTTTATAAAGCAGTAAATGTCAATTTTAGGATAAACAGAAAATAGCATAATAGAGGAAATTATTTGATTGGCACACACCTTTCTATCTTTTCACCCTTAAGTATATATTTCAGAGCTTATATATCTACATGCATATTCATATTCTTCTCTTTTTCCCTAAACATGATAATTTTATATCCTCAACAATGAAATTGCTTAAAGGTTTGAAAGTAATTCAAGATATCCACTATTATATTCATCATAAAAATAAGATGAATAATATTAACACTATAAAATATTAATGAATATTCTGCAAACCACCTTTAATCATACAGTTCTAAAATACCAAATAAAAAATATACTACATTTATATTTGTCCAAAAAATGGGTGGCTAAACTCATTCATTATATATTAAATAAATTAAGACTTTTAAGACTTTTTGAGCTCATACTTTTTGAGCTCATATACTTTTGATATCTTGGTGTCAGCCAAGATATCAAAAGCTGGGAGTACAATGTTAAAATAAATAAGCTTGGCCCTTGATTGTCTAATATATATATAGAGAGAGATATAAATAGATAGATGATAGATAGATAGATAGAATAATAGATATAATGTCATATGGCAAAATATACAGAAAAGAATACAGATATTTAAGTTAGTAATGCTTCACATGTCAAGTATTCTTTTTTTTTAAATTTTTTTATTAAAATATAATGTATTATTTACCCCAGGGTACAGGTCTGTGAATCATCAGGCCTACACATTTCACAGCATTTGCCATAGCACACACCCTCCCCAATGTCCACATCCCTATCCCCCCCCCCCACCTCCCAGCAACCCTTAGTTTGTTTCGTGAGTTTAAGAGTCTCTTATGGTTTGTCTCCTTCCCCATCCCATCTTGTTTCATTTCTCTTCCCCACCCCCCCCATAATCCCCTGCCCTGCCTCTCAAATTCTTCATATCAGAGTGATCATGTGATAATTGTCTTTCTCTGACTGACTTATTTCGCTTAG